>JAHTLZ010000017.1:15647-58324 GCA_023846285.1 Phrynocephalus versicolor
AAGAAGAAGAAGAAGAAGAAGAAGAAGAAGAAGAAGAAGAAGAAGAAAGTTCTTTGCTCTTATTTGTCATCTACAATAGATTAGGGGAAGGAAATACAGTGGTACCTTGTATAAAGGAATTATTTCGTTCCAAATGAAATTATGTTAAGCAAATTTTCCTTTATACAAATTCCCATAGGAATGCATTGAAAATGGAGTAATCCCATTTTTATGTTGTACAGATTTTCCCCATAAGCGATTATGTTAAGCAAATTTCCCCTATCTCCAGAATTTTTTATGTTGTGCAGATATTATGTTATACAAACTGTTTGTTATACAAGGGTCCACTGTAATGGAGACAGAGGGATCACAGAAGCTTGGGAAGAGTTCCTGGGAAAGCCATTCTAAATCCCAAAATATATTGGGCTCAGTAAAACATTATAGGCACTTTTGAGGACAGTTTGTCCCTGGTCTTTCACCTGCTTTTGGGATAAGAATTTTCCCATTTTTCTTAACCCTCAGAATTTGCGGTCCCCCTTAAATGGACCCAGGGAAAGTAGCTAAGGATTGTGGGAGTTGTAGTTCAGAAAATGGGACATGTCCTATCTCTGTCCTCACCTTCCTTCAGCCCTCTGGCCTTGCCTGGATCATGCCAACTGACAGTAAGAGATGCCACTGCTGGTATATTTATTTGTGGGCTTGTTTAATTCTGCTTTCCCGCTGTCATACTCCATGAGGGTTTCACGCCAGGTAGTGATTGGTTTTTTTTACACCTCGGTGGTAACCCGGCCATGCAACATACGATTAAAAAAGTGACAGACTCATGATGTATGGGCCCATTAGTGGGGGCATGAGAGCCATCGGGTGAAGGCTGAAGGCACTTGAGCCACCAGAGAAACGCATTTATAGCTCTGTTAAACACACCCTGGAGTGCCATAATGCTGTTGTAATCTGGAAGGTTCCCCTTCAATTTTAATTAGATTTTTGTGAGGGGTTTGTGTGTGCACCCACGCATGTGTGTGTTTATTTGCTGGAAAAGAAATGCACTTCCTACTGTAATTAGAGTTTGTTGAAGGGTGGGTGGGGTTTTTTTTTAAGTTACATTGAACATAATAAGTGTTCTTAATGAATATGATGATGCCCCATCAAGTCAATTTCAACTTATAGTGACTCTCCTACCAGACTGATATCGAGACACAAGCTCTGGCAAGTTGCCTTTTCCCCTTCCTTCTTCAACAGTGGATGATTTTGGGAGCGGAACAGATTACATATAGTGTAGATGTGTTTCCTGCTCAGAGGTGCAATCTGATGACATTGAATTCAGTATCTTGGGGGAGGGGAGTGTTTATATTTCAAATCTTCCTTTTTAAAAGCCAAGCTCTAGACCTCCTGCCTGTACGGAAACATGCAGATCTCACAGAGGCATGGGGGAAAATCCCCAAAGAAAAAAGAATATTCAAAGAAGTCTGAATATTATCCCCCCCTCCGACATTTCCCTCTGTCAGCTGGCCAGCCACAGTTAGTTTCGGAAGAGAACGGTTTTCCTGTTATTCTATCCACCCAGCCTTAATTTTGGGTAATTCAACCACAACCCGGGTGTCTGAGAATTATTATTTTTTCCAAAACTTATCTGCAAATTTGTTTTTTATCGAAACCTGCTGTCTGCCTTGTGGTTAGAAGACTTGTTTTGTATCAAAACTGCTTTCACAGCTGTTAGAAGAACCCAGGGGAGGGGAGACCCCCCGCCCCAGTATCTTAACCAACCAAATGTAGACACGCTACTGTATTTGCCTACTAGCCAATCCTAGTTTTTCTGATGTATGCTTCCTTGTGGCCAAAAAACAATAAATACCAAGCCCAGGGCACAGGGAATTGGTCCCTCTCTTGGAGGAACCCAAATGAATTCATTTGTATCTTGAAATAAAAACGATTTTCTAAAACCATTGCTGCATCCGGAGAGAGTCATTCCTGTTCTGTAAAGTCCATAAGGAACCCCTCCCCCCCACACACACATATTCTTGTGTGGGTGACTATCAACATTATAAGGGGATTATGAAAGAAATACACAATTGTACATGTTTATGTGTATAGCAGAGAAAATTAGCTTAGCAGCAGCATATAGATAAAGTGTAGATCATTGCAATGAGTGTTATTGGAACTTAGAGACATCGAGAAAAAGAAACATGACTTAGAATAAAACTCTTATATTGAATATATACAGTAGATATGCAGCAGCATAACACCAAGCATAACATATATATAAAGCAAAACATACAACAGCGTTTTCTCACCATAAACAGTCCCAATTTACATTACACCAGCCAGTTCCTTTATACACATTTGGAACCCATCAGACATGATTTTAACCAATCACATCCTGACACACCATGATGTCATTAAACTATTCCACCTGTGCTAAATCACTTTAACCTCCTAGTGATTTCTAATCCCTTGCACTAGTGGCTAACATCATGACACTGCAATTTTGACTGACTCCATTTTACAAATTCTCTGTTCAATCTGTTAAATATACATTACATTACATTTTGTCAATTCTACATATTATGACAGTGACACTGTTTACCGCTCAGAATTCCCAGCGGGAAAGTCAGGCAGTTTATAAATGCAAATAAATAAATAAATAAATAAATAAATAAATAAATAAATAAATAAGAAGGAAATATTGCCCCCCCCCCAACTAGGACTGGATCAGCAGCGCCTAGAAATTGCTAGGCTGATGTCATTGTCCTGCATCCATCTTCTAAGGATCTGACACTTGGCATCATGCAGACTCTTTGATCGCTAACACACTTCTGTGAGCAGACGCTTTTAATTTTGGGTCGCCTTTTCTCCTCCTGGGGTCACGTGGTTGTAATAGCAATTCTGCAGTTCGCATTTAAGCGGGTACCTAGCAATCGGCTTTCCAGTTCCCATTGGATTAAACCGCTGTAAGGCTTTTTATGCCAATGCATATCTCTTGATTGGTGAGCTGACGATTTCACGTAACAAAGCTGGTAAACGTCCAGGCATGATGGTATGATTCTTTTGTTTTAGGAAAGGAAAACGGTTAAGAATTGGGGCAACGAGGGAAAAAGCGATTTACTATGTCCACAAATAACACCAAATTGCTTCAAAGGGAGGCGCAGGAAGTGATGTTAAAAAAAACAACCTACCCCCAGTGGCCATCACAAGAAAAAGCACCACAGTGGCCAAAAATGGGCATGGTCAAGGGGGTTCGTGTGATAAATCGTTTTGAAAACTGGACAGTGATTTTTAAGGCACCTTGTTCTAAAGGAAAAGGCATTTTAAATCAGAAGTTTAGTAGCGCTCTTTGTATGCTGACCTGACCTCACTGGACCTAATAGACAAGATTGTGCCAGTGTAGACCTAAGAAGAAGAGCATCTACCATGCTGTGGATCTGATATAGACTCAGTGGACGTCAGCAGCAATCAAGCGAGAAGTGGACCTAGACGGTTGGGGCAAATTAATCTGAGTTCCATTCAATGAATCTTTCTCTTCCTTTAAAAAAGAACCGCATTCTGCCACATTAAAAGCCACCCACAACCCTACGTCCCCATGAGGCAATGGTGGAGTTTCTCTCACTTGGCAAACACATACGCCCTCGACAGCTCTTCTCCCACCTTGGATGAAAAAGGCCATTGTTCAGAAGGAGGTCACCCCACTCATTTCCATAATTAGCTGCGTCTTCTAATCAGGAGAAGGCAAAACAAAAGAAGCAAGTGCTGCTGTGAATGACTGGAAGGCAAAACATGCACTGGTGTCCTTTACCTTTGATGTGCATCCCAGGGTGACCGCTAGCAGAGACACGCCACTGGAGCTCTCAGAAAACCACCACTGTTCAGTGTGTTGGGGTCATTTGGCACCACTGGGTAACAGGCCTGACTAATTTTTTAAGTCACTGTTCAAATGAGGACCTGCATGCCATACACAGCTTCACGGAACATTTCCAGACCTATAGGCCCAGAAGGCATCTAAATTTTTTGCAAGTGTGTACAGGGAAGGTGGAACTAATCCAGAGTGAAAGGACCATATCTTCCTGTAGAAGCCTTCCTTGGTCTGGAATTCCTTCGTTTTCCCCCACTATCCTTCCAGGGTTATCTGGTCAAGGTAAGATGGCCTTCATGATTGTATCTCCCAGCCTATGGAACATCCTGCTAAGGCCAGCAAAAATGCTCTTTCTCCATTATCCTTCCACTGGCAGACAGCGACACACTTTATAATATCCAGTCAGGTCTTTGGTCACTGATCAAGGCCACCACTTCAGGTCACGTGTCCTTTGGCTTTGTTTGTTTTTATGGGATGGAAAGAAAGAAAGGCGTATTCCTGTTCAGAGAGACAGAAAGGAAAGGATCTGAAAGACGTGATGGTGGGGAGAGGAAATATATTTCATTAACCTCCCCATCTCCTGATTTTTAAAAAGAAATATTTGAAATGGGAATGATCCTTCAGAGGGTATTTGAGGAAAACATTTTCTGCCAGCTTTTACACAAGATACAGTATTTGTCCAGGTATATAAGGCTATGTTTTTTCCCCTATACTGTTGGAGGGTGGGGAAGTGGTTTTGGGCAATCCAGAAGGCACTTTCGGGGTTTTTTCACTTCCAGAAGTGACTTTCAGTTCATCAGAAACCATTTCTGGTGCCTCTAACAGGCCCAGGAAGCCTATCGGAGGCTCCAGAAGTGGTTTTGGGCAATCCGGAAGGCAGTGCTGGTTTTTCGGAAGTGACTTCCGGTTTGCCGGAAACCACTTCTGGGCCCTTCGACAGGCCAAGGAAGCTTGTTGGAGGCCCATTCAGGGCAGTGCCAGGCCTGGGGTAAGTGTAGGAGACCTCCAACTGGCCCATGCAGCTTGCCCCAGGGGGCCTTGCCACCATATACTGCGGTCCTGCAATATAGAGGGACTGCAGTATATGAACTGTAAAATGGCGAGGGATGACTGTAAAGATTAAATAAATAAATAAATAAATAAATAAATAAATAAATTGTACCACTTTTCTAAGGGACATAAAAACAATCATCAGAAAGAGTCCTATAATCTTAATCTTAATCTAATCTGGAATCCCAAAATATAAAAGTGGAACAAAATTAGGGCTACGCAGTGGTCCTAGTGAGATCACAAACCTAAACAGCGTGATTCAGGGTAATCTGTAGGAGGCCTGAATCTAGCACGATGGCTAGGTTCTGTTCAAGAGATACATAAATTAACACATTATTTAAACTCGATAACACAAATTGAATTGGATGGGCACAAATTGGTCCAGACCAGTTCAGATCAAAAAGGCATTCCAAGACCCTTAATTGGACGCCAAATTGGATCAGAGGACACACACAGCACTCATATAAATATTCTAAAGAAAATAATAAATAGAAGATAATTATAATTATAATTATAAGCCCTCAAGGCTTTTGATCGTGTAGAATGGCGGTATATGTTTAGTCTATTAGAAAAAATGAATATGGGTGGAAAATTCATTAATCTTTTGAAAAATTTATATATAGGAGCGGAGGCTAAGGTCCTTATCAATGGAATAGAATCTGATAAATTCACTCTTTGTAGGGGAACGAGACAAGGGGACCCTTTATCCCCAATTATATTTGCAATAGCAATCGAGCCACTTGCTTCACAAATAAGAGAAAATGGAAATATTAAAGGATTGGTGATTAAAAATAAAAACCATAAAATAAACCTTTATGCAGATGACATGCTCCTGTTTTTGGAGGATCCATTAAAAAGCATAGAAACATTAAAACATATACTACAAGAACATTGTTATTATACGGGCCTAAAAATTAACTATCAAAAATCTAAATTGTTATGTATAAATATTTCTACAGCAGAGCAAAAGGAAATTAAAAAAAAGTCAAATCTTGACTTATGCTACTCAACTTTCAAATATTTGGGAATATGGATAACAAAAAGTAAAAACCAATTAATATATAGAAATTATAAAATAGTATTTAATTCAGTTAAAGAAAAAACTAGAAAATGGACGAAACTGAATATCTCAATGCTGGGAAGAATAGCATTAGTTAAAGCATATATATTACCAAAATTTTTATTTTTATTTCAAAATATACCATTACAACCTGAAATTAAAAAAATTAAACTATGGCAAAAAAATATGGAGAAGTTTATTGGAGGAAAGGGGAAGAAAATAAGGTTCATAAGCAGTGTTAAATATGGTCAAAGCAAAAAAGGGGGGCTGGGAATACCACAATTAATAAAATACTATGAAGCTTTTCAAATCACTCAAGCTATAAAGTTTATTCAGATAGAAGAAATCCCAGATTGGGTCGAAATGGAAAAAGGCAAGGAAACTGGATTAGTTAATACCTATATTTTTACAAGGGAACCAATTAGAAAAAAGGAGCAAATACAAAATCCTTATACTTGTGAGACATTGAAAATTTGGCGCAAGTATATGAACATTTTTGCTCCACCTATATCTCCTTTGTGCCCTATGCTGGATTATCCTAAATTTAAATCAAGAGAGAAATATGCACAATTTAAAAATTGGAAACAAATTGGAATTTATAGAATAAGAGATTTATTTGAGGCTGGGAAACCAATAACAATTAGACAGTTGGAAGATAAAACAAAGGAAATAAAAGCAAATTGGCTACAATTGATACAAGTAAGAAATTTGGCAAACCAAAGATACGGACCCATGAGAACACTTACAGTATTCGAACAATACTGTATAGAAAAGGATCGAAATAAAAGAAAGGGTATAACTTCAATTATATATAAACAGTTGATTGAAAAAGCATTTGTTAGGGGCATGGGATCCAAAGTAGCCTGGGAAACAAATTTAAATATCAGTATATCTGAGAAAGAATGGATGGGAATATGGAACACATATCCTTACAAATCAATATCAACTAAAGCGAAAGAACTGGTGTTAAAAGTAGCTCACAGATGGTATTGGTATCCCACAAAATTACATAAAATCAATCAAGAAATTCCAGACAATTGTTGGAGGAATTGTGGAAGTAAAGGCACCCTAGAACATATGTGGATCTCTTGCCCCAAAGTAGGAGCATATTGGCAGGAAATAATTAAATGGATAGAAACCCTGTTAAAACAAAGAATAATTATAAATGAAGCTTTACTATTATTTTCAATATTTAAGGATGGAAATGAAAAATTATCATATAAAGACTTAATAGCAAATCTGATTGGTGTAGCAAGAGCTGAAATTGCAAAAAATTGGAGAAATGCTCAAGATCTTTCACTGCAAAAATTTCTGAACAGAATCTGGCAAATGGCTCTTATGGAAAAGTTGACCTATCAAATTAAAATATATAGAGGGGAAATAAAACATGATACATTTATGAAAACCTGGAAGCCCTTATTAACGTATGGAATTAACATAAAAATTGAGGAATCTGTTATGGGGAATAATTTTGACTGCTGGAATGTAAAATTTTAAAATAATTAATTTACTTGTGTGTGTGTCACAATTAACTGTGTTAGAAGATGAATTAGTGGGTGGATTCTGAAAAGGATATTGGTCCTATAGAATGTATAAATAATCAGACGCTATTGTACTGTTGTCTTAACTTGTCTTGTGAAATAAAAATTAAAAAAAAAAGATAATTATAATTGTCTGCAGAACGATCCTTGCTTTAATAAGTGGCACTCTGGCATGGACAGCTGTGGCCTCCAAGTAATATGCTGGAAATACCTTTATTTAGCAAGAACCTGGGTAAAGAGATGTTCTGGTGGACCTCTTGGCTCTGAGGACATCTTCTATCTCTTGACAGCTTAGCTTTCCTTCCTCCTTAGGAGAAAAAGGACATGGAGTTGAGGGCAGAAAACAGCAGTGGGAATTTGGCCATTCAAGTATTCCTCATGAAGACTTAAACTTTCTTGAGTGGCCCTGTTTTTTGTGACAATGAACAGAAGGCCACACATTTATCGCTAATTTATCAAATTACTGGTTGTTTCCTCTGCTGACAGAAATGTGTTCAAGTCTGCTGCATCCTGTCTGTGCATGGCACTGGAAGAATTCTTTTAAAGGTGGTATATGAACAATGATTTATTGAACATTTCCTAATAAAAAGCCAATACTCTAAAGTTGTTATTAGGCTTCTGCTATCTGAAGAAAACTAGACTTTGAAAATCTCCTGGAACATCCAACCATCTCAGAGAAGTACCTTTTTTTTTTTTTGCTCTATAAAATGCACCTGACTATAAGACACACCTAGTTTTTAGTGAGCTGCCTAGATGCCCTAAGCACATCCAATCTCGCTTGATTTCGGAAGCAAAGCAGGGTCGGCCCTGGTTAGTACTTGGATGGGAGACCTCCAAGGAATACCAGGTGCTGTAGGCGCCTGGAGTAGGAACTGGCAAACCACTCCAGTATTCCTGCCAAGAAAACTCCATGGATATGGAGTCACGAAGAGTCGGTAACAACTGTAACGACACAACACACACAGTTTTTAGTGGAGGAAAAGAAGAAAAATGTTTAACCTAAGGTTTCATGGTGGGGGAACCCTGGATACAAAAGGGGAGGCCAGAGGCTCCATGGAGGAGACCTCCTTGCAAACGAGTTGATTTTTGACTGGGGAATACTTGCTGCAGAAGGGAAGGGGTGGGGAGAGGCTCCCTGGGACTGCGGAATCCCAGCTGCAGCAGGGGACGGGTGAGGGTTCATAGAAGTCTCATTGCAAATGAGATGAGTGGGACTGGGGAATCCACGGTGCAAAGGAAAAGGGTTGCAAATGAGGTGATTGGAATTGTGGAATCCAGGCTGCCAAAGGGGAGGCTTGCTTGCAAACGAAGTGGTTAGGACACAGAAATCCAGGCTGCAGCAGGGGATGGGAGATGCCCTGTGCAGGTAACTTCTCTCCAAATGAAAATGTGTGATATATATGTAGCGGGAACTGTTGTATTTGCTCTATAAGATGCACAGACATTTCCCCCTATAGGAAATTTCAACAGATCCAAAATGCAGCACCCAGATTGCTGACTGGGGCGGGATTCTGAGATTACATTACATCCATACTAAAGCAGCTCCACTGACTGCCAATCAGCTATCAGGCACAATTCAAGGTGTTGCCCTTGACCTACAAAGCAGTGTATAACCTGTGTCAAAAATCAAATCTCACAGCATGAACTGGCTCGGGTGTTAAGGTCATCAGGAGAGGCCTTTCTCTCCATCCTGCCACCCTCACAGGTATGTCATGTGGGAACACATGAAAGGGCCTTCTTGGCTGTGGCGCCCAGACTCTGGAACTCCCTCCCACTAGAGGCCAGGACTGCCCCATCTCTGCTGCCTTTCCAGAAACAGGCAAAGACCTTACTCTTCAGGCAAGCTTTCCCTGAATTATGGATTACCTATTACTATGTGTCTTTCATATGAATCTACAGGATCACATAGACTACATAGGCACAATAGTTTCCATCTCTCACAACTTTACATGGAATTTTACTCTCCTTTTAACCGCTCACATTCTCTTGTAGTTTTAATATGATGTTGTCTTTAATGCTGTAAGATGTCCCTCAATTCCTTGTTCTCAAATACTTGAACATGTCTTAATTGTACTGATCTGTATATTATCCCTCATTACTGTAAGGCTCCTTGGGTCCTTTTCCAAAGAGAAAGGCAGGGTAAGAATACTCTAAAATAATATCTTGGTACTATTATTTGGACTCAGGAGGGGAATAGTGTAAGTTTACGGTCCTAATTTTTAAAAACAAGCAGCAAGACAGTTAATGTCAAAAATCATAATGATTGACAGCAACAGTAATTCCATCTATGTGATAGATTGCCATATAGAAAATAACATAAGAAGAACATAAGAAGATAAGAAGAGCCATGCTGGATCAGTCGAAAGGCCCATGTAGTCCACCTTCCTGTATCTCATAGTGGCCCCACCATGAGACTAGATCTCTATCTCCTGATACCACTCCCCTGCATCTGGCCCTTTAAGTACCCTGGTTTTAAGCCTGGAGATGACACATCTCCATCATGGTTTGTAACCTGTGATGGACTTTTCCTCCAGGAATCTGTCCAATCCCCTTGCCATCACCACACCCTGTAGCAGGGAGTTCCTCAGACTAACAACACGGAAGGTTAAAAAAATTCTTTTGTCTGATCTCGCTCTCCCCCTCAATTTGAGTGGATGTCCCCTACTTCAATGTTAGTTTCCATCGCTCACTCCCCTAGATGAGAGGCAGGATCTGCTTTACACATTTCAAAGAGGATGTCAACAAACCGGAGCAGGTCCAGTGAAGGGTAACAAGAAAAGTAGATATACAGAGGAGAGGCAGGTTTTGTTCTCATTCATCCCACAATGCAGGGCAGGTAATAAAATATTTAACCTACAAGAAGCCACATGTTGGCTGAATGTCCGGAAAAACTTCCTAACTTTTAGAGCAGTACAATAATGGAACCACTGACCTCAAGAGGGGGTAAGTGCTCCAATGCTGGGGGCATTCAAAAGGAAATTGGTCTAGCATCTGTTATATCTGTTTTGATATTCCTGAACTGAGCAGGGGGTTGGACTCAAAGGCCTTAAATCTCCTTCCCAACTCCATTACTGTATAATTCTAATTTGGGAATTCAGGGAGTAAAGATGGTAAATAATTGTTTTTTAAAAGTAATACAGTGGTACCTCTGATAACAAATTTAATTCGTTCTCAGAGGCAATTTGTTATCCGAAAAAATTGTTATCCAAAATGTGGTTTTCCATTGAAATGAATGGGAAACCAATTAAGCTGTTCCGGAGGTTTAAAAAAAGGCAAAAAAGCTGGAGGGGGTGTTCCAGACCTCTTTATAAAATGCACTTTAAAGGCTTGCAGTGGTGGAACACCCTCCAGAACATCCCCCTGCAGTGCAATGCAAACATGGACAAGAGAAACCAGCAAGACTACCCCAGCCTGTTCCCACCCAAAGTGCAATGGGGAAAATGCAAACAAACAAACATAAGCAGGAAGAAAAATCCAGCCCATTTTTGCCTGCAGAGCAATGAAAAAAGACTGCAAACACGGAGAAATGAAACCAGCAAGACTACCCCAGCCTCTTCCAGCCAAAAATGCAAAAAAAAAACAGTGCAAAGATTAATAAAAGATAGCTCCCTATCGTACCAAGTTCAAAGGTCCAAATCCCTCAGCAAAACATGTCCAGAATGGCTCTAAAACGCCATGAAAAAAATGCTCTAATTCCTCCCACCCCTCCACAAACTATGCATCCTGAAATGCATGCAGGGTACACATTTTTGCAAGGCATGATGAAACATTTGTTATCCGAGGCAGCCCATAGGGAACATTCGCTATCCAAGGCAACCCTATACCTGGAAATTTCCATTTGTTTTCCGAAAAATTTGTTATCCGAGGCATTTTTTAACCGAGGTGTTACTGTACTTCAGGTCCAGCTTTTGGCAACTGAAATCTGTTCCTAAGTTGGGGGGATGGAAAAGGAAATGAATGAACAAAGGAAAGAACAATAGCACAAAGTGGGGAAAAATCAAAATCAAACTTGGTGCTTCAAAAGTCTCCTCGGCAATAATTATTTATTGATCCATGTGAATCGCCTAACATAGTTTGATTTTTCTGTGTGTGAGAGAGAGAGGGGGGAAGGGAGGGAGAGAAAGAAAGGAATAAAACTTGCCCACTAACCCTCTTTATGAAAAGCAACCAGAATTGTTTATTCAAGATTATTCCTTCAAAGAATATTCTTGGTCACTGGCTGGTTTAGTAGATTTCAGTACAACAGAAGGAAAATATTTGCTAAGAAGACATTGGACAATAGCATTCACCAACATAAAAATTATTTTACAGCACCAATTCCCATTTTCAGGCTTGCACTGCCCTCGCTGCAACATAGGGAGGGATATGTAAATTTCCCCGCAGAAGTACTTACATCCTGTCATTTCCTTGAAAATATTTTAGGTATTTTCACTTGGGGGACAGCCAGAAGAGTTTATTTATGTGGGACAGAGTAAAAAACCTCAAGGTTTCAAGTTCTGCTTCAGTAGGTTCCACTTCAGGTAAAATCTGGGGAAAAATTTCCCTTGAATATGTAATATTATCAAGATTGTTCTGTTCCTTTTACAGAAGGATGCCCACATCCACTGATTCATTAACCACTGATTGAGTTATCCACGGTTGGGAGAGGAAAATAAATAAATAAATAATTCATCAACCACAAAGCAAGCTACTGTCACAAACAGCGGCTGTAATGCAAGCTACCATCACAAAATAGCAGTTTGGGGGTGTTGGCATTCTCTCATATCCACAGTTTTCATTATTCATGGGAAGGCCTGGAACTGATCCCTAGTGAATACCAGGTCCTACTGTACTTATATAGTTTATCACCTATCCTTTTAGGAGCAAAACAGGGAGGAAATAACTTGTAATTTAAAAGTTTTCTCCTCAGGATTGCTCAGATATTTCACCCAAAAGGCTGCACATCTTGTCAAATATGTTTGATGTGTCAAGTTTTGGAATTTTTTGTGTGCCCACCATCATGAAAAAAATAAATATTAATGCTTATCCTAGCAAGCCAAACAAAAAAGTAAAAAGCAAAAAAAAAAAAATTCTCAGAGGAAAAGGCGATTATTCTATTCTACTTATTCTACTCTGATTTTTAGTGACCCTTAGAGAGACTTGGTACATTTCTGAAACTGATCTTTGTGTGTTTGTTTAAAATACTCATATTGGAAGATGTTATAATGATTTCATTCTTGCATGAACTTGCAAACTTGATTGTGTTTATCTGATCCATCTAATTGCTTTTTCAGTGCTTCCTGTATGTGTCTGGAAAGGGAAGAGGCACTACAATTTTCTGATCCCTATCCTTTTAGCCACATTTTGTACCATATCTAATGATAGTGGTGGTGGGGATGCTTGTTTTTCTGCTCTCATGTAGGAGAAGAGTAGTGTCACGGGGATCAGAAAATCTACAGTTGTGCCACCATGTTGAGGTGGCTTCTTCTCAGTCAGAAAGAAGACACTGAGAAGTCTACTTTTCATCTCTAGTCTGGACTAAGCATCTACAATAGTACCCCTGTATCCGCTGATTCAGCATCTGCCAATTCAGTTATCTACGGTTAGCTGCCAAAAATAATTAAATAATTATTAAATAAATTGTGGTCACAAAGGGGTGCCACAAAGCAGATCGCAGTCACAAAAGGAAACAACTCTTGATTTATGGGGTGCTGACAGGATATCTGCTGTTATCTGTGGATTTCAGTATCCACAGAGGCCCCCAGAACCAATCCCCTGCCGATACGGAAATACTACTCTAGTGTCTTGTGCCTTCTCCATTTACAGCTATAATCCAAAGATAGATGAAGGATGGCTCGTAGTGACTTCAGTTGTTGGACCTGATTCTCTTGACTCATTTTAATTAATGCATTAATATTATTTCCCCATTAAGCGCAGGTCTAAATCCAGAGGTTAGTCCGAGCTAGAGTAAAAAGTGTTGACTTAATGGATCTCTGCTTAAGCATTGGTTCCAATGATGTACTGAACCAAGTTTGTGTTTGTATGTTGTGTTATTACAGTCATGACTGACTCCTCGTGACCCCATGTTCATGGAGTTTTCTTGGCAGGAATACTGGAGTGGTTTGCCAGTTCCTACTCCAGATGCCTACAGCACCTGGTATTCCCTGGTGGTCAGGTCACCCATCCAAGTACTAGCCAGGCCCGACCTTGCTTAGCTTCCAAAATCAGGCAAGATCGGATGTGCTTAGGGCATTTACGCAGCTGAGCCAAGTTTAGACAGAGCAAAATTTAGCCTACAGATACCCACCCTTAAAAAAGAAAAGAAAAAATCTTGTGACTTTGATTAGTGAAATGAAATGTCTTAAGCATCCTTGTCATATCCCATTTCAGACTGATGAAGCTGTTTGGATGAGCAGTGAAACGTTTCTATATCTCAAGAAAAACGGAGTCCAGTAGCCATGGCTCAACTTCCAGATAAACTCACCTGGATGAGTGAGAATCTTTACAGACATTTCGGCAAGTGTTTTGTTGTGTTTCACCCTTTTGGGTGGGTGGGCGGTGGGTGGGAGAGACATTTGCCATTTCTTATAAACAATATCCTTCCACTGGGACGTCCTTTGGATGTTCATGAAGGGTTCCCTGTTGTTTTCATTTTCTTCTCAAGTGCTTTGGATCAAGGGGGACACTCCATGTCCGTGGTTTTAATCGCCTAATAAAGTCTTTCATCTCTTCCTCCAGAGCTGCTTGGTTGGCAACAAGTCAGCCGGGTGGGGTGGGGTAGGAGAAGCACCACAAACTAAGTCATCCAGGGTTATTCAGACTGTCAGGTTCTTTTCAGAGAGCTTCTCCCTGCCAGCCTGGGCTTCTGTGTTCGGAGGAAGAGGAGGAAGGGGAGGGGAAAGCATGCAGAAAACTGGAATGGCAGAGGAGTTGAGTGGGGGGTGGGCGGCGCGTTTCAGGAAAACTTTGATGGCAAGGTGCCCATGGAGACCTGGCCTCCTTCCAAGCCAGCCCCCCCTCGACTCCTCCCTCCCGACGGGCACAAGAACCTGCCAATCTGTTCAGCACACGCGTGTTCCCCTTCCCATCACAATGGGAGCGGAGGCCAACCAACGGACTTTCCAACAACTCCCCCTTCAACACACACACAAGTGGCCCTCTTTGCTCAAAGCTTGGCAGCCCCCAGTCCTACCTCTCCCCTTCTCCCCAATCTGGACAGCTTCCAACACTTGGGGGGAAAAAACCAATTCACCCCCCCTCCTCTCTATCCCCTTCCCCTCCGCCTCCTCCTCTTCGGCTTTTGTGGAGGGTCGCTAAACCCTGCACTGATTTTATTGACTTCCCTGTGCCAAAAAAGGAAAGTAGGTGCCAAGGGTCGCCAGAATGCCTGCCCAAGCCGCTGTGCACTTTTGCGAAGGGCTCCCTCTGATCACAGGGACACAAAAGGCAAGGGTGTTCTCCACGCATCAGGCGGCTGTGTAAGTTTTAATTCCCCCCCACCCCCTATCCCTTGGGCTTGCCTTTATCTCCTTGGCAAGCACATGCCATACTTTTCTCTTTATAAATTGCATGGTAGAAGGATTTGAAGGTCAAGTGAGGTAAGCTGCCAAAAAAAAAAGAAAAAAGATACACTACCCTCCCACTCCAAGCTGTGTCTCTTAACAAGGGATGTGTCTGCAGTGCCATGCCATAACCACCAGGAGCAGTAGAGACACGGCAGAGATGGATGGCTCAGAAGAGAAACATCTTTTTTGTCAGCGCATGCAAAGGAGCATAATTGATCTGGGTCAGGTTGGGGAGGTAGGGTGGGCACTTACACCTCAGCAAAAAGAAAGGTTTGTTATCACCTTTAAAAAAAAAAGGTCCTGATGACGGCCCTTATTGGGGAGGCAATTATCTGATGTACTTCTTAAAGGGATGGTGTCATTTCTGACGGAAACAAAGGCTGCCTAACAAAAAGGAAGGCACTGCATGGCATAAAATCACACATACTGCTTTGTATGTATGTATCTATGCAGATGCAAAAATTTATTTTTTAAAAAATATAAATGGAATGGAATCGCATCTCTCCCTAGCAGGTGGGAATTGAAGGATGCATCCTGATCAGCTGTGTGCTTTATGCTGGTACTGCTGTCCAGCCAGACTGTGGACAGGCAGTTTCAAGGTCCTTAGTTCCTTTCTTGTAGTAATATATAGCTCAGATGTTTAGGTATCTGGCTGTGGAGTCAGAGGTCAAGACTTCAATTCCCCACCATTCCACCTTAATATGGGCTGGACATGACCCTTGCAGCTCTGCAGTTCTACGATTAAACAGTACTTGGTCTGGACAACCCTTTAAATGGAGGACTGTCCTTCCTAAAAGGAGGATTTAAGGCCTCCTACAGGGAAACTATAGATACATGTATTTTATTTCATTTATTCAAGAGTATTTTTACCCCTCCTTTCTCCTTGGATAAGGACCCAAGGCTGCTTACAGTAATGACGGCCAATATACAGTCCAGGACAATTAAGACATGTTCAAGTATTGAGAACAGGGAAATAAAGAGGAGTTGCAGCCATTTCCCTTAACCGAATGGTTGTTATCTTTCTAAGACTGTTTGATTTCTCCTATATAGGATACCAATATAGGATACCAAAGGGTGCCAGACCTAAACTCATTGAAAAGTGCTAAAGGAAACAAAACAGTTTGGTTTGTGTGAAGAGCAGAATCCAGAATTCTGCATCCAACTGGGCCACTTGTGTGTCATAGTGGATACAGTATTAGTGTAGGATTTAGGTTCAAATCATCTCTCTACCCTAAAACTGCTTTTAGTCTGACTTCAGCCAAAGGGTTGTTAATAAGGAGAAGAGGGTGAAGGAGGCTGTGACACCATGCAAGCCATCTTTGAGATCACTGGTGGAACATGAATATAAATGCAACAAATAAATAAACAATTTGTAAACATCTCCAAGCTCCAATATAATTGTTTCTGCTTATCCAGGATACAAGTGATTTTACTCTCAGATATTATCCAAGGGGCTGAACTCAGTTGTCAGAATGGTTATAGCACCATGGTTTTGACTAAAACTCAGCATGGATAAGCTGCCCCTACAAAATTCTGTGTTCTCAAGGAATTAAGATGGGCCAAGTGGTTAAAAACAAATTACCCTGGTCACACCCATCCCAGAGTTGCGCATGAGGAGCTTTTCACAACCTCATGATCTGTTTCGCCAATGTAACCTGTGAAGACTTAAATCAGAAGACCTAATGATGTAAGTGAGGTCCATCCTAAAAGATGCCAAGGATGGGAACCTGAACCTGGGAAATGCATATAAGCTGTGTGCTCTTTGGAAGAGGAGCAGCAGCAGCAGAGGTGAAGGAAGCAGAGGTACTGCCCAAAGCAAGGATACTACAGGTCATGTACAGTATAAATGGGAATCAGATATATTTTAGTGCCTTGCTTTACCAATTAAGTCATCAGTGTCATTAATTTTGATCTGTTCTCCTTTTCACTATCCCAACTTCCTTGGTTTTGCAACAACTACCATAATGAAAGGAGTGTGGTGGCACAGCAGACTAAGGCTCCGAAACTGTTGACTGCGAAGTCAGCAACTCAGTGGTTCGAATCCTGCAGCAGAGCAAGCTCCTGCTGTTAACCCCAGCTCCTGCCAACCTAGCAGTTCGAAAGCATATAAAATGCAAGTAGATAAATAGGTACCACCATAAAAAGCGGGAAGGTAGAACAGTGTTTTCTTGCAGCCATGCCGGCCACATGGCTATGGACTTGTACAACACTGGTTCTTCAGCTTGAATACGGAGATGAGCACTGCCCCTAGAGTCGGACATGACTAGCACGCATGTGCGGGGGAATCTTTACCTTTTTGCCATAATGAAAAGATCTGAATTATCCAGAAGCTCACTTTTTTCTACATGGATGTGCTTGCGTGAGAGAGTGGTTTTCACCTGCTCCTTCCTTTCAGTCTTATGGCATGTCCAAACTTCAGCCTTCCTGATGTTTTGGACCACAACTCCCAGAATTCTAAGCTTAGAATGCCAATGGCAAAGGACTGTGGGAGTTGTGGCCCAAAACATCTGGAGGACTGAAGTTTGGACATGCCTGATTTATTCTGTCTGAATACATGCTGCCATTTTGAATGTTCCTGCTAGCTTTCCAATCACAGCCTGGCCGTTAGGAAACAAAATGGCCACCATGCATTGCAGATCTTTATGTTCTCTGCATCACAAGTAAGGGGGTCCAGACGCGCTCAACCACACACCCCTCAGAGCCGGGAAAAAGCAGGGGAATTGCCACACAGGTGGAGGTGGCCGAGATATAATGAGAAGAAGCCTTGCTGTGGCCTCCTTTCCTTCAGGTCCAAATGAAGTTTTGGTCTGAAGCGGAAAAGGAATGTGTTTTAACAGGTATACCATTATGCGTTGAGGTTGAGCAGTGGCCGGTTTGGAGAGAAACTCGGAACGCCATCACCTGATGCACCACAAATTCCATAAAACAATTCACTCTGAAGGTTCGTTTCCTTCACGGCTGAGTAATTGGATACTTGAGACACCCTGTGGCTGCTACAGGTGAGATAATAGCCAGTTATCACAAAGTACCCAAGCTCATGTTAGCGCTCATGAACTATTCTGGTCTTGCTAAATAGAGCACAATGGATTAAAAGATTCCCTTCCCCCTCCTGCTGTTTGAATTTGCCAGCCTTGTAGCAAGGCAGCCAGCCCGATAAAGTCACATCTGAGGCATCCGCAGCTCAGGAGCTGCAGTGACCCAGCAAAAGGGCATCATCCGCCTCCCAAAGGATCCTCCTCATCCTTTTCTCATGTAAGGCAATTAGGAAACCCCTGGGCCTCTGCTTCAGACATCTTGGAGGCCAACGGGAAAACAAATCTTGCTCCAATGTTAAAATGTGCACATTATTCCAGTTTCAAGTAGAATTTCTTTTTCCGTTTGAAATTCAGAACTTTGCATTCCTCTCTATCTCTGTCTTTCTCTCTCACACACGCTTGCACACTTCTTACCAAATTTTAAGGAATGATTCCAGCCCAGTCTTGGCCTGTAGGCATTCAGGGAGCGTGTTTCTGCTGACAACATTCCATTTTGTAGTGTTTTAAGCCTTTTTCATAGAGTCACCTCACCATGCAAAGGTCTGGAAAACTGGTCAGTTTCTCTTGCATTCAGTTTGACACACACACACACACACTCTTAAAGTCTTTGTGTCCCAAATGCAAAGAAATTCATGGTATTCACATGTTCACGAAAACCTAATGGTAGAAGAGGTGGCATGCCTGCATCGTGGGAAGCACAACACGATGGGTGCTATTATATGATCTGTCCTGTTTACGTGCTTTCTATAAACATCTGTTTGACCAGTGTAGGAACACAATATTGATTCCAGTGGGCCAGGCTGTCTGCTCTTAAATTGATAAACAACTGCGTATGCGCCTGCCCAGTGACAGAGCATTTCTGATTTGTACCCACCTCACCCGACTTGCTAGTGATTAAAACATCAATACTGCATGTAATGCTGGCTGGATAGTGCATTAGTTTTGGTATCTGGTTGCAGAGATTGGGGTTTTGATTCTCCACTAAGCCAGCCTGTGTGGCTTTGGGCAAGCTGCACAGTCCCCAGGGAATGAGGAGTTATTTCTGAGTACTCCCTACCTGGGAAACCCTGAAAAGGGAGTGGTGGTGGTGGTGGTGGTGGTGATGATGATGATGATGATGATGATGATGATGATGATGTAATGGACCTAATGCAAATCAGAACAGAAGGGCAAAGATGCAATATTCCTGCTCTGTTTTCTGCTCAATGTGCTAGAAAATAAACAGGGCATATGAAATCAAAACTAGTCCCTAGGAAAAAGGATGCCACACGAACAAAGCTCTAAGTAGGGAAGCTCTAAGGAGAGAGAGAGAGAGAGAGAGAGAGAGAGAGAGAGGCCGCTATCCCACATCCCGGAAGATCCAATTTTTTAAAAATGGCACCTTCGCCCCTGTCACAATCACATGGTTGAAGGAGCACTTCCACTGCTGCAGTCTTCTTCTTCGATCTGTCTCCATAGCCGGAAGCCTCTTCCTCAGCTCATGAAGGGAGAAGGAAGAGCAGGAAACCTGGCCTGGGAGCTCCTATACACTTTCCAGATTCCATCTGGGGCTCAGGCGAGGTGGGGCGTGCAGCATGGGGACGTGGGTGCACGCCCTTTCCATCCCCGTCCCTAATCCCACCTCTGCCCACCCTCCTCCCGCCCGCCCGCTCTAAGGTGAGGGGGAAGAAGGGGGGGAGAAGCACAGCCTGATAGAGGCACACGGACTGCAGCAATGAGCTCAGAAGGGGGGTGTATGTGTGTGTGTGTGTGTGTGTGTGTGTGTGTGTGCATGCAGAGAGAGAGAGGAGCCAAGTTCAGAGGGTTGTGTGTGTGTGTATAGAGACAGAGAGAGAGGGGGGAGACTAGCTCAGAGGTGTGTGTGTGTGTGTGTGTGTGTGTGTGTGTGTGTGTGTGTTTGCATGTATAGAGAGAGGACTTTTGGGTGCCCAGGGCCCAAGGCTTTGCTCGACATGGCGCAACCAGGCACAGCAATAAGGAGCCGCCTCTGCCTCTGTCAAAACTTTTTCCGTTGGATTTTCGTCCCTCCTCAGGACCTGCTCTGATGAGAAAAAAAGAGTGGAGGTGGCACGCGGGAAAGGGGGGCAGTGGTGTGGGCTTTTTGGGCCCTCACTGTCATTTGAGTTCCCTAAAGAAGTGCCTCCCAAGTGACTCAAAAAAAAAAAAAAAAAACCTACTGCCCCTAGAGGTGGTATCAGTAAAACTTGCTTGGAATTTGCTTCAGGGGTGTGGCTGGGGTTGTTTGTTTGTTTGTTTGTTAAGAAAAGCTGTCTGCTTGTGGGGGCATGATTATTGGAGGTGGCTTTTCTTGAATTTAAAAGTGGATTTTAACAGTCATGGGACAGAGGGAGAGAGAGAGAGAGAAAGCACTCTCCAAGATGTAGCTAGTGATAAGCATAAGCACCATCAGATACTTGCTGGATCCCACGCCATACCAGGGAACCTTCAGTAATTTCTTGGCCAGGGTGCTTCTTGTGACTCTCACTGTTTCCTGAGAATTAGAAAATTAAGCAGCATTTCTTGTTTGTCTGGTACGTTGTCCCTGGACATTTTAAAAGATCAGATTCCCCTTAGAAGCTTGATAGACTGCCACCAAGCAGAGTGGCTTCTTTGCCTTGATGCACATTCCCTGTGCGACATAGTTGCAGGTCATACCTCTTGGGTGGTTCACGGGTTTGTGGTTCTTTTAAGCCTGGATGCCCCACCCAGCACTCCAGTGCCCAGAAAACCAGAGCCTTCTCTCCCATCTATGCTTCATTTTACCGGTTACGGTTACTTCTCAGCTCCTTTGTTTCCTCACTGAAGAAGGCTGAGATGTTGACAAGGCCAACAGATTGTCTGATTATCCTTGTTGGTGCCCTTAATTGATCCCAACTAACAGCATGAAGCAAATGCCAGAGGAATGAAATGCCCAGTCTATGTGCTGCAAGCAGGTGTGTATGCATGCATGCACGTGGGTGCGCGCACGCGTGCACACAAACACACACACACACGCACACACACACACACTGATGAAGCTGTTTAGATGAGCAGCAAAACATTTCTATCTCTCAAGAAAAAGAAGTCCAGTTGCCATTACATCTTCCAGATAAACTGACCTGGATGACTGAGAATCTTCACAGATACACAAACACACGCACACATTGTGTCCACTGTAGCATATATTTTGAGCTCCAGTTCTAAAGAAGTATTCTTCTGTTGGACAACTGCTATGGGTTTTATGCTTTACCATGAACAAATGTACAGCTAATGTTTATTAATGATATTATTGATTTCCGAAATGTAGTCTTCTCCATCCCTAGGACTTGGTTGGCTAATGGCAATGGCAGATTTTTTTAAAAACAGCCCAACATTATACTTATTTTTGTAGGTCTCATAGTAACTTGCTGACTCTTAGCTCTCCTTGCCATAATTTGGAAAGAATGTGTCATATTCCAGCATCATGAGTTGAATGGGGCTGAATTCATTGCTAATTAGGCAAACAGATGAAACTATGCAGACCTGAAAGTTTCAGTTTCCTGTGAATTCTTTGGCATAGCATGAATGACTTGTATGGAGGGTGGGGGGGGGACGGGACAGAGATTTGGAGGGAGGGAGGGAGGGAGGGACAGATGGACAGACTGAGAGAAGGATGGGTGGATGGGTGGATGGATGGATGGATGGATGGAAGTATTTGAAATATTTGTAACCAACTTTTCCCCTCAAGGGGATTCAAGGTAACTAACTAGGTAGCTACTTTGACATCACCCCCAAAAACACATGCCTATCCAAAAGGTGTCTAAAAGAGGGAGTAGATTTGGAAAACGTTCAATACACTACTTTAGATCAATTTTACCCAAACTGGAGGGGGGGGGCTTCATGACCAGCTGTGCTTCCTGTGCTTTCTGGGAGTTGCAGTCCAAGAACACCTAGATCACCCAAGGTTGTGAATGACTGGTTCAGAGAGATGGATGGAAAATTGAATGTGGTTTTTATAATTGGAGGAGGAATGACAGCCTTACCACTTGAGTGGGGAGTAAAATGAACAAGAGGGGAATAAAATGAAGAAGTATGCCCATTCTGTTTGATGTCCAGGTGCTGCTGGGTGTGGATGGGCAAGCTTTAAGTCTCCTGATAAATCTTCCTTATTGTTGTTTAGTTTAAAATTACTCATGGGTCAGACAGACCTTCACATTGAAGAAACCGTCAATTGTTCTCCTTTAAAGAGGACATCCAATTACCCTAGCTGGAATCTGGGTGAAAATTGTGTGTGTGTGTTGTGTCGTTACAGTCATGACCAACTCTATGTGTCTCCATATCCATGGAGTTTTCTTGGCAAGGATACTGGAGTGGTTTGCCAGTTCCTACTCCAGGCACCTACAGCACCTGGTATTCCCTGGTGGTCGCCCATCCAAGTAGTAACCGGGGCCGACCCTGCTTAGCTTCCGAAATCAGGCGAGATCAGATGTGCTTAGGACATCTAGGCAGCGGGTGAAAATTAGAGAAAAGGAAAAAGGCCTCTGATGCCAGGTAAAACTTTTGTTGCTGTTATGAGCTCTCGAGACACTTCCAGCTTATGACATCCCTCTGAATGAGTGCTGTCCAAAATACAGTATCTTGCCTTCAACTTGTAAATGCTCTGTGTGGCTTACTCCAGGGAGCTTCCTTTAGGGAGTCACTCCATCTTGTATTAGATCCTCCTCTTTTCCTACTGCCTTCTGCCTTTCCATGCATTATTGTCTTTTCAGAGAATCTGCCCTTCTCATGCTGTCCACCAACCAAGACAGCCTCAGCTTCAACTTTTTTTTTTTTGCATCAAGAAATAGTTCAGGTTTGATTTGATCTCTCCTCCATAGTTCAAACAAATCATCCCCCACCCCCACCCGGTCAGCTTTCTTAACTGCCCAACTTTCACACCCATACATGGTTATAGGAAAAAGACAACAGTATGAATGAACTTGGACTTGGTCTCTAATGACATACCCTTATGCTTGATGATCTTTTCTAATTCTTTCTTTACTCTTCTTTCCCAATCTCTGTCTTCTGAATGAGGAACTATATACCAAAAGATCCCTGACCTATTTCCAAGCCAGAGTTACATCTTACAGCTAACCCACCATGACCAGAAATGCTGACTAGAATCTATCTTAGGGGCTGCTTTTGATCTCCCCCTCCTTGCTTTAACTGGATTTGTTGTCGAGCAGAAAGAAACCTTGAAACAGCAAAATTCACATTAAAAAAAAAACAACCATCAGCCTCGTGCAATGATTTTCAGTCTTGCAGCATGCTGTTTATTTGGTGCAAAAATGTCCTTTTGGCTGCATCCACACCACAAGGAGGAGGCTGATTGAAAACGAACCCATCGTGTCCTTCATTTTTCTTTCTTTCATTTTATAGCTGGCACATATTCTGGGATGCATGAACCACACCCTGACCATCATGGTGCGACATTGCAAAATAAGAGCAAAACATCTGAAAATGTAAAGGGCTTGCAAAGCAGAACTTGAAAACATTGCTCTTTTTTACTACAATACCCAAATATCTCCTTTCTTGTCTATGCACTCAATGCATGGCTTCTGACAGCAAGGTCAGAGTTGGGTTTGTGGGCCTGAAGAGCAGAACTTGGAGAAGTGTCTTGTTCATTCATTCATTATCATTTATGAGATTTATACTCTGCCCATCTGGCCATCGGCCACTCTTGTTCACATCAAAACTAGCCTTATTGGATGTAGGATCCCAGGAGATACGAGCCAAAGCTCTGGAAAGTGTGTGGTTTGCTCTGCCGCTGAGTTTTAAACCAGCGGGTGCACTTCTATACATTTCCTTGTTCAAATTTTAACGCTGTACCGAACTGGAAACCCCAGAAAGGATTTGCTCTTAGCAAAAAGGACCTCTGTGGATCCTTATGCTTCTTTACAATCTCACATGCTTTTGGAGAAGGTGTGGCTGGGAAGGACCTTTCTGAGCTTGAGTGACTGCCAAGCTGCATTAATCACTTATTATTGCCTCTGAATCCAACAAGAATCCCATCTCTCTGCTCTGTTTGTATTCCTTCTCTTTTGTCTGCTGGAAGCAGTCAATCAGCCTGCTAAAGCCCGTGGCTAAAGCCCGTTGCTAAAACACAGTCATATTTATCAGTATGCTGTTTGATTTCTTCATTGATAAGTAATGGAACCTTTCTTCATGCCAATGTCTCAGTGTGAGTTACTGAGACTATAAGTGCCAGTTAATGAGAAAAAACAGGAATACCTAGAGAACCTGAAGCTATTCTGCTCTGTGATTCCCTGGCCTTCGGCTGCATAGCCGGAGGAATTTAGACAGAAATATAAAAATTCGGCAACCCAATATGAGTGGATTGAATCTTGACAAATCATAGTCTCCAAAGTTCCATACCATTTCTAAATGACAAACACTTCAAAATGCAACATTTTGGAGGCAGAGGATATATACGACTATAGTTGACCTTTTTTTTTCCTCCAGCAGAACTAGCACACAGAGAGAACACATGGACACGCCTAAACACGCTATGCACAAGCCATGTCTGCCCAAACATATTTCCTACCATGCTAAGCCTATAGCTTATCTTGGGCTTTCGATGGTGGAGGGGGGGAGAGAGAGAAAGGAGGGTGTTAAAAAAAGTTGCTAGGCAACCAGCCAGGCGTTGCTATGGCATTTTTCGAGTAGAGCAGCTGGGCCAATCACCGCTTACAATGAGCTAGTAAAGGCGTAAAACCTCTAAATTTAATGTTAGTAGAGACAGGAAGGGAAGCTGCTGAGGCATGTATGATGCTGATCGTGCCTTAACTAAATACGGACAACATGGCCCCCGTGATTAGGACCAGCACACTAATGAATATTCATTGGGCTGATTAAAGCAAAGTCAATTAGCTACTTGACTGCTCGTTTTTTTGTTTTTTGTTGGGTTTTTTTTGCATCCCAAACTTGATTATATTCTTCTTTGCTTTTAACTGTTTTGTGACCAGAGATATATTTTTTATTCCCTCCACATACCCACCTCCCCATTTGCTGGTGATTATGGGTATTCCCCCTTTTTATGTTTTATTTTTTTTTAAACCACCATCACACATCCTATTCCAGGTTTTACAAGTGTTTTTATTACACTAGTAAATCCACTTCTTCACTGTCTGTTCCTAGAGCCACCCGTGAACTGAAAAGGTCATGGGTTTCATTATGCTTCTTTAAAACAAAAAAGAACAAGAAGACACTCAAATTTCAGACCTCAGTTTGTTTTCAGGAAGACGCAAAGATATACACAAAATCTCCTGTTTGTTTCTTTAGAAAAATCCTCCATTTTAAAAGCATGGAACATTTAATAATATCTCAAGAACATACTCTTCTAGAACAGAATTTTAGCTGCTTTACCTCCTGGACTCTTACTTTTAATACTTCTAGAAAGATCCTTATATTCCATTCCAGCCATACATTATTATTTTTTCTAAAACATTCTTATCAAATAAATGTAAATTATGACATAAACAATATAGTTAACCTGCTATCAAATGTATAATTCTTGGCATTTTGTTAACATGCTTCTAATTGATATTAATATATTTTCACACACAAAAAGAAATTTAAATTATAATTACAGAAAGTAATATGGTTGTCCTACACTAAAACTTCGCACTTTGCTAGCATGATGCTAATAACCATAAAATGTATATTTATGTGTATTTCCCATTACTTTTCATGGCTTAATCTGCAAATCTCAGGTGTATGTGCGTTTCACATGGAATTTCTACTACACAAATGGAAATGCAAAGAGGACAGACATTGCTCTAAGTAATTTTCAGTGCAAAAGATATGAATTAATATTAATAGTAAAATAGATTTAACAAAAAGCTGGTAGTTTTAAAAATTCTTCCTTAAGAATTAGCCCTTAGTCTTTAAAAAGCTAGCTAGTAAATATTAAAATCGTGCATAAAACCGCCAGATGTCATGACAAAATGGTGTATATATAGTACGAGAGTACATTTATGCCTCTCACATGTTACCTTACAATGTTCATAACTTCAGGGACATTAAAAACCCTAGTGTTTGTTTACTTGTTTTATTATCTTGCTACAATCAGCTAAAAAGGATTTCCCCCTAAATTTCTGGTTGGTCGAAGGAGCAGATATGGGTGAATTATTGCTGAGGAGCAAATGAGAAGTTTAATAATTTTAGGGGGGAAAATGCAAGAGAGAAAGAGAGGGGGGAGAAGAAACGAGAGAGAAAATATAGAAAAAAAAAAACCCAGAGGTAGCAACATATAAAATACACCATGTGAGTATCTTGATCTTATGAAAAAAAATTAATATTACATCAGTGATACCCTAAATATAAATGTTGACATTTCAGTGTAAGAACAACGGATGCTTCAAGTATCTGAAAACACATTTGCCACGATTATTTTAGGCCTATGCATATAATTATTGACAGTCATATCTAAATAGTTTATTAACTCTACATTTTTTATATGTGGGTTTGTGCGACTATCACAAGATCTTTTGGGATTGTCAACCTTTGCATGTGAATATCACATTGGCTCAACATTGGACATTTATTGTAGCTAGGTATACATTTATTGTAGCTAGGTATATATATAAAACAAAACTCGGACCTTGTCGCAGTACATGGATGAAAGGGGAGAATCTTCTCTGATGTATAACATTCTCTCTCACCCAAAAGAACAATAAATGTTATTTTATAATCACATTACATGCACATTTGTGAACAATTTTTGAAAAAGCACAGAGCTAGGCTTGGCCTCATTGTCAGATCTTTGTTCTGCTGGTGGCAGATTTCCCCCCCCCCCAGAAAGGGACCCGATCATTGGTTCTGCAACCACTGATTAATACATGAGGTGTCTTCTCATTGCCCCCCTCCCTTATGAAGCAAGGATAAAGGAACAAAATACAAGAAGACCACCCCACATTATTTCAGAGGCTTGCATGCTGCCTTCAAGGTAGACACTTGGTGGATGTGTGTTTCTCCATGCAGGATCTGACGTTCGCATGCTTGCTTCATTTTGCAAAAGGGATTCTGCAATCATTCTAAATTCCAAAACAGCAAGCAAGCAAGCAAGCAAGCAAGCAAGCAAATTGTTAATTTGCTTCGGCTTAAGTTGCTTAAATTACACTAACGCCTGGGTTTCCTCTGGCATTACCAGTCATACAGTATCATGATCCTGCTTCATAGGGAAAGCAACAACGTCAAAAGGTAGCGACTTGAGTTTGTTTTGAATCCTTCCTATGGAACAAGGGCCCAAAGAGTCCCGTATCTAGGTCATCTGTGTAGAAGGAATATGGCGATCTTTGCCATCTGCTCAGAGGAGAAAAGCCCTATAGCACAAAGAGGCGGGTGTTAGAGTCACTTGAACACGGGAGGCCATGGCATTAACATGGAAGGGTGGTGCCGGGTCAAGATTAAGACACATTAACGATTTCATGCGAAAGGGGCTCTCTCAGCACCTGCTCGCTTTCTCAGTCTCTCTCTTTTGACAGCATCAAAGGTTCCTCTAGCAGGAGGGCAGACTTATCTTCAATCTGTACATAATTTAAACCATGTATATTCTTTCTTCCTGGGAAGATGGTTTGTCTGTCCACCAGTACTGTGGCTCTGAATCCAGACTCCTCCATCGCAGATACACGGAAACTAGCAGTACAATAACCAGCCATCAAGTGTATTTTTTATTTTATTTATTTTATTTATTTTTGTATTTGTTGACTGCCCGATTGCAGTCTGGGCAGTGAACCACACGTTGCAAAAAACACCTTGCCCAAACATACAATACCGCAGACATAGCAAATCAAAATACAAGTAATCAAGAAAATAGTAAAAATAATAATAATATAATAGAAAATGGAAGTAAAGGAAGAGGGCTTCTGCTTATCCCCCTTTTCCTTCTGGTAAACAGGGTTGGTAAGTTATTCTGCAGTTTCCCAAACCTGCAAAATAACACTCCCTATTTTTGGGAGTGTTCTTTGCTTATTTTACTTTCATTTCATCCCAGAGTCTGACTTCTGGTTCATGTCTTTTCCAACACACACATTTCTGAAAGTTATGCAGTATTCAAGCACAGAGTCCATGCACCTCTTGTTAATAAGAGGTTTTTTTTTAAACCAAAACAGCAACAGACAGATGAGGAAATTAAGGCTGATAGCCACAACTTGATTACTGAATTCAGAAACCTGTCCCTGTCAAGATATTGATGAATTAAGGTTTGCATTATCAGCAAAACATAACAGACTGAAGTCCAATATCCATATCCCTTAGATAAAACCCCACTGAAGTCAATTGGTTGACATCTGAGCAGACGTGTATAGAATCATCCTTGGATTCTTTTTCTTTTGGTGATTTAATTCTCTTTCTTTGTTCTTGGAAAGTCTTTTTCAGTAGCTAGAATCCTTCAAATACACTTTTGACTCGCATTGATTTCTGAAAGGATGTCTAGATTTCTAAATGTGTTCCCACCTTTTCACTTATTTTCAGCAGCAAAAAGAGCTACTTGACGACCGGTAAGAACCTAATCTTGTATTCCTTCATCCATCACAGACACGAATAAACATCAGGAGCATGTGAAATGTGATAATATATG
Organism: Phrynocephalus versicolor; assembly: GCA_023846285.1. Lineage (NCBI taxonomy): Eukaryota > Metazoa > Chordata > Lepidosauria > Squamata > Agamidae > Phrynocephalus > Phrynocephalus versicolor. The sequence continues at coordinate 44,280 of JAHTLZ010000017.1, forward strand.
TATAGTAGATATGTAGACATATTTGGAAGTCAAAACATGGCCATACTCCTTTGCATGTATGTTACAAGACACAGAAATATTCACAATCTAATAATTTCAGTGTTTCAAAGAGTTGTTTTCACCTGCATCCCTCAGCATCCTCAAAGAGATAGCTGGAGAATCCTATAAGGTCAAAAAAATAAAAAAATAAAAAGAGGTAACTTTTCCAAGCTCTGCATTTTCTCTCTCTACGGGGCCCAGTCTATTGGAAGTTGTTCTGTGCAGTCCCTACTGGAATAAACTGAACCTACTCAAGAATGTGGAAAAGTTCAGAAAAGTGTATATGAACTAATGTAAAAAAAAAACAAAACAGGATTCTCACTAGAGTGTTCTAGTTGGAAGAATAGGTTAATCTCTCTCTCTCTCTCTCTCTCATATAATATGGGAGAGAATCCAGCCAAACATTCCCATAAGGTAAAGGTAAAGGTTCTCCCCGCACATGCATGCTAGTCATGTCCGACTCTAGGGGTGGTGCTCATCTCCGTATTCAAGCCGAAGAGCCAGTGTTGGGCAGGCCCGTGGCCATGTGGCCGGCATAGCTGCAAGGAAACGCTGTTTTGCCTTCCCGCTTTTTATGGTGGTAATTTTTATCTGCTTGCATTTACATGCTTTCGAACTGCTAGGTTGGCAGGAGCTGGGGTTATCAGCGGGAGCTCGCTTTGCAGCGTGTCACCCGGGATTCGAACTGCCAAACTGCCAACTTTGCAGACAACACTTTTCAGAGTCTTAGTCCACTGAGCCATACCTACAGTCAAGGTGAGTGCAATTCACCAGGCAATCCACTCTATATTGTCCACCTAGAACAAGAAAAGGGAAAAAAATTAAAGGTAGATCAATACTCAGCTTTAATTGCCTCCCTGTTACTGGCGTAGAATGATGCTTTTTAATTCATAATCATCATCATCACCATAATTTTGTCATTCATATCCATGGATGTGCAGACATCCCAACACACATAAGCCTCAATTTTTTTAAAAAAGTATGACAACTTCCAGTTTTGTAGTTTTAAGATGAGATGATGATCATGATGTTGATGATGTTGATGATGATGAAGAAGAAGAAGAAGAAGAAGAAGAAGAAGAAGAAGAAGAAGAAGAAAGAAGAGGAGGACTTGGTCAGTGCATGCAATGACACTCAAAAATGTTAGGCCACAGATATGTGAAAAGTATAGAAAGGAAGAAACTGTGACAAATCGGGGCAGTTCAGCTGGGAAACATAGCTGTGCACTTGCTGTCTTGGGAAGCGTTGCAACTTTCTTCTAATCCAGCCATCCAAAGTATTTTCAGTCTATCTCTGAGTATTACCGTGCACGGATCAGCTCCAAACTGAAGTCACCCCTGAAAATCTGTGTGGTGCATGTGCAGTAGGAAAACCCAGAGCAAATAGGATTTGCACCGAGTCATCCTTGTGTATCACGTGATGCTCTGACAGAGGACACAAAGCTGCCTTAATTTAGATCCTTGGTGTTGATCCAGACTAAAAGGCATGTGTCCTTGTTTAGTGGCAGGGCCAGCCTTTCCATTAGGCAGAAGGAAGCAACTGCCGTTGGGATTATTTGGTATGTTGTATTGGCAGAGTGCAGCAGCCGAGCACAGAGCTTTCTGTTACTAAACCAAAATCCATCACTCTGCAGACTGGTAGTGAGGCCGATGGGAAAACTTCCTGTCTTACAATTTTTTTAATAATATGATGGGATAAATTAGTTACAGAAGCTCTTAGAGCTGGTCTCTTTCAAATGAAGAAGCAAGGAAAAACAAGTAACATCAGAGAAGAAAGAAGTTCGAGGGCCTCAGCATGTCAATCTACATATAGATCTAAAAAAGACAACAGGACAGAACCACAAGGGATAGGATTTTTGCATGCCCATGACTCTGAGCCCCAAAGAACCCCCCAGCCAGACTTTCAAAACTTGGAGAACAGGAAGGAAAAAACAAAACAAAACAGGATCAGGCTATGGTGTACCTTGTGGTTCAGTGGAGAGCCTTGTGGCACAGTGGGAAGTAGAGATGGGCATGACTTAGCGAAATTTTTGTTTCCGTTTTCGGTTTTTGTTTTCGTTACGTAACGAAATGAAAAACGAAAAACCGTTCAAAAATGGAACAGAAACGGAAACGGAATGACTAATTTTGAGCTGTTTTTCGTTTTTCGTTACTGGAAAAGCACTTAATTGAGTTAAATGGGAAGAAACAAAAAATTTTCATTTTCATTTTCGTTTTTCGTTTTTCGTTTTCATTACGTAACGAAACGAAAATGAAAAATTTTGAAAATTAGCTCACGAAAACGGAAACGAAACGAAACGGACCCCTAGACGAAAATGAAAATGAAAACGAAAAAATTTTCTGAGTCGTGCCCATCTCTAGTGGGAAGCTTCATGCCGCAGTGGTTAAACTGCGGAACTGCAGCCAAAACTCTGCTCATAACCTGGGCTCTATCCCAAGTAGCCAGCTTGAGGTTTACTCAGCCTTCCATCCTTTGGAGGTCAGTAAACTGAGTACCCAGCTTACTGGAGAGGCAATGCGTATCCTACATAATTAATATAAACCATCCAGTGCTTTAAGTTGTAAGGGATGGTACAGAGACGTCATGCTTTGCTTTGTATTGTTTGTTTGTTTGTTACTTTTGTACCTCCATATGTTATGGGAACACAGGAGCCATCAGTCCTCGCCAGCCTCATCCAGGAACCTCTTTGGATCTCAAGCATCTAACATCATTTGGAGAAGTTGGTTTTGGGGACGACAACTATCAGAATGTCCAGCCAATGTGGCCACACCTACATAGTCCCAAAATGCAATGAAATAAAATAAAATGTTTTCTCTGCCCCAGTTCTGATTTCAACAAGGAACTCGCTCAAAGGCTTAGAACTTTAAAAGGGTAGCAGTGAGGAAAGGACAGGACAAGAGGCGAAACTAAAAGAAGAGGCAGCAAACTAGGTAACCAAAATCACAAACTCTATGCTAACCAGAAGCAGGTTGATCCGAAGGCACTTCGTACCATGCAGTGAGATTCCGCCGCTCTGATCTACAGTGTCCAAGGACTGCAGTGAGGGACAGAGAGCGAGGAAAGACAGAAAAAATAGGCAGGCACATGAAAGTGACAAAGTAACGGCACACAGTTGAGAGGGAAGAAAAAAGAACATGATAAATGCAGAAGAATAAGCAGGACAATATACAAAGTGTAAAGCTGAGAAAAAAGAGAAGATGCTAAAAGCACGGGCTCGTTAAAATGGTGACGACAAAATTTCACACTCTCTACAGTGCAAGAATACTGCCAAGGCAAAGGAAAGCACGACCCCGAAAACTCAATGGCATGAACCAAAAAAACTGCTAAATAGCTCCGTGGCTTAGATCTTTGTCTGTGGAAACAGAGATGGGGAGTTTGGTTCTCCACTGTGCCTGCTTGAGAGGCAGTTTAAAGGTTACTTTTTATAAAACAATAAACTGTGAAACTAGGTTAGGAACACTGCATGAGGGAGGGCAGATCACTTCAACAGCTCTGGGGTTCAAGGTTTGCCCAGATTCTACCACACGTCAGACCTTGGAGATGTTTATTTACTGGACTGCATGACTCCCAGAATCTTTCAAGTCTTCAGAGCCATAGCCTGGGCCAAGCTGAGATTCGGAAAGTGGCATCTGCTGAATCTGAAGACTGTAACATCTCCGGACACCGGACACAGACAAAATTATCAGGTGCGTGCCTGACAGGGGAAGACTCTTCAGGTTTTGTGGAAATGTCACCAGTGGGTGAAAATGTGGCAGGTCAGGTGGGCATGCCTTGTCTTAGAGCAGGCCTGTACAACAGGTAGACCATGGGCTACCAGTAGCCCGTAAAGGGTTCAAACGTAGCCTGCTGGCCATCAATAAAAAATGTGAGGGGATAAGTTCTCCACCACTCCTTCCCCCATTCCAAGGACCACCACTGCACCAGCCAAGTTCCAGCCCACTGTCTTAGCCAAGCGGGGCAGTTCAAGGGCCATGGCGCAATCCCCTGCTCCCCCTGCCGGCCAGATGATTGGTGCGCTCAAGCCGGGTGCAAGGGAGGCATGTGCATGGTTGCATGGGTTGCCCCTTGGAAGGGGCAATCTGTGCAAGCATGCACACACTTCCTCTAAAATAATAAATAAATAATAATAATAATGGTCAACCTTTCCATAGGAATGCATTGAAATTTGTTCCCTCCAGAACGGATTAATTAATTTTCAATGCATTCCTATGGGAAACTGCTGATACACTTACATTTTTTTTACTTATGAGCATGTGCTTGGAATGGATAAAATTTGTAAGTAGGTAGCCCTCAGGCACTTTGGGCCGGAAAAAGTAGACCTTGACCTGCTCAAAGTTGGACAGCCCTGTCTTAGAGAAAATCCATGCTTCCCAGAGGATTATTTTATTCAACAGAGGAAACAAGGGCATGCTGAAGGAGTAGAGAGTATGTCCACTTGTTGTGAGGTGTAGGCTGGTGAGTTTTCTCCCTTGCCTCCGACTCCCTGACCCCGTTCAGAAACCAGCTCCGGAAGATCAGAGGCTCGCCAGAGAGTCTTCAGACTTCAGTGTCAAATGACTGGGAGGAATGTTTGTGGGACGAGTGAACGGGCCTTCTGCTTGCACAGCAGAATCGTGGCATCCAAGCCTTTCAGTTTGAAATGAGTTTGTTTTTTTAAAGGAGAGCATGTGAAAAGGGGAGATTAAAGGAGGTGTAAAATCACATTTAGAAAGATGAGAAACACCGTTCTGAACGGCAGCGCCAAGAATTTCTCAGCTAGAAATGCCAGCAGCCATTTTGGGAGCTGTAACTCTAGAACAGGTATTTTCCGTCTACAAATCAGAAAAAGGTGGCCCAGAAAGCTGGGGGAAAATAATGGCTGGATCTAGACTTAGCTATGCTTAAGGGGGAAAGGACGCCTTATGAACCATGTTGTTTAAGATCTCTATCTCTACCCTTTTTTCATGCTAAAAGGGACATCAGCGGCATTGCTGTGGATGTAGGAAATTTAAAACTTGTCCATGCCTTACTTTTATTTTAAAATATACATATATAAAAAAACAACATGAGAAATTTGAAACAAGGGCACTTCCCATGGAGGCTTCTTTTCTTTTCTTTTCTTTTCTACATGTCAAGAGAAAATGATTTTTTGAAATAATAACTAGGTGAGAGAATGAGTTTACACCTCATTCAAACAATGGTAATAGTCCCATTATGCCGAGATGGACCTGGACTATCTGTGTTTCTGTGTAAAAAATATATACAGAACTTTTAAATTAAATTAAATTAAATTTATTGCACCCCGAGTTAGGATTCAAGGCAGTTTACATAACACTTTAAATCGATAGGGATTTAAAATGCAATGAAAATCTCATAGATTAAAATAGGATTAAATTCAATTATATGATAAAAATGCAATTGAAATTAAAACTCTTTTAAAACCAATTTTTAAAAATAGTAATGGCTTTAACTTAAAATAGTGACAATCAGCACATTGGCCGGGGATCTTATGCTACAGTAACACCCGGCCGATTGCGGGGGTTAGGGACGCATCCCACCCGTGATCCATGAAAATCTGCGATATGCGGAAGCAGGGGAGCTGGGGGAGGGTGGGGCGATCCCACGCCTGTCCCCAAAGCCTCGGAGGAGCGTGGGGCAGCGGTGCTGAGCGACCCGATCACTCCCCCCACCCCCCATGCAGCTCCAAGGCCTTTCGGAGGTGCCGGGGGGGCTACAGAGAGGGATGCCATCTGTCCCAGCAGCCCTCCAGCAGGGCTACAAGGCCCTCCGTAGGCTCCTGGGGGGACTGCGGACAGGGATGCAGTCGGGGGGCTGCAGTCCTGGGGGGACTGCGGACAGGGATGCAGTCGGGGGGCTGCAGTCGTAGGCGCCGGGGGGGCTGCGGAGAGGGACGCCGTCTGTCCCCGCAGCCTTCCCACGTGGCCCCGAGGCCCTCTGTAGGCACCCGGGGGGGCTGCGGAGAGGGACGCCATCCGTCCCTGCAGCCCTCCTGCATGGCTACGAGGCCCTCTGTGGGCACCTGGGGGGCTGCAGAGAGGGACACCGGCCGTCCCTGCAGCCCTCCCGTGCGGCTACGAGGCCCTCTATAATCGCCCGGGGGGCTGTGGAGAGGGACGTCGTCCATCCCCGCTGCCCTCCCGTGTGGCTACAAGGCCCTCCATAGGCGCCCGGGTGGCGGCGGACAGGGACGCCGTCTGTCCCCGCAGCCCTCCCACATGGCTACGAGGCCCTCCATAGGCGCCTGGGGGGGCTGTGGAGAGGGACGTCGTCCGTCCCCACAGCCCTCCTGCACAGCTACGAGGCCCTCCAGAGGCTTTTCGGAGTCGCCGGGGGGGAGAAATGGAGTGACCAGATGCCCCCCCCCGCATGGTGCAGGTACTGCAATCCCACGATGTCGCGGTACCGCAGTACCGGAACCGTGAAATGGCGGGGGGTGACTGTACCTGTTTAACAGGCTTGTGTTTTGTAACAACATCTTCCAGAATTCCTCAAGCAGCAAAGTACAAATAGAGACACCTCTAGAAGTAATTATAGCATGGACTTGAGCCCTTCAACCTGAGCCCTCTGATTTCAATAAATCTCCTAAGCAGAGACTAATGTTTCTTATTTTACAGAGCAGGTGAATTCCTGATCTTAACAGAGTTACCCAAGATACTGGGGCTATCTGGATACAGGTTTTAGAACCTTGGATAGCTCTTGCAATGCCAAGGCCAAAATTGAGAATGGACCCACCTGTCCCAGAAGAGAGATGGGAGTTGGTGACCAAGAACAGGCAAATAAGGGGAAGCCAGCTTTTGTGGATCACGGCTACCAGAACTTGCATCAGCCTGCATCAACATGGCCTACTAAACTCGTTTTCATTGTTTCACAAAAATTGTAAGATCGGAGGGATATTAGTGGGAGTGGCAATTATGATGATTGTGATGATGGTGGCAGCTTGTAAATGTGAATACGAATACAAATAAGAATAGGAATAATGGCTTTTTACTCGAGAAAGGCACAAAACGAGCCCTGAAGCAAATGAATGAATGAATGAATGAAACCATGGATCAGGTGGTTTTGTGTTTGTTTGGGGGCATTTCAGGGAAACATGTCTGCCCAGAATGAAATGAAACACTGAAATATTATCAACCACAGTGGCCTCGCTGCCAGATGGGTGGTAAAGCAAAGCAAAGCAAAGCAAAACAAAGTGTTCTGCTTATATACCTCCCCATACCACTTTAAGTAGTCTCTGGGTGGTTTACAATTTTAATTACAGTGTGCAGGCTACACATTGCCCCCCCCCAGAAAGCTGTGTACTCATTTTACCGACCTCAGAAGGATGGAAGGCTGAGTGAACCATGAGCCGGCTACCTGGGATTGAACCCCAGGTCGTGAGCTCAGTTTTACCTGCAGTACAGGCATTCAACCACTGCGCCATGAGGCTCAGTAGAAAGAAAGAAAGAAAGAAAGAAAGAAAGAAAGAAAGAAAGAAAGAAAGAAAGAAAGAAAGAAAGAAAGAAAGAAAGAAAGAAATTTGTACATGGGTTATAACTCAGATGTCTCAAATCCTATTGTCACCAAACCTGAACTTGCTGTTGGGCTGATTCTGCTCCCCACTCTTTCCAACTTTTTCCAAAGATTGGATTTGGGACAATTCAAATCATAGTCCTCCCGTCTCCACAAAGCAGGCCTTGCCAAGAATGTGGTCTATGCACTTTCAGTAAAATCTTTGCCAGACTTGGCGGGGGGGGGGGAGAGAATCTGCCGAAGGTTCATTTGATGTTTGGCATCTGTAACTTGCGGGTAGGGAACATTCCGCCCCTTCTGAAAATCTCAAATTGCACGACCACAAAACGGTTTGTGAATGTTCATGATTCGTGAATAATGACGAACCACGAACCATCTCTAAAGGCCATTTCCCCAGTTCGTGCCCATCTGTGCTTCGTATGCAGCTAAACATCAACTGCCTTTCAGTGAAGGGGTGACAAAACTGCAAAATTGCAAAAAAACGAAAAACAAAATGTTTATAACAGGTTCCAAGAGCCGAGCAGAAGTGTTTGTGCAAGGCTATAATTCTGCCTCCTCATTTAAGGCTCCCAGTTCAAAACCTTATCTGGAGCAATGGCAAAGAGAAGTGGTGAAAAAATCTGGGACATGCCCTGAGTTTAAGCTAATAAAGAACCATGAATATGTTGGGTATTTTATCTTATAGCATTTGTTCTCCTCGCATATTCCCCCCAATAGGGGGTTAAAATCCACCCACAAATAATATGTTTAGAAGCCACCTGCAGGGCAAGGAGAAGGTATCTGTAGACTTGCATTCATATTTACATTTCAGTGAGTTTTTGATTGCCAGCGTTATTACGCTGCAGCTTTAGCTTGTTTTGTTTTTCTTTTCAAAAACTACCTAAACAGACAGAAAAGAAACAGGAACCCCTCTCTCCTTACCGTTTCATCTGGCACTATATTTGAATAATATTTGGATATGTTCATTTACATAAGGAGAATTTCTAGGCACCTGCTTCCCACAGGTAGGAAGAATCAGGCAAGGTACCATGCCTGAAATAAAACACATCCTCTGGCTTTTAATTCAATAAATAAATAAATAAATAGATAAATAAATAAATAAATGTGTGTGGGGCACATTTTGATTTAGCAAAGAAATGCACCTTCTAGAGATAGATAGATAGATAGATGGATGAGAGAGAGAGAGAGAGAGAGAGACACAGACAGACAGACAGACAGATAGATAGATAGAGAGAGAGAGAGAGAGAGAGAGAGAAAGAGAGAGAGAGAGATTAGAGATGGGCACGAAACGAACAATTTTTCATTTCCATTTTCGTTTTTTCATTTCGTTACGCAACAAAATGACAAACAATTTTTTTCTCTAAAATGAAACAAAATGAACAGAAACACCGGAAATTTTGTCGTGTGTTTCGTTTCCGTTGCTGCAATATGAGTGAATTGCTCAAAATCCTAAAAAAAATCACAAAAATTGAAATAAATGGCAATGAAATGGTAACGAAATGAACGAAAATGAAAACAATTTTTTTGCAAAAAATCGCGAAAAATGGAAACGAACCGAAACGGACCCTCCAAATGACAAACGACAAACGAAATGCCATTTTTTGATTCGTGCCCATCTCTAAGATAGATAGATAGATAGGGCACCTTCCATAGCTCAATTTGGAAGTAGAGATTGGAGTATGAGCTATACACAAACAGCTCAAAGAGAAAAAAAAGATATTTCATACACACAAACACACACACAAAATACATACATAAATAAATAAATAAATAAATAAATTCTGATACAAACAGAATCCAAAATAGGTTGTGTGATAATTTCATATGAAACCCTTACAACACATCTAAGTCCTTCAGAACCTGACCTTACAGCAGAAAAAATTCCAACATTACTCTCTCAGACTAAAATATTTAGAATTCCCCAGATAGTATAGAGTTGCCTGGAGGGGGAGCAAAGACCTTTTCAATCCTATGGAATTCCCCACCTTACTATCACTCAACAGACAGAACAGAGAAAAGAGAAAAGCAGGGGAGATAAAATCAAGGAGCGAGTCCTTCAGTGATTAAATATGATGTTGAGAGCTAGTCATGCCCCCAATTTTTCTAAACCAATCTTGAAACCAAAAGGAAGAGGCTCTTATTATGGTTCGGAGGACTGGACACTTGTAATACAGATCCCTACAACCCTGGAACTCCTTTTCATTACCAAGTCACTGACTCTAAAATGATTTATACTTGCCACCGTTTACGCAATCAGTTATCCCACCCCATTGGGAAACTCAGTGGTTGCGAAGGGAAATCATGCATGTTATTAATAGAAGGTTCCCCTTCCTTGCAGCAGAAATAAATGGCTGGTGCTTAGGAGAGCAAGCTGCCCTCTCAGGACTATGTTTAAATGCCTACAGTAGAACTGTTGTGTGGGAGTGCTTCTGTGTGTCCATGACTCTCTCTCTCTCTCTCTCTCTCTGTGTGTGTAGGGGGGTAAACCACAATCCCTACACAAACTACATGGCATGTTTGGGTGAGGGAGACACACATGAGAGATTATCAAATCTTGGGAGCAGAAATCACTTTAACCTGTCAAAGTGAAGATTTTAAAGCGTCGTGGATAAACGATTATTTTCCGGAGTTTTCTTCATGCAGAAACTGCAGTTCAGACTTATTTCAGTGTAACCTGAAAATGTGGTACCGTAACTAAATAGTAAGGTAAGCAGTATGTTGCAGTGGATAGGGTGATGGACGAAGACTCTGGAGGCAACGGTTCGAATCCTTGCTCAGCCATGGAAACTCAGGAGGAGAGTCCAACTGGTAAAACCTTAAATATCTCATTTACCTTGATAACCCTATTAGGGTTGCTATAAATTGTTTCCTGCTGGATGGCACGTAACTAATTAAATGAGGCAACTATCCCCATGAGCCACCTGTGCTCGAGCATTTTGGGAAGACTTGAGCAAATATATGCAAACTCTTTTTCAAGGACAATATTAGTCTTCTTGTTGCCCTAATCAGTATGCAAATAATCCCATCTGAAACCCACTGATTTAAAAGACCTTCATCAATTCTAGGGCATTTTGTGAGACAGACAGAGAAAGAGAGGGAGAATCACCAAAAACAGGACCAAACCATATCTATGGACGTGCATGTGTTCTGTGTTGTAAGTTGGAACCGAACTATCGTTACTAGAGATGGGCACGAAATGAACAATTTTTAATGAACAATTTTTCGTTTCCATTTTCATTTTTTGTTTTGTTACGTAATGAAATGACAAACGAATTTTGTCTCTAAAATGAAACGAAACGAACAGAAACACCGGAAATTTTGTCGTGCGTTTCATTTCCGTTACTGCAATATGAGTGAATTGCTTAAAATCCTTTTAAAAATCACAAAAAAATGAAATAAATGGTAACAAAATGGTAACGAAACGAACGAAAATGATTTTTTTTGCAAAAAATCATGAAAAACAGAAACGAAACGAAACGGACCCTCCAAACGACAAACGAAATGCCTTTTTTTTAATTCGTGCCCATCTCTAATAGTTACCCTAATAGGGCTTTCAGGGTAAGTCAGATATTTTTGTAAGGAGTGATTTTACCAGTTCCACTCTCAGCAGAAATTTGAACTCTGTTCTTCTAAGTCCTAGTCAGTCCATCACTCTGTCTTCTATACCACACTGGAATATACAGTACATATTTGTGTACTCAGACAAATACAGTATTTATAGATACAAAACTGAGAAATAATGTCTATATTTTAACAAGGAATAAGTAGACTTATAATGCATCTAAGAGGGTAGATCGTGGAGCCGCAGACTGCCAGCCCCAGATATTGCTGTCCAGGTCCTAACTGTGGATAAGACATTTGAGGGTTTCTTATCTTGATCTTTAAATCAAATTTAAAGATCTGCATTTCCTTCCAAATAGAGGACTGTCCTCTTTAAAGCAAGGCCACCCTAGAATCCTTACTCCTATTTCTTTTCATACTATTAACAACTCTTCTAGTGCCCTACAACAATCATCCCCCCCCCCGCCCGAATCAGAGGCTTCTACTAGTATTGCCATTGTGGGTTATAAAAAGCCAAGATAGTCTTTTAAAAAAGAAAAGAAAAGAAAAGACCCTTTGTGTCAACACAGTAAATGACTCTAATTAGGCCAGAGGTGGAGTAAAAATACTTAATTCTTGAAGCAGAAGGAAGAGCTCGAATGTTTGTAGACAATGAGTGAACAGGGAGATATAATGCAGAATGCCAGGTTTAAATGCAAATTACCATGGAAAATTTGCTCCTCCACCATCTTACTCCTTCCTGTATCCCCATTACCAACATTGCAGCGTCATCACCAAATGCAGTAATTAGAGATGAAAGAGAGTAGATTGGTGGTCTTGCGATAAGGTTGCCCAAAAGACAACACTATGCAGAATTTCAGGAAGCAACAGCAAAAAGAAAGAAAAGGGCTGTGTAGTTGTTGTTGTTTTTTAGGTGTTTTTTTTTTTTTGAGAACTCAGCCATCTTTGCAGAACAAATACTGTTTGTACATGTTGTGGTTAAAGGACAATAGAGGTGCCCGGATGTGTGATTCATGTGTCAGTTTGGATGGTGTGTCCTAGGGAAAACTGGAAGCTGTGGTGCCAAGGGACAAATCTGCACACCTCCAGAGCGCATGGCATGACAGTAAGACCAGAGCCGTAGGCCATCATTCTGGCATGCCCTGCCTCACTTGGGTTGCCATGATGAGTGCACACACTTATATCCGTTGGCTCTTTTCCTATTGCGACTGCTTTTTTTGTGAGCTTGCAAGAGAACAACGCACACCCAGTTCTTTGAAGCCACCTTTTTCTCCCCTGGCGTTGCTTGCCAAGAGATCTGTCTTCCCATTTGCAGAACTAGAGAAAGATAGCAGTTCCTTGGTGGCGGCCTCAGGCATAGTCTACTCTATCTGCTACTTATCAGGGTGTGCTTTCCAAAGTACCCAAACAAATAATCAAAAAGCCTTCATCACCAAGGCCACAGCTAATGGCCCCTTCTTGATAGGTTTCAGCACCTTAGGCCATTGTTCACCTTAAGGCTATGGATACTATGTCTACCTAATGAGCCTACTCAGGCCATTGTTCATCTTATGAGCCCAATTCAGACCAGGGTGACAAGAGGTCAACGCTGACTATAAGATGGAGGACTCGCACTAGCTGTATTCCGACTGATGAAGCTGTTTGGATGAGCAGCGAAATGTTTCTATCTCTCAAAAAAGAAGTCCAGTAGCCATGACTCAACTTCCAGATTCCTTGGGACGTCTCCTGCTGCCCTGAGATCTGACAACTGTAGCTGAATCTCATCATATTGAGAACAGGAACCATGACGCTGGCCAGGAAGAGAAGATTTCCCCACCACAGATTGTGAGGCATGTGAATTAAAAATTGAGGAGGAGGAGGAGGAGGATCTATAAATGCTGGAGGCAGGGTTGGGGATGTTCTTTGCTTCCTCCTGGGGAGCAAAATTTCCTTCTAGGCTTATCAGTTCATTGAAGCCAACGTTCAACTTTCCAGCTACAAGAGCAGAATCTGGGAATGTTCCTTTTTCAGCCTATTTATTTATTTATTTATTTATTTATTTATTTATTTATTTATTTATTTATTTATTTATAAGCCCAGGTGACGGCGGTCTCCAGGACCACTTTTATCCATCTCCGCAGGATCGCCCAGATCCTCCAGTACCTCAATGAGTCCTCCCTGAGGACAGTCGTGCAGGCTCTTGTGATCTCGAGCATTGACTACTGCAATGCCCTCTACGTGGGGTTGCCCTTGACCCTTGTCTGGAGGCTCCAGCGGGTGCAGAATGCGGCGTCCAGACTGGTGGTGGGTGCTCATAGAGTCGAGCACATCACCCCAGTTCTGGCTCGTCTGCATTGGCTGCCTGTTGTCTTCTGGTTAAGATTCAAAGTCCTGGTTTTGATTTTCAAAACCCTCCACGGCTTGGGACCAGAGTACCTGTTGGAGCGCATCTCCCAGAGGTCAACTGGGGTAAGGCCCACGAGAATGGCGCAGGCGTGCTCACTTAGGGTGGCCACATCCAGGGAGGCGCGGAAATCGCTTACGCGTAACCGCGCCTTCTCTGTGGTGGGCCCCACCCTGTGGAATCATCTCCCTAGTGAGCTGCGCCTAGCACAGTCCCTGCCCGCCTTTAAAAGGGCTTTGAAAACCCACCTTTTTAAAGAGGCATATGGCAACCTTTTTTCTTCCTTTTTTTGCCACTTGCCACCCGCGTCATCTCTTGTGGAGGGTTTCATCCCTCCTTATTTTATTAGCAGTTTTGCTCTTTTGACTTGTCCTTATTCTACATTTTTTGTTGTCTTGTTTTAATTGTAAACCGCCCAGAGTTCCGTCCGGAAGATGGGCGGTATAGAAGTATAATAAATAAATAAATAAATAAATAAATAAATAAATAAATAAATAAATAAATCGTTTATTTATTTATTTATTTATTTATTTATTTATTTATTTATTTATTT
>JAHTLZ010000017.1:58334-82446 GCA_023846285.1 Phrynocephalus versicolor
TATTTATTTATTTATTTATTTATTTATTTATTTATTTATTTATTTATGTACCACCCAACTTCCCGAAGCAACTCTGGGTGGTTCACAACAAGAAAATCCATATAATTCAGCTATACAAACAAATGTAAAACAAACCCAATCAATCAAAACATTGAAATCTACAAAAATATGGGATATACGATGGCGGCAAAAAAGAAGGGAAACGAAAATAGGATAAACCACCATTAGCCGCCAAAAGCAGCCTGGAAGAGCCAAGTTTTTAATCTCTTTCCAAAGGCTGAGTGGGGCTGGTTCCACCAAAAGGGACCCACCACAGAGAAGGCACAGTTCCGTGTAGAGGTCTTATGAGCTTCCCGCGGGGTAGTGACTCTAAGCTTGAGGACCTGGGATGATCTAGTGGGCTGGGCCAAAGAAGATCTTGGGACAATATGCTCCGTTGATGTGGAACCATTTTTTGTCAGTTGTCCTTGCAGCCTGGATACTGATACTATATTCCAGTATCCACGTGATGTAGGATTGGCCTTAGGCCAGTATCAACAGGGTGAAAACAATACAAATAACTACAGGCCCTCAAGTCAGTTCCGATGTTTGATGATGCTTTTCAGTGTTTTCCAGGTAGAGGATACTCAGGAATGGTTTTACCAAGCCCTTCGTCTGGGAAGAACCTGGAATTCTGCAGCTTGCCCAGGGAAAGCTCTTTATTTTATATATTTATTATGCTTATATACCACTAAAGGTGGGGACAAGTTGAAAAACAAATCACGTTTTCTGACAAATTTGGACAATTCATCAAAATTTGTCAGTTCATATTCATCATAAGGTCCCCCGACAAATACAAATGGATGTTTTTTATTGATTTTTGATTCCTTGGATTATGAAATGCCCCCCAAAGACACCTAGAGACACGAACTTTCTTGACTTTCTTCTATAAACCCTCCAAGTTTGGGAAAAACTGATGTTTTGATTTCTGAGTAATGAACCCCCAAATAGGGACACACACCCCCAGGAAAGTTCTCCCCAGGCACATAGAGACTCCAAACTTACAGAGAAGCTTCCTCTCGCTCTCATCTACAATCCCTCCAAGTTTGGTGAAGATTGGTTTTTGCAACCCAGTTTCTAAAGGATATTTTTTCCTAGGGGGGGGGCAAATTGAGGGTATATGATTCAAATACCTGACACCCAGACAAAGTAGATAAGGAAAACAGTTTGTCCTTATCTCCCTTCCTCACACTGTGTATGATTTTATAACTTCCTTTTTTTTTTTTGGTTGCTTGCTGGTTGTTGTTTGTTACCTGCTTACCATCCATTGCTCCACCTTGACCTATTGTTTTTATCTATTGTTTTATTCATTGTTTTATCTGTTTTTACCTTGTACACCGCCCAGAGTTCCATATTGGAAATGGGGCAGTATAGACATGAGACAAATAAATAAATAAATAAATAACTTCAATCAGGTCACCTCTTAGGCGCTGTCATTCAAGAGTGAAGAGGCCCAGCCTTTGCAGCCTCAAATGGTAAGGAAGGTGTTCCATTCCCCTAATCATTCTGGTTGCCCTCCTCTGCACTTTTCCATTTCCATTATATCACTCTGGAAGTATGGTGACCAGAACTGTACACAATACTCCAGATGGGGCCTCACCATAGATTTATAAAGAGGCAAAATGACACTTGCTGACTTATTTTCTATACCCTTCCTAATGATCCCTAGCGTTAAGTTTGCTTTTTTTCACTGCTGCGGCACACTGGGTTGACACCTTCATTGAGCTGTCCACCAGGACACCAAGGTCCCTTTCCTGGTTTCTTGCAGAGAGTTTCAGACCCCGTCAGTTTATAAATGTAATTGGAGATTTTTGCCTCAACGTGCATCACTCTGCATGTTGAAGCTCATTTGTCACTGGTTTGCCCACTCCCCCAGTGTCAGTTTGTGCATTTGCATTGCTCCATCTTGAATTTAGTCTGGACACGCTGCTTTAATCCAGACCTCATCTGATTTGAGCCAAATGAGGCCTGTTTGTTTAGTAATGTGGGATTTGGCTGAAATTGATGGGATAGCATTCTTGAATAATCCCTGCAAGGGAACCAAATGAGTTCTTCCCTTCCAGAAACTCCATGTTTTCCATCTAAAGAATTAGCAGAGGTGACAGTTCTACCACAAAGCCTCTCCCGATCACAGGCGCGAGATCTCTGTCAATGTGCATGTATATTTGTCTTTCTCTGTGTTTGCTCAGTGAGACAGAAACCATGTTAGGCTGCAGCACAATAGACCATATAAAGGAAGCATCAATTAACTGGAACACATGGATATAGTATTTAATTAACTGATGGGCTCCGCAGCTACTGTATGATGTCATGGAAACCCTGGAATGTTGGAATGCAGTCACACAAATGCCAGCTGGAGACGTCATTGGTATACTGACATACCCTTTCTTCACTTTGGCCCAAGCTCATAAGCAGGAGGGAAACTTGGAAATAATGCAAAATATATCTGCTTTCAAATGCCTCTTTTATGTTTTCATTTGAAGCAAAAGGACCTATTCTGAAATGAAACTACTTTGAAGCACTAGGATCTTTCGCATGACTTTTCAATTGCTGTGTTTCTGTGTTTGTTTTTAATTTTGGTAGCCTTCTTCTTTGTTAATGTTCCAACGGATGGCTAAAATCCAGTTGAGGATGCTTGTGCATATAAAAACAATTGTGCAGTGGTCCTTCTTCTCTTGGGGGGGGGGATAACCTTTATAGAACTAGCTGTACAACAGATCACACCCGTGGTTTGACAATGAGTGCAGGACAGGTCATGTAAAGGAGAGCCTGCCAGAGGGTGGAAGTGCTTGCATGATCATTTTACAAGATTGCATAAAGGAATCAGCTCCTGTCTCATGTTTTCAGAGGAATTTTTAATTCACACGAACAACCTTGAGTCCTGCACTAGAAGAAAGATGGGATATCAATGTAGTAAGCAAACAAAGATGTGCTATATTTTGCAGCTGTTTGAAAGGGAAATCAACACGTTCATGAATCTCAGTTGAACTTTTATTCATTTGAGTCCCACGAACGTTCACAAAGTAACAAAAAAAGAGAGACCACATTGCACTAATGGAGCCTCTGTAGAAGAACTTAGAAAAGATATTTTTAGACATCCTGTCCCAGAATGCTCCAAACGGCATGTCCATATACTTGGAAGGAAAGTATCCTACTTTAAATCTTAGAGAGTTCTTCCAGCCAGGGTGGAATAAAGGCACAACTGAGTACAAGGCAGCTTCCTATCTCCTGATGGTTCTCCTTCTATAGAACATAGGAAAACATCCTACAGAGAGAAAACTGCAAGGGCCAGATATGGAAGCAGGGAAAGTTGTGGACGTAATAGTTTTACGTAAACACATTCATAGCCCCATTGCACTGAGACTTACAAAGGTGTTGACCTAACCAATCATACTGGGCCTGCTGTACCTCCAGAAGACAATTGGATTTAGCCCTAAAATATGTCAATGAAAAAGCACCACACAGCAGTAAGAGTTAATTCTGTCATTCTGTCTCAGGAATGCTTTAGCTGTGGATCTCCATTGGCAAAGTTTGGACCCAAGGAAGCTTGGGTCTATCTCCCTTTTACAATTTTCTTAACATGGGTTAGTGGTTAAACAAGGAAAGCTCAGTTATACCTAGGTAAGGTGTCTCTAACTCTTGGCCTAGTTTACTTCATAAGATAGTCATGGTAACAAGAATGAGATCATCTTTCTGTTGTTGCTGTTGTTGCTGTTGTTGTTGTTGTTGTTGTTGTTGTTGTAGCTGCTGTTGATGATACAGAGAGTAATCTAATACATGGCTTCTGTTATTTCCTTAGAGGAAGTATAAGTTTCAGATGTGATACAGCATTTTTTAAAATATAGACGATTCATCCCACATCTGGAGACTCTTGTTCCCTTTTGCCACCTATGAGTTTCTGCATGCTTGGTGGCGTATTTGAAACTGGGAGCTATTTAATATTTCTGACAGGGTAATATTTAGTTGAATGCTCTGGGACTGAGGTGGGGAGCATATCTCTAATGCTTCATTCTCTGAAGAACGATGACACCAGAACATGAATCAATGTTAGCCAGTGCAGCGCTACGGGCTGCAGGAGGAGCTGTGCCCAGCTCCTAAGGGCTCTTGGTCGCTGTTTATATATAAATTAATGTATGGATTTTCCTGACAAGACTACAGCTGTCTCCCTTAGGGACTTCACACTGATATATTCATTATCTGTGAAAGAGGACCATGATTTATTAAATGGCACATACAACCAGAGGTAAGTGTGGACTGGAAAGTTTTTGAAACATTATGTTACAGAGGAAATGGCATTGGGAAGAGTTACCATTGTATGGTTATCATAGAATAAAGATGCTGGAAGGGATCTATAAAGCTATCAAGACCAACCTTCTTCTCAATGAGGGAATCTTAATCAACGTCCATTTGACAGATGGTTGCCTAAATTTCTCTTGAATGCCTGCAGCATGGGAGCACTCACCCCCCCGTCCCTCCTCAAAACTGCATTGGGTTCAGGTGGCATCATAAACAATCCATTCTGGATTCATTCTTAGTGTTTATTATGTCACCACGGTGGCACCATAATTAACATTATAAGTGACCGGGGCAGCTGAGGCAAAACCGTCTGAACCTTTACACTTCCATGCATGAACCAGAAAATCTGAAGATGGGTTGGAAGACTGCCGTAGGGTTATGGTCAGAGAAGGATGGCATTGTGTGAGGATTTGAACCCAAGCCTGCAGAGTTTTTATGTATTAATATAGAGGCAGTAAAGGGGCATGGTGGCTCAGTGGACTAAGGCTTCTGAAAACTGTCAGCTGCAAAGTCGGCAGCTCGGCAGCTCGAATCCCGGGTGCCACACTGCGGAGGAAGCTTCTGCTGATAACACCAGCTCCTGCCAACCTAGCAGTTCGACAGCATGTAAATGCAAGTAGATAAATAGGTACTGCCATAAAAGCGGGAAGTGTTTCCTTGCAGCCATGCTGGCCACATGGCCATGGACTTGCACAACACTGGCTCTTTGGCTTGAATACAGAGATGAGCACTGCCCCTAGAGTCAGACACGACTAGCACGCATGTGTGGGGGGAACCTTTACCATTTACCTTTTTATAGATACAGCATGTCAGCTGCTGAGGAGCATGAGTGAGATTTTTTTACAAACACAAGTAACAGTCAGGTACCATGGACAGCAAAAAGGAAAAATAAATGGATGCTTGATTATTATTTTTAAATGAACTCTCGCCAGTAATTGCAGTAACTAAACTGATGCTTCCATATGTGTGAGAAGGCCAAGACTCCCTGGACAACCCAACAATGGGAGAAGTGGAAAGCTATGCAGGGCAAAAAGGAAGAAGACCTTTCATGAGGCAAGCCGGATGCATAGTTTGGTTGCTTATATTTGTGGATTTAGAGCCAGAGGTTAAGAGTTTGATTCTCCACTGTGACTCCTGCAAGGACAGCCGACCTGTGTAGCTTTAGGTGAGCTGCACCATCCCAGAGGCCTCCAGAAGAAGGGAATCATAAATCACTTTTGTGTATTCTCTATCCAGACCACCTTGGAAAAGGGTTGTCATGCCTCTGAATAGACTTGGACTTGATAAGACACAATGGCTGTTATCACAAGACAGACTCCACAATTTGACCTTCACCTGAAGTGATGGAGAGGGCAAGACCTGGGCAGGTAAGATTCATGACAGAGCTTTTTGGAGATCTCCAATTTGTAGGGTTGCCAAAAATCTGGCTTGATGGTGCATAACAATAAGAAAAACAAGCAGAACGTGCTGCACTGATAATCCAGTTTGTGGGCTTTCCATGGGCAAAAGGGCAGCCAGTAATGTTAAGAGAAACCTCATCCAAAGAAGTCCTTAATCTGAACCTAGTACCATTCTTTGTCTGTTCTCATACATGGCAGTGGTTCCTTGCCAGTGGGACATGTCCCACTGGTAAGACATGGAAGTAGCTTAGGGGAGAAACAGAGTTTTCATAACAGTTACTTCTGATTTTTCTCAGTCCTCCTGTTCATCTGTAAGCTTGACATGCCATCTCCTACGGATCTGATCTGACATTGACCATCCATGGATGGTCTCTTGACGTGCTAGGGGTAGCTTTGGGCTCCTGAGCCAGAATCTTATTAGAAGAAAATTCACACACAACAGTTAAGAGGTTCCTCCCTTGGATAAAGCATCTGTCGCAGGACTGGCTGCAGCCGTGTTGTGAAATCCGTTGTGTGATAACATTGCACCAAGGAGGATGAACCTATTATGTGATTCCCCTTGCACAGATGTTTTTTTTTCCTTATGGGATTCTGGGGTCTCCATCATTTATTCTTACCATGTCTCCACCAACCTATTATAAATAACCTATTACAGTATATAATAACAAGATAGCCTATAAACATGTAAATGTCCCTCAGGAAAACTAGCTTTTGTGTCTTTTATCAGGGTGGCACTCAGGTTCTGAGTAAGTGATCAGTTTATCTAAGAGAGAATTTGCAACATCTTAGAAGCTCTGTTATACCAAGTCACAAGAATGGTCTTTTGAGAGCCTCTCCACGTGGGCATATAGTTATGATATATGGTTCCCTGGGAGCACTCTTTGGAATGGGAGAAAAATACTTGGTCCACTTGTGTTTCAACTTAAAATGATTCACCCTTAACCTTTAAGAGCTGTCCCGTATCTTTTTACCACAGGGATAGAGCATGCAGTCTTTTGGAGATGATTCATTAAGATGCAAAATTGCTCTTTGTTCTGGCTTGACAGATGGGCATCAAGGGTTAAAATTAATGACATTGAAGATAAGGACCTTTGAAGCACTGGCTCGATTGCACAAAAGCTCATGGTGTGGACTGTGTTTATGCTTTTAACCTGTGATCCCAAACACTTTAAACACACAGTGCGGTCCCACTCTGATTCATCTATGACCTTCCCTCCCCGTGCTCAGATCTCTGAACACACAGCACACAGCTAAGCTCCCATGCAGCTCACATGAAGAGTTTGTCCCTCTAATTTAGTCCAAATGATGGTGCATAGCATTATTTGTGTGTTTCGAATGGAGAAACAATGACATGTCTTCAACATCTGACATAATGCACATCGTTTCTTTACACTGCCCAAACAGCTGCCATAGCGGCATAATTTTTTTTGCAGATCTGATTTTGTAAGTACCCTATGCATTTATGCCACAGTATAATATCATCATGGCCATCACTGCTGTCATTATCCTTAGACCAGCCTGTAGGACCGGCTTATGATTCATGAAAGGGAAAATTTGGGAGGACGAGCAGCAATTTTTAATAAGCTGTGTATGCTCTTCCTTGAGATAAATTACTGGCAGCCAAATGGTATGGACAAATCTCTCTCTCTCTCTCTCTCTCTCTCTCTCTCTCTGTGTGTGTGTTTAAAGAGGAGGATATTTAACCTCCTATAAAAAGAAAAAAATGATTCCTTAAATTAATGGTGGCATGTCTTCTGTGTTACTAGGAACAAAGCTCATTCATGCAACGTACTGAAGCAGGGTAAGGGAGATGTAAAAGTGAGATGGAAAGCAATTTATGATTTTTAACAGAAAAAGTAGTGAGGTGCCCAGTGATATTTTGGAGCTTGTTTCATATTTAACGAAACAGAGAAGAAGGGATAATATGCACAAAAAATAATGCAAATCCTGTGCATTGTGACTGCAACATTCCTATTTTAATTCTGTATGCAGATTTGTGTTAGGAAAAGTCCTTGCTGGATCATGAGTTGTGTCAAAATGTTCCATCTCACATGCATTTGTTTGTCTCTGTTTCTCTCTCTCTCTTTCTTTCTCTCTTTCATGCACACACACACACACACACACAGAGGGGGGCTGAATGCACTCTGCGTAAGTCTGACAGCATCATAAGAATGCAAGAACATAAGAACAGCCTTGTATATTGGAGATGGCATATAACACCTGCGAAGTTAAATATAATAAATAAAGAAATATCTGCAATTTGTTGGAGATGTAATAAAGAAAAAGGGACATATTTACATATGTGGTGGTCATGTGAGAAAAGGAAATTTGAATGGAATTTGGTTTTCAATGAAATGCAAGAAATATTAGGGGAAAAGATTCCAATGCCCCCCCCCCCAAGCTGGTATTGTTAAACATAGTTGCAGATACACAACTGAAGAAAGAGGAGGGGGAATTGGTAATTATAATGGTTACGACCGCAAGGCTGAATTTTTTTTTTGCCAAATATTGGAAATCTAGTAATCCATTAGTAATGGAAGAATGGTATAAGGAGTTATGGAATCTAG
Source organism: Phrynocephalus versicolor (assembly GCA_023846285.1). Classification (NCBI taxonomy): domain Eukaryota; kingdom Metazoa; phylum Chordata; class Lepidosauria; order Squamata; family Agamidae; genus Phrynocephalus; species Phrynocephalus versicolor. The sequence goes on from JAHTLZ010000017.1 coordinate 66,637, forward strand.
CTATTAATAAACTGACTTGTGAAATTAAAATTAGGAAAGGGCTGAGCAAGTCTAATGACTTTAATGGAATATGAGATAAATTATTGGTATATGCATTTCAAAATGGTAAAGGGTATACTCCTGGAGAAGACTCAATGTACTTCTGGAGGGAAATGGGCTGGTCAATATCATGAAAGTTGTAATTTTGTTTAAGTCCCAAGGGGGGTGGGTTGCACAGGGTTTATGTCTGTTATATTTGTTATATTTTTCTTACATTGCTCTGTGTTATTTTTTCTTCCTTATGTTATTTTGCTCTTTTATCTGTTCTTTATAAAATAAAAATTAAAAAAAAAACAGCCTTGCTGGAACAGGCCATAGCCCATCCAGCCTAGCCTTGGCTCATTAGCTCACCATTTGCTTCAGGTTATTCCCAGGCAGATGTTTTCAACTGCTTAAGATTCCCTCCAAATGGTAATGACTTGAGAGTTATGCTGCCTATCTCTCCAATCTCGAGGTTGTCCTTAGGCATCCATAATAATAGCCATTGATACCCTTGTTCTCCGTGAATTTGTTCAATCCTTTCTTAAAGCTTTCAGTGCATCCAAGTCACAGTGTCCCCAAGGATTTCACCAAAGGGAACCTAGGAATCTAAGAAATAGGATGGTTAGGAACCCTTTAGGATAGGAAATGGGATGGATAGGAAACCTGTGGCATAAGAAAATACAGTATAAGGTAGACAGATAGACAGACAGACACAAAAGTACTTGTGTTTGTGTTTGTGTATGTGTGTGTGTGTGTGTGTGTGTGTGTGTGTGTGTACATACATAAATAAATATGGGTTTTTATAAATTGTTTAAGCTGTTTCTGCATATGATGCTTTCTCCTTTACAACGTTTCTGTAATTCACACAAAATTCATCTGCATAAAACAAGCAAAGTCCCCTCATACACAAGGATGCGTCAAACACAGGAGAACTGATAGCTCAAAATGACAAAAGCAACCCATCCAGTGCTTCAAATTCTTAAATGTCCATGTAACAAAGCTCAAGGTGCCCTCGCTTTGTGCAAATGGCACAATTGTGCACATAAATCTGGACAATTTGAGCAAACATGTAGAACAGTAGCAAGCAGCACCTGCAAATTCGTCGCAGTTCTCGTTGGTGGTGAGACAGACGCAACCAGCATGCATTCTTAATGTATGATACCAACTTCCTTCCTGGAAGACATTGGCTTTCATTATAACCGTTGCAAAAAAATTCAGAAAGATCACCCTGTTCCTTAGCTCTAAGAAAAAAAAATCCTTCCAAATTCCCCCCACAACTGCCACACAGATGATTCTCCGATACACTTCCACATACAATAACTCGTCAGCATTGCCGGTGCCACTGTTCTACAAAGTAACCTCGCTCCCTGGATAAAAAGCAGAAAGTGTTATCCTTTAGCGATAGGAATCCTTTGGGGAAACCCCTGTTCACATTCTTCCTAAAGCATCCCTAATTGTTCCAGTGGCTGGAAAATCTTAAGCAGGTCTCCCGGCTGCTTTTGCCAATGTGCGCTAAGCTGGCTTTGTCAAGCAAATGTGCCAACCAAAGGCACAGGCGAGATAAGCAGAGCCAAGGGAATGGCTTGAGCCCATGGCTTGCCCAGAGACGGTTCCACTGTGAAGCTTGTCTGCTAGGTGTTCCGTCTGGCTGCACATTTTTTGGCATCCGTCGCCAGGGCTTCTGCGAGCCTTCTTTTCAACCAAATACCTCAGTAGCCACAGAGGAGAGCTGTGTAAAGGGCAGCCTCCCTACCCATCACAACATCCCAGTGCTTTTCTGGTTCCCAGATTTTTGGCAGCGTCAAACTGCTAGTGCTATCTAGAGTATACCTTTAAAACCAGGGGATTTACATAAATTTCAACTTATAAACCAGCTGTGGATTCATTGGTTCTGTGACTTACTCTGCTCAGCAACAGAATTTGGAATGAGTATATATATATATATACTCCAGAAATCATCGGAAATCGCCCCCAGAAATCATAGGAAATCTCCCCAGGCAGATACTAATGCAGTGGTTCTCAACCTGGGGGTCATGATCCCTTTTGGGGGGGTCAAACAACCCTTTCACAGGGGTCGCCGCGAGCCAGCAAAGAAGAGGCACAAGCGAGGGGGTGATCCCAGGGCTTATCTCCCCACCACCCCTTCCAGCCAGGGCGAATGTTTCGCAGCGAGTGGGTGGCCCTTCCGTGGGTCCCATGAGGCTGCAGAGGCCCTCCTCCTTCCAGAACACCTGGGGAAGGCTGGAGTTGGCCTGGCCCTGGATGTGGCCTGCCATCACGCCAATCCAGCTGCCTCTGGGAGAGGAGGGCTGGCACCCAGGAAGGAAGAGCGGGGGTTGCACATGTGGTCTGGTCAGTGGTGGGCAGAAAGGGGTCGCAGTGGTGGTAGTGGGGTGGGGTGGGGGGTCATGCAGGTAGGTTGGACACCTGAGTGAATGTGAGCACCTTTTCTTCCAACTGCTTCCAGCTTGCCACAGCCCTGCGAGCTTCTGTCGCCACGTCCCCAGTAAGCAGAGGCCAGCTCGTTCCTCTTCTGCACCGCTTCTGTTCGTGGGGGAGGGAATGAGCATGACACAGGAGGATTGCTCACCCCCTCCCCATAGAGAAAGAGAAAACCTCTCCACGTGGAGAACTGTTGGTTGAGCTGGAAGAAAGGTTCAGGACAGGTCTGCCTTTCTCTTTCCGTGACAGCTTCCTTCCCCGGTGCACTGGAACCCCCCCCCCCTTTTATGAAAGAATATTGGTTCACGGGAACCCACATCTATACTCAGAAATCAGACAGGCTTTGGTCTGTCTCTCCCCCCACCCTGCCTTACTGGTCTTCCTTAAAAATATTCCCTTTTTTGTCTTTGTAATTTCTTCGGAGTATAAAGACAAACATGGCATCAACAATTGAGGTGCATCAGTTTTACCCCATCACTGCTGAGGATGAGGGAATGGTGGGTCCTGATGTTGCTGCTGCTGCCACCGCCCGGTCATCTCTGACTAGTGGCAACGCTGGGAACGAATGACCTCCAGGTTGTCCTGCCATTTGAAGCCCTGCACACCTCTCGCAAAGTATCGTCCAGCGATCCACCTCGGCCCGTCCTGTTCGGCAGGTGCAAGCGCACTCGCTGCGGGTTGCCACTCCATGAGAGGCCCGGAAGACGATTACTCAGAACCGGGCCTTCTCAGTGGCAGCCCCTTCCTTATGGAACTCCATCCCCAGCGAAGTGCGTTCTGCAGAGTCCCTGCAGGCCATTCGGAAAGCCTTAAAAACTTTTCTGTTCCGAGAGGCCTTTGGCGATCTTAGTTAGTGTTTTTTTCCCCCCGCCATGCGTCTAATTTTAATTTGTTAGGATTTGTTCCTCCGCATGCTGGGATGCAGGAGGATTTTACATGTTATGATGGCTTATTGTTTTATGCTGATTTTGCTTTATATTTGATGTACTTTATTGTTGTTGATTTGGCATTTATTGCTTTGTTAGCCGCTTAGAGTACTACATGTAGTAGATAAGCAGGATATAAATACAAAAATAAATAAATAAATAAATAAATAAAATAAAGTCAAGCCTGTTGGAGTCAATCCACCTCATACATCTGGTGCCTTTGTCTTCTGTTTTCCAGCTGGCCTTCTCTAATATCACACGCCCCCAACAAGTTATGGCTTGATTTGATCTAGGATCCAATTGTCTTTTGAGTACTTCAAAGTTCCCCAAAGTTCTTCTTCGGCACCATATTTCAAATGAACCAGTCCACATACCCCACCCTCAGTGTGTTTCATTCCCTGCTCTCCTCCTATCCAGTAATAACAAATATTATTGTTTTAATGTGTTGTATTTATATGTTTTCATTGTTTTCATGTTATTGTCATTTTGATGTTTTAATTGTTTATTTTGATTGGGAGCTGCCCAGAGACCTCTGGGTAGTGGGCGGAATACAAGCTAAATAAATAAATAAATATATAAATATATAAATAAATAAATAAATAAATAAATAAATAGAACAGTGTTGGTGTTCTTGGCCTTAGTCTCCAGTGGTATAACTTTCCCCAAGATTGCTGCCTTTCTGTTGTTCACAGCTTCTATGTCTCAGTATTAAGAACATAAGAACATAAGAAGAGCCATGCTGGATCAGGCCAAAGGCCCATCTAGTCAAGCTTCCTGTATCTCATAGTGGCCCCACCAGATGCATCTGGGAGTGCACAAGACTACATATCTGTCTCCTGATACCACTCCCCTGCATCTGGCCCTTGAAGGACCCCAGTTTTAAGCCCTGGAGATGATACATCTCCATCATGGTTTGTAACTTGTGATGGACTTTTCCTCCAGGAATCTGTCCAATCCCCTTTTGAAGGCATCCAGGGCTACGTTCTACGAAAGCTGCAAGGCATTGTGGAGCTGGTGGTTTCCTAAAAGACACCCAGTTTAGGCAGGAAGACTACCAGACCTCTAATAGGCAAGGAGACAACCAGACCCATAATGCCTTTCAGTTCCCACAAATCTTGGAAAAACAAATCTTGGCTACTTTCTTCCCACCATGGGCCTTCTCAAGCTTCTTCTTTCATATGCCCACTATGATTTGAGTGTATACTTGAGACGCAGCAAGCAAGAGCAACTTTGGCTCACCGGTCAAGATGGGTACAAACCAAGTTCATAGGTTTGTCCCAGTTCCCAAAGATGGCAGCACAGGTGCCCCTGCTCCCCCATGGCCCTTTCTCTGGCTCATTCAGCCACTTGCCAGGCCAAGGTACGCTCGCTGCCTCTGTCTCCTCAACTGATCTTGTAGTCCTGGCAATAGCTTCCCCTGCCCTCTTCGCTTATCTCTTACTCAGACAAAAGGATGAGGCAGAAAAGTCTGTGCTGTTGCCCATAGCTGGGAGATTAGCCATCCAGGTTTGTATCCACCCCTACTAACCATTACCAAACCACAGCTACAACTACATCACTGGCATTGGCTTTGTTTCTATTTATTCCGAGAGGCCTATTTATTTCGAGAGGCCTTTGGCGAGCCCTGATTTTCTTTGTCTTTTTTTTTGGGGGGGGGGGTCCCGCCATCTCTAGCTTCCAAGCGAGAATTGTTTTATCTGTACCATAGGCCGTCCGTTTAGTCAGAGTCGCCTGGGCTGATAGCTTTGCATTGCCGGCTTGTTGGATGCACTAGGTTTTTTTAACTGTTTATCTATGTTTCTTGTATATTATATAACTGCTGAATTTGTGTTTATTGGCGCACGTTCGCCCTGTGTAAGCCGCTTAGAGTTCGGAACCGAAGATAAGTGGGGTATAAATACAATAATAAATAAATAAATAAAATTAGAAATGTACAATTCCCACCCACCGTGCTCTATTCCCCTTGCTGCCCTGTCCTAACATGCCTTTTCTCCCCCTGCTGGTTCTTCCTCCCTCCCCCTTCCTTCCCTCTACTCACTCATCTTAATGCTTCCTTCATCTCACATAAAAATTAAGCTCCCTGTTAGAAAAATATGATGTGCAGCTTAAATCCTTGGTTAGATTTGTTTGGGCACATCATTACCCAAGCAAATTTTGTGAAATGCTGATGACCTCATCTGTTTTTTGCGAGGTAAAATAGGAGTAAAAGAACTGTAGAAACCTAGTGAACTAATCTGATGAACTAACATAAGAACATAAGAAGAGCCATGCTGGATCAGGCCAAAGGCCCATTTCCATTGGCTACTGTGTTTGAAGCCAAAGTGAAAGGCTCTCATAATTTAAGATTATCTGAGGTGCTTTAAAGAATAGTCCAGCACGTGCCGATGACGAGGCATGACTGAAAGTTAATTGGCATTGGTTCATGGGAAATCAACAAATTCCATGCAAAATTTCTTTCATTTAGCTCTTACAGCTTTAGGTTTCAAATGGTTTCAAATGCAAATGGCATTATGGAAGTGCATTCATATCTAACCCATATTGTGTTTTATCCTCAAAACATCCCTGTGAGAAAGGTTGAATAAGAGATGCTGACAATCTGAGATACCAACTGAGACTCTGCTAGAGATTAAGGAGTATGCCTGTTGCCAAGGGTTAACTTGTTTTTCCTCTCATAACAGGATTTCTTTGGCCTCAACAATCAGACGTGCAAATTAAGCCCAGGGCTGAAACAAAACAGACTGGTGCAAGATCATTCAGTGTAGATGACAACCATTTGCTTTGACTTGACAGGGTGCCTTCTCTAAAATACATACCCGACACATTATCTCATTTGAACCTGAATCAAGGCAAATCTGACTCTCTCCAGGAGATGTCTGCTTATAGGGATGAGGTGGAGCGGTTGATTGAGTGGTGCAGAGAGAATAACTTGCTTCTGAACACATTAAAAACTAAGGAGCTCATAATCGATTACAGGAAGAAGAAAACAGATCTTCAACCACTATTCATCAGTGGGGACTGTGTAGAAAGGGTGACTGACTTCTGCTTGTTGGGAGTCTATATTGAGGAGAATTTAACCTGGAGTGTAAACACCTCTGAGCTGCTGAAAAAGGCCCAACAGAGACTGTACTTTCTGAGAGTGCTCAGAAAGAATAACATCACTCAGAGACTATTGGTGTCTTTTTATCGTTGTGTAGTAGAAAGTGTACTGACGTACTGCATATGTGTGTGGTATACCAGTTGCATGGTGGCTCAGAGGAAATCGCTCCAGAGGGTTATCAATATGGCACAGAAGATCATTGGATGCCCACTCCTCACATTGGAGGAATTACACAGCTCCTGCTGTCTTAAGAAAGCTCAGAATATTGTAGGAGATATTTCTCATTCTGGACACTCTCTGTTTGTACCATTACCATCAGGCAGAAGGTATAGATCTATTAGAACAAGGACAGAAAGATTCAGAAATAGTTTTTACCCAACAGCAGTAAGCATGCTAAATTCTGTTAAAAATTAAGTTGACGGGTAGTATTAGTGTTGAATGTGTTACACATATATTGTATGGGGGATTGTGTATGGCTGTTTTTTTTTAAAATTGTAGTTTTTATGGATTGGGTATGAATGTTGCCAGGTGAAAGACTGTAGGGCTGTGTGTGTATGTTTGGTTTTTATGTCAGTTTTAAATGAGTGTAAGTGATGCTCGGCATGTGAATGTTGGAGTATGTGTATAGATGGTTTGTTCTTAAATTGTAGATTTTACGTCTTGGATTTTTATGCTGGGTTGTGTGAATGACTGACTGGATGGCACTTTTAATCTCGTTGCATTTATACAATGACAATAAATTGCATTCCAATTCCAATTCCTACACTACACTACACTACACTAACCATTACACAACCCTGTTAATGTCCATGTCTTCATGGAAACACATTTACTCTTCCTTCCTTCCTTCCTTCTTTCCTTCCTTCCTTCCTTCCTTATCCTCCTCCATTAAATTACCAGCTCTGGTAAATGCTTTCTGAGGTAGACAGAATGGGACATCTTTGTTGATGGGTTAACTTTAATATTCAGATTTCAAAGGATGGTGTTTTTCTTCGTGTTCCAACAAAGCATTTGAGGAGGCCTATTTGGAGTGAATATTTTGAAGTGTGATGGGGAGCTGTGTGTTGTTTTTCAAAAAGATGCTAAAAATAAAGTGCCAGCTCCATTTTAATCACCCCGCCGGGGATGCAGCGATTGTCTTTAGTTGCTGCTGCTGCTGCTGCGTAGTGTTGTTGTTGTTTTTTGTTTGGCTTTGTTCTAGCTTTCATTTCCCGGCACCTTCTTTTCCTGACATGTACTTTGCCAGGAAGCTAGAGAGTTGGAGCGAGTAGGGTATAAAGAGAAATTCTCTCTTCTCTAACTAGCCACAGAGTTGTTTACTCCTAAGACAACATTTCTCCGGCATTTTACAAGAGAGATGCTTCAGTGGAGTTTCTCCTTCGTTGAGGATTCAAGGCTGTCAATTCCAACCCTTAATCGGGAGGTGAAATCCCTTTAGCTCAGGCGGAAGCATTCTTATCTTCTCCCTGCAAACACAAGCTGCCCGTTGACTATTTAGGGTTCAGTCTGGAGTCTATAGGCTGGTTCGCCCATGTGCCTTACCTTTCCGAAACTGCAGCCTCAAACAGGGACAGCCCTGCATGGAAAAGCCTCTGCACCAATCCTGGACTGCAGAGAAAGCATGCGTACCGTGCATCCTCAACCTACTAAGCAGTGCTCTCCGTTTGCCTGGCGAGCGGGACAGAGTGTCCCTATGTTTAATGTCCAGCTTTTCTGACGCGATGAATGCTGTAAGATGTCCCTCAGTTCCCTGTTCTCAATACTGGAATATGTCTTAATTGTACTGGACTGTATATTATCCCTCATTACTGTAAGCTGCCTTGGGTCCTTTTCCAAGGAAAAAGGCGGGGTAAAAATGCTTTGAAATAAATAAACAAATAAATATTGATTGGGGTTGCTTCTGATCCTAGCCAAAGGGGAAGTCATGTTTTAGCAAACCTGGATTTCGCAAACCCCTGCCACGCATTATAACTGTGATGTGACCTGGTTCCTTTTCCGCTGCCATCACTTCCCCAAACAATTATGATTTGGCGAATAAACAAACAGAGACCGACACCTGCTTTAACATTTCAAAAGAGCACTGTGCTTTAATCTCCGTGTAGGGGAGGCGGGTAGGTTCAACATACATGCCCCCCCCCACTTGTAATATTCCTGCTGCCACCACCAGTTTCCTGGATCATTTTACTTATTTTAATAAGAGAGTCTGACCCCACTTCGTATATTTTCAAAATAAAATTTGAAACATTTATTGATTTACAACTGGAACTTCAGTGTTATTGGCCAATGGCTGATGAACTGATGTGTTTTTATTAAAATGTAGTTCACAATAGTTTCTTAGGCCAGTGGTCCCCAACCCCCGGTCCGCGGACCGGTGCCGGTCCGTGGACTGGTCGGCACCGGGCCGCCTGGGGAGGCCGGGGAGGCTCCTCCCCTTTTCCTCCGCCGCCCTCCTCCTCCTCCTCTTCTCTCCCGCGGGCGGCCGGTGGAGAAGGAAGGCTAGAGGAGCGCAGGAGGAGCCGCCGCGGCACATCCTCCTCCTCCTCCGCCCTCTTCCTCCTCGCCCTCCACTAGCAGCAGAAGCAGCAGCAGGAACCCCGTTTGGCCCGCTTGCCCTGGGGGCCGGGCGCGCGGGGACCAGCGGGGAGGAGGGGGTGCGCGCGGGAGGCGCTGGCGAGCCCCCCACGCGCGCGCACCGCCGCCGCAGCGTGGGGGGGCCCTCGGAAGAGGAGGTGGGTGCCCCTCCTCCTCCTCCTCCTCCGGGGGGCGTGCCCTTTGGCCCCTCCCTGCGGCTGTGCTCCAGGGCGGAGCCCCCCCTGCTGCCGCCAGACCGCGCCTGTGTTGGGGGCGTGCGGGGGGGCGTCGCGTGCCGGCCCGGGTGTTTTCGCCGCCGCGACCTCCCCCGCGGTCGCCCCCGCCCTGCCCCCGCGACCCCCCGCCGCAATCGCCCCCGCTGCTGCTGCTGCTCCTCCGGCGGCGGCGGCGGCAGGAGAAGGAGGAGGAGGCGCTACCGCCAGTCCCCAGCGGCCTCCTCGCCGCCTCCCCGGAAGAGTTTCGCACCTGGCTGGAGCTCGGGCTCCCTGCCCAGCAGCAGGTGAGAGAGGCGGCGGCGGGAGGCGCTCGGGCTCCCCCTTCTCGGCCCGGAGACCTGGCGGGAGGGGGGGCAAGTCTTGGTGGCGGGGGAGCGCGCGCGGGGCAGGGGCTCCAGAAGCTGTGTGTGTGTGTGTGTGTGTGTGTGTGTGTGTGTGTGTGTGCGCGCGCGCAATTTACATTGATTTTTTGGACTTGTTGCTGTTGGCTACCTGAGGCATAAGAAAGATTATTTATTTAAATTAGGTCACTCTTTAAAATTTGGTCTAGTAGCTAGTAGGAATCTATTTTCTGGCTGAAAGCAACTTCTGGCGCTTTCATAGCAGTTTCGCAATCCCTGTCAATGTCTGTGCAGGGATCGTATTACCGGAGATCATAAGGCTTTAGCACAAGGTCTGGAGTTCTGTCAAGAGAGAGAGAAATGAATGCACATTCGATCCCCTGCCACTACTCCATCTTGCAACCTTGATATTTTTTGGGGGGTGGGGAGGGGATGCACCCGTGCATTAGTTTCATCCCTTGATACTAGTCCAGATGCCGATTTCAGACTTTCCAGAGAATGATTTTTTTGGGGACCTGTTTAAAAGGCGGTCTGAGCCTTTGCCTTGGAAGAAATCCTTGGGGCCATACTAGAGCCCGCCTTAATTCCACGCTCTTCCAGCCTCAGCGCGTCGCCAAGAAGGCATCCTTGCTTCAGGTCCGAGCGGCTTCTTTTGGGAGGCCGTTCTTCTGCCCACGCACGGCGAAGCAACTCCCAACTCCTCCCGCCCAGCCGGCCCTTCGCCATTGCGAACACCGCAGGAGAAGCCTTTTAAGGGAGTTGGCTCTTGCCGCCCCGACCCCTCGCGCTCTTCTGAGTCGTTCCTGATAGTGCTGTTCCAACAGCACCAAGAGCGCGGTCTGTCCTTCCTTTCCTCTTTCCTTCCTTCCTTCCTTCCTTCCTTTTCTTTCTTTCTTTCCTGAGTCCCTGCTTCTTTGTCTCAGAAAAATGGGGGGGAGGCTCTTTGCTGCGTCTCTCGCAGTCTTACACCCTCGCCCCGTCCCTGGCGCACCTTGCCTTGCCTTTCCCCTTCCCGTCCATCATAAAAAAAAAACCTCGCCGCGGCCGCCGAGAGGAGGAGGAGGCGGGGGCCCGCCTGCCCAGGAGCCCCGGGCTGCCCCCCACCCCGCCCGTGCGCGGGGGGGGAGCGGCAAGCCTGACGCCCCCAGCCGGTGAGCGCCGCCGCCGCTCCCGTGGCCCCCCCCGCAAGGCACACACTCCAAGTCCCCCGCACCTCCCCCTCCTCCCTCCCCCCATCCCCTGCCCCCGGGCCACGGAAAAATCATCAAATATTTTCCGGTCCGTGGGGTCAAAAAGGTTGGGGAGCACTGTCTTAGGCCACTATCTCACCAGGGGGAAGATCCGGATATTGAGAAAGTCCGGCTTTTCTTCTTTGTTGGTCACGTGACCGAAGATGTGGGTTCTCTGTTCCCATGACAAGGTTTTTCTTTTTTAAAAAAAAGCGCTGACCAGCCCCAGGGCCAGCTGGTCGGCACTAGGAATTTTTTAAAAAAAAAAAAATTAAAAAGTGCTGACAGCCCGAAGGCCAGCTGGTCAGTGCTGGGGGGGGGGAGATAAAAATAAAAAACATTTTTAAAAGCACCAACTAGCTTCAGGGCCAGCTGGTCGTTGCTAGGAATTTTTTTTTAAAAAGTGGTGACAGCCCGAAGGCCAGCTGGTCAGTGCTGGGAGAATGGATAAAAATAAATAATTTTTTTAAAAAACACTGACCAGCTCCAGGACCAGCTGGTCGGTGTAAGGAAAAAATTAAAAAGCAGAAATCCGAATCATATGCACGTTCCCTCAACTTCTGGCTCTGGAAAAATGTGGATTTTTAACTGGAGCAAAAAATTCCCTACTTCTCAAGTAGGTCTTGGAAAACTCGCTAAATGGGGTGCTAGTTTTTTTAAAGCCTGGTGGCTGTGGGGACAAGATTTTTGGAAATGGTTTATCTGGAAATTTAATCAGGATTTTAAAGGACGTGTGATAGAGCCCTGTTATTCACTCAGTTACTTCTTTGTATCAGCAACTATACTTAGTTTTATTTATATACCAGGCCCTAGTCAATCTCAGGATCTCACACCTGACTGACTATTAAGTGACTCCCTTAGATGTTCACTACACTACAGCTTCGTCATCGTCATCTCCTTAACCACAGGGTTCTCCTTACCACATTTATAGCCTTTAGCTACACCCAGAAGTTCGCTGATTGGCTATTCTAAACACACACATAAATATTCATAAATAACAATACATATTCATAAAACAACCCTCTCCGTCACAGTAGGAAAGCACACAAAACCTTTCAGAGCTACTATCAGCTAGAGCTGACATTACTCCTGATTTGGTACAAGGCAGCTTAACATGCTTCCCCAGGAAGCTGAAGGAGACCAGGGTCTGTGAAGCAAAGGTGGTTACACAGAGAGAGGAGCCCCAAAGGAACGGAATCTGGAGGGAGAGGGACAGAGAAGAAGGATGTGGACTGAGAGATAAGGAGGACCTCCACAAATTGGTGGATTACTGCCTTGACTCTCTTTCATAAAATACATGGCAGCATCAATGAAGGATGGGCTGAAGGAGCAGATCATGGAGCAGAATAAGGAATTATATGGCACCGAGGAAAGAAAAATGAAGCAAAGCATTCTGGGGGAATCAAGCATAGTCTTTGCACTACCTTTAGGTGAGTAGTGGCGAACCTTTGACACTCCAGGTGTTTTGGACCACAACTCCCAGAATTCCAAGCCTGTATTGCCAGTGACAAAGGACTGTGGGAGTTGTGGTCCAAAACTTCTGGGGTGCCAAAGGTTCGCCATCAGTGCTTTAGGTCATATTCTTATTGAGTTCTTTCTGTACTGAGTTCTTTCTTTCAGAGATCATTTGAACATAGCAGAAAAGACTCGCAACAGCTCACTCTAAGAAGCTCATGGTTGTGTTCACAGCCCCAATATTTATTTATTTATTTATTTATTTATTTATTTATTTATTACCCCACCTTTCTCCTTGGAAAAGGACCCAAGGTGGCTTACAATAATGAGGGACAATACACAGCCCAGAATATTTAACACATATTCAAGTTAAGAACAGGGAATTAGAAGAGACATCTTAGAACTAGACATGGGCACGACTCGGTGAAATTTTCGTTTCCGTTTCCGTTACGTAACGGAAACGGTAATGATAATTAAGCCATCAGAACTCGAACTCGAACTGAAAAAAGAAAAATTGGGTCGGGTTTTTCGTTTTCGTTTGTGCCATCACGGCAATCGCGCAATGCGAAGCACAGAAAAATTTTTTAAAAGTTTTTTTTTTAAAAAAAACGACTCCTGGCCAAAAAAGCAGGCAAAACTATGCCTGCCTGAGGCTTTGCCACCTACCAGAGGGGTCGTTTCTGGGGGATCCCCGGCCTTTCCTCCCCTCTTCTCCTGTCCTGGGCTGCTTGCACCAGGCTGGGGGTGGGTCATCCTCGTCGTCTCGCCATGCCATGCGGTGGGGGGGGATCCAAAATTGTGACCACAATTTTTCTTTAAAAATCGTTGTCAAAAGACACACCAAATCACCACAGAAACATGTGAAATTTATTTATTTTAAATGCCTGAATTTTAATAGTAGCAGCAGTGGGTTTTTTATAGCAATAAAACATTGTATTAGTTTTATTTTATTTTATTTTATTTTATTTTATTTTATTATTTTTTTAGACCTGCCCATTTGGGCTGGGCATGGGATGGGACCATGCAAATTTTTTGAACCATTCCACCAATGGCATCGTTAGGTTTTTGACTGACACTTCTGGATGTCTCGGAGGGCATAAAAAGCCGAGGCACCTTCCAGAAATCGCAGTCGGGTGTATGGATGTGGTTGAGGGAGGAGGGCTGGCTGCTGGTGCTGGTGTGATCCGATTGAGATTGAGGAGGGAGGCTGGAGGCTTTAGGATTTAAATTAGGCAGGCAGGGAGGGAATTGAATTTAGAAAATAATTTCTTTGATTCCCTGCCGCTTTGTCTGCTAAAGGGAATAGCAGTTTATTCTTTATTTCTTCTCTGGCAGTTTGTGAGGATTTTTTTCTGATATTGGATAAAGGGGGAGGTTCGACTGGGAGTGGGAGGTGTGGATTTATTTTAAAAATATATTATATACTACCATTTATTTTCTATTTTCCCAACTTCAATTTTCTTGCACACACACACATTTGGGGTGCAAGCCAAGAACAAAACCTCTATCCTAAGTGATATCCTAACTGCCCACTCACCCGCCCGCCCACGCTGCCGCCCGCCCACTCGCCAACCCGCGCCTCCCCCTGCCACTGTCGCCGCCCGCCCACACCTCCCCCCCGTCGCCCGCCCCCCGCCCCGCCCGCCGCCTAGGGCGCAAAAACACCTAGCACCGGCCCTGATTGCGGGACACCCCTATGCTCTGGGAAGTGAAATCGCGCTATATCGCGGTGGAAATGACAAACGACAAACGAAATGACAAAATGACAAATTTTTGAAAAATTTCGCAACAAACGGAAATGACCCGAAACGGACCCGTTCCGACAAATGAAAACTCAAAACGTCATTTTTTCTGGTCATGCCCATGTCTACTTAGAACATTAAAGGTAACATTAAAGATACAAAGAAAAAAAACTCCATTATGATGGTTGGAAACTAACATGGAAAACACTGGTGTTCTTATGGAAACTGTCAGTACAATCATGCATGGTAATCCATATAAAAGTTAAAATGTAGGTAGTTCCTCATTCAGGGAAAGCTTGCCTGCAAAGGAAGGTTTTTGCCTGCTTCCGGAAAGACAGCAGAGAAGGGGCAGTCCGGGCCTCCAGCGGGAGGGAGTTCCAAAGTCCTGTGAGGGTGGTGGGATGGAGAGAAAAGGGATGTTGACAACCTCGAGTGACCAGGATGGTTGAGGGTCTGGAGGAAATGTCTTATGAGCAACGGCTTAGGGAACTGGGAATGTTCAGCTTTTCAAAAAGAAGGCTGAGGGGGGAATATGATAGCTATGTTAAAATATTTGAAATAATGTCATATTGAAGAGGGAACAGGTTTGTTTTCCATGGCTTCAGAGACTAGGACTCAGGACAATGGTTTCAAATTACAGGAAAAGAGATTCCATTTGAACATTAGGAAGAACTTCATGACAATTAGAGCTGTTTGGCAGAGGAATATGCTGCCACGGAGGGTGGTGGAGTCGCCTTCTTTGGAGGTTTCTAAGCAAAGGCTGGATGGCCATGTGTCGGGAGTCCTGTGATGGGGGTTCCTGCATGGCAGGGGTTTGGACTGGATGGCCCTTGAGGTCTCTTCCAACTCTATGATTCTATGATTCTATGAGTCTTGGCCTTGTCTTGGATCTGGCACTGTCTCTGAAATCCCAGGTGGCAGCCGTTACCTAGTCAGCCTTTTGCCAAATTAGATTCACCCATACCTTGATGGTGACCCCCTACAGACAATTGTGCAAGCAATGGTCATCTCGAGGACAGATTATTGTAACACTCTCTACATGCGGCTTCCCTTGACCCTTGTTCAGCAACTGCAGCAGGTGCAGAATACGGCAGCCATATTGGTGGTTGGTGCAGGCCAGTTTGACTACACCACCCCAATACTGCTCCACCTGTGCCAGCTACCCGTTGCCGCCCGGATAAAGTCCAAGCTATTGGTTTTGGTTTACAAAACCCTCCTTGGGTTGGGACCTGAGTATCTGGCAGATCGATCTCCCTAAGGCCAGTGTCAGCCTGGCTTACTAGGGCATCACAGGCACTCTCACTCTAGGTGGCCACTCCCCAGAAGGCCCAGAAGGTTTCTAACCATAACTGGGCCTTCTCGGTGGCCGGCTTGGTTACGTGGAACAAACTGTCTTGCAAGATTCACCAAGCTGAGCCCCGAACAGCCTGTTTAAAAATCATTTAAAAACGGGCTTTTTAAAGAAGCATATAGTGATCTGTAATGTAATGTTGTGTTGCTCCCCTAGTGTTCGTTGTTCAGTATTTTTCCCCACACTATCCCTAGCTTTTAGCCTCTAGCCAGGCTTTTGCCTATTTTTTTATTTATTTGGTTTACTTGTTGTTGTTTGTCTGTTTAGTGATTTTATTTCTTGACTATTTCTTTGGCTTTCATGTAAACCACCCAGAGTCCCTTTGGGAAATTGGAGCAATCTAGAAATAAATAAATAAATAAATAAATAAATAAATAAATAAATAAATAAATAAATAAA
>JAHTLZ010000017.1:89425-105498 GCA_023846285.1 Phrynocephalus versicolor
GTGTGTGTGTGTGTGTGTGTGTGTGTGTGTGTGTGTGTGTGTGTGTGCTCAGTTTTGCCCAGTAATCTCATCTTTTTCTCCTTCTCCCCTCTATCTTTCCTCCCCCCCACCTTATCCATTTTTTTTTAGCAAGCAAGTGTTCCTGAACAGAATACAGTTGTGTCAGTTATTCCCACTGATAGACACATTTTGGAGACCTCCGCCACCAAAGTGCTGATTAGAGATGGGCACAAAACAGCCAGTTGAGCAATTTGTGTTGGTTCGTTTATTTTCTGAACAGGAGTTTGGTATTTCAAAACTCTGCCTCTTCTAGCAGGCACCCACTTGAGAGGCAGAGACTTAAGGGCCAAATACCTGTTCAGTGGATAAATGAATTGGCAGTTCAGGACTATCTCTCGTGCAGAATGGAGAGGGTAACAATATTTGGTTAATGGTCAGTTAAGGTACATGCATGGCAAATGCAGATTGATTGGGGTCACATTAAACTATGAAGTGAACATGTTACTTTTTCTCTCTCTTTGTAATTGCACCAAATCAAAAGTCAACTCTGCATTCAAAATCCAAAATCTTCCAATTTCCAAAATATTTTTAAAAATTCTGACCAGAAATGCATTTTGGGGGGACTATAGCTCCTTCCCAGTTTTTAACTACAGTAATGCCTATAATTTTCTTAGTTTCTGTAATTCTAGGGATTTTCATCCAAAAAACAAACAAAAACAAAAAACAGCCTCTCTATAACCAGCTTTAAATAAGAAGATTGGAATTTTTGCCATGAATTTTGGGGGAAATCACTTATAATTTTTTCAGCACTACTCACAAACTCCTAGTGTGTCCCTGATGAAGTTGATTTTTATTCCATGAAATCTTCCATTAACTGTTTGATTTTTTGTGAGCTAATAAATGTGTCATTTTCTTCTACATTTGTATTGTGTGAGGACCACTGATCCTTTGAATTCCACCACCCACCCACCCTGCAAACCCAAACATTTTCCATGTCTATTTCTGACCTCCCATATTTGCTGCCATTCCCCATTTGGGTGCCATTTGCAATGGAGTGTAAAATTTTCTTGCTGCTTTGGGACCTTCAATAACTGCCTAAACTCAAAGAAGAAAATTAAGTAGTTAAATGGGAACTCCATGGGCAGAAACTGTAGACTTCTCAACGGCATGCTACAGCAAAAAATTCCAAAAAATATTTAAGAAGTGGATACCCACAGCTGTCTACCTCCTGTCCCCCGCCCCACCCCCGCTTCTGACACCTCCAAGGCTGGTGTAGTCTACATTTAAATAATAATAATAATAATAATAATAATAATAATACTCTGTCTTGACATAATGATTCCCTTGAGTAACTGTGTTAGTTACAATTATGCCAATAACTACTATAGATCTACATATTCACTCAGATCTACTCATACATATATGGAGGAAAAGTCTATGGGGATTCTTAGGTGAGGTTATCTGGAAGTTGAATCATGGCAAGTTTTCTTCTGAAATCAAAATATTTCACTACTCATCCAAGTAGCTGGAAGAAGACTGAATTACAATGAGTCCAAGGAGGAAAGGGTGTTTCACAGCCATTATGTACATGGAGAAGACAGAGATGTCTACAAACACTGCTCCAGGGTCAAACTCGGCATTGAGGAGAATCTGGCCAAACCTCAGATATAAAACAGCCTCAGGACACTTCAGTCTGATTCCCCTGCTTCTCCTAAAGCCATATGTGTTTCTTTCGGAAGCTGCTAGAACTGTACCTGAATTCTAGATATATCTTTGTTTAGGATTTGGAAAAGGGTGGTGGGGTGTGTGTGCAGAATTAGCATGTTTTAGGTTTCATGTCTGTGAAAACCCCTGTGAACAAAGAAGGAAAGTTGAGTTATTAACAGGTTCGACTTCTAATCCTTGGACGTATAGTGCCTGAGGCTCCCAAGGTCGAGAGAAATGTGGGAGAGTGAAAAAGCTTGTTCAGATTGGCTGTTTTTGGATGTGGGGTGGACTTGGGCTACAACACAAGTGGCCCGAGCTGGTTCTAGGGGGTGGGAATGGACCGTAGCCACAGCTGTGCTGGCACACTTCATAGTCAGATCTTCTGGATACAAATTCAAAGCACCCATCTCTAGTAGAAATGTAAGTGGATGCAATTCTCCCCCACCCCCCGCTGATCCAAAATAAGCTAGCCAAGATCTATAGGTCATATCAACATACCAATATAGACAGACCCTCATCTGAACCAGACGAGTAGTAATACCTGTTATTTATTCTCCCTTGGCGAGGCTGGCATCGCCGAGTTGAAGTGAAGCATGGACATGAATGTTAGGCAATCTGTCAAGTAGAAATGTTATACGATGGGCTAAGGGGGCGGCCATTCCTGCAACATCGCCACATTTCACTACTGTTGGAAGACTTTAACTGGTTCTCAGCCACCATAACTCCCTACACTGCACCTGACCTTTTGAAATATAGCTATTCCAATACCTAGAGACACCTCTTTGATGTATGTCATTTTCATACAAATTGCTCAAAAGGCCATCAGAGGGGAGAAGAGGAGTCCAATCATTCAAGCTCCCCAAGTTTGAGGGCACTCTCCTCTTCTACATTATGCTTCTGAAATACTGCACATATCTCACTTAATGCAATCTCTACTACGATGTCTGTTGGAACTCAGGTCCTCAAGGAATCCAGGAAGGAAGTGTGTCTTTTTATGGGCTACCCTCTGAAAACTGCTTTTGCGCAACAAACTGGCATGGGTTCATCTTAAAAAGGCTGTCTCCATTTCCATCACAGGTACCCTATGCCTGTAAATGTCTAGCTCCATCAAAAAATAAATTATTGGCTGATCTATTATTTTGCTTAAAAAGAAAACTTATTTTTTTTTTTGCTGTTTGGAAGACACAGTTCACTGTTAAATGGTTACAATGACTGCAAATATGATCCAAATATATGCTTTTTCTCATGTGCAAAGAAAAAGCAGCATTCTAGCTTTTAACATTTCTGCCCATGGGGAAAAGCCAAGAGCTGCTGTACAACCCAGGGGCAAAGCAGCATTACAACAGATGATTTTCATCCCATTCAGCATTCACAAGGTTTAAAAAATGGTAAGTGGCATTTATTAAGGGAAGGGGGAAACAAATATGTGGCAGTCATAGCAGACTAAATTGCCCGTTCCATGGGTGCAAGCACCTCACGAGTTCTTTCTGGAAATGTCCACAATCCACATGATATTGTCAATTACGCACAGAGCAGGGTGTGTTGTGGGAATTAACTCTACTCCTTGTGCCTGCGTTCTGCTTCCACTGGTAAGGACTACACTTGCCAAACAATTTGTAAATTGTATCTGCAGGTTGAGTCATGGCAACTGGGATTCTTTTCCTGAGAGATCGAAACATTTCACTATTCATCCAAGCAGCTTCATCTGTCTGAGGAAAGGTAGCGGCGAGGCCTCCAATTTATAGATCATCTAGATTTCACATCAACCTGATCTGAATAGCCTCATAAGTTGGACAATGGCCAGTATAGGCTTGTTAGGTGGCCATTGTCCACCTTATGAGCCTGTGAAATGAAGGTGAACTATACAATTGAGGACTCCCCACTAACTTTCCTCAGGCTGACGAAGCTGCTTAGATGAGTACCGAAATGTTTCGATTCCTCAAGAAAAGAAGTCCACTTGCCTTGACTCAACTTCCAGATAAGCTCACCTGGACGACTGGGAATCTTCACAGACAATTTGCAAATCATATTTTACAATTATTTTTCTCTTCGTTTTAACGCGATAGTACGAAACGGATGCAGCCCTGGCTGAAATGCTTGCCATCTCCTGTCAGTTCATTGCTGTTTCATTTGCTAAATGATAATAAAGGGAGGAATTTAAATGTCTTGTTGTAGGACAAAGGAACAAGATTGTTGCATGTGTGGTGCCTGTGTACATGTATAAAACTCATGCATATGTTATTAAACATTGGGGTATCCCCTTTCTGCCGTGACAGCTGACAGTGAGAGAATGGGCATCAGCAGTGGCTGTTAGAGGCCAGCAGAAGTGACAGGGAAGAGGGATGTGATCCAGACAGGGAAGAGGTAGAACTGGCTGATAGATGGCCTGTAACAATAATTCTGCTTCAATCGTAAAAATGATGCCCCGTTTTGAGTTTTTATCTACATTCTCCAAGATCTTGGGACTTAAGGTCCTTCCTTCCTATGCTTTTTTTGTCGGTATGTAGGTAGCCACGCCAGGTATACCATCCTGCACCTCCCCACGAACCAATCTTGTCTAATTCACACTCAGAGAACCTAGGAAAATTCATCAGAAATGTAAACTGAATTGGAAGGAGACCTCCCCTCACTTGTGCGGGCTTTGAAAGCATGAAAATAGCCACAGTAACACCTTGGAGGCAATTGTTCCGTGCCAGTTTGGGAGGCTCCGGTGCGCTTTTCATTCGCACCTGCTGAAGCATCCCTAACCTTGCCAAAGATAGGCTGGCAACAAGACCTTGCATCTGGCTTCCTGGCAATGAGAATATTGCCTTTGGCAAGGGGCCAGCCCAGTCCATCTCATCCTGAAAATAGCATGCCATTATTACATTAAAAAAAAAAAAGGATGAAGGGAATATTTTTGTTCTTTAACTCTTACAGGCCTGGCACCAAGCCCCCAAACTACGGCAAACTAGCCCTAGTCGGCTGAAACCAGGGTCTGCAGATAAGAATTCTGGAATGTATTGTGGCATTTATACTTTACTCAGTGAGATGCATGCAGCAAACAGCTTACATCCTACATGCAACATTAATGGGGGCCATTGTCTGAAGGGGGGGGTAAAAATATTCAAAATGAAATGAAATGAAATAAATGCAACACAAAGTGTGCTGTTTATGCACCATCCTCTGGGCTGTTTGCAATTTAATTATGCAGGCTACACATCCCCCCCCATCCCCACCCTGCTCAGCGAGAAAGGTTCTTAAATTATTGACCTCATAAATAGGGAAAGCTGATTACATGAGCTCACTGGGATGGAATGCAATTTGTGAGAAGAGTCTTGACTGCAGCACTGCAGCTTAGCCATTGTTCCACGATTCTCCTTTTCAGGAGAACAAGCCACCATTTCAAGTGCCATCCAGACCACATCAGATTTAAAAGCAAAGAACTCTTAGAAGGATCAGGCTTCAAGTGTCCCATCCCCTATGAACAATGAGTGCTGGAACAAGCAGACAAACCAGCTGGGAAGTAATAGTGCCACTCTGTTCTGCTCTGGTCAGACCCCACCTGGAATACTATGTCCAGTTCTGCACACCTCAATTTAAAAAGGATGTTGACAACCTTGAACGGATCCAGAGGACGACCAGGATGGTTAAAGGTCTGGAAGAAATGTCTTATGAAGAGCAGCTTAAGACCATAAGAACATAAGAACATAAGAAGAGCCGTGCTGGATCAGGCCAAAGGCCCATCTAGTCCAACTTCCTGTATCTCACAGTGGCCCCACCAGATGCATCTGGGAGCGCATGAGACTAGATATCTGTCTCCTGATACCACTCCCCTGCATCTGGTCCTTGAGGTACCCCGGTTTTAAGCTTGGAGATGATACATCTCCCTCGTGGTTTGTAATCTGTGATGGAATTTTCCTCCAGGAATCTGTCCAATCCCCTTTTGAAGGCATCCAGGTCAGATGCCATCACCACATCCTGTGGCAGGGAGTTCCACAAACTAACAACGCGCTGGGTGAAAAAAAAATTCTTTTGTCTGTTCTTACTCTCCCAGCCCTCAATTTGAGTGCATGTCCCCTAGTTCTGGTATTTTGTGAGAGGGAGAAGAGCTTCCCTCTATCCACTTTACTCATGCCCTGCATTATTTTGTATGTCTCAATCATATCCCCCCTCAGGCACCTTTTTTCCAGACTAAAGAGCCCTAAGTGTTTTAGCCTTTCCTCATAAGGGAGGTGCCCCAGCCCAGTAATCATTTTAGTCGCTCTCTTCTGCACCTTTTCCAGTTCCACTATGTCTTTTTTGAGATGCGGAAACCAGAATTGTACACAATACTCCAGGTGTGGCCTTACTATCATTTTTATAATGGCATTATAATGTTGGCTGTTTTATTTTCAATCCCCTTTTTGATCATCCCTAGCATGGAATTGGCCTTCTTCACCGCTGCCACACATTGGGTAGACACCTTCATGGAGCTGTCCACCAACACACCAAGATCTCTTTCCTGATCCGTCACGGATAGCTCAGAGCCCATGAGTTGATAAATTTTTGATTATTATTTTTTTGCCCCAATATGCATTACTTTACATTTGGCTACATTAAAACGCATTTGCCATTTCGCAGCCCATTCCCCCAGTTTGGAGAGATCCTTCTGGAGCTTAGGGAGCTCGGAATGTTTAGCCTTACAAAAAGAAGGTTGAGAGGGGATATGATTACTATGTTTAAATATTTGAAAAGATGTCATATTGAAGAGGGAACAGGTTTGTTTTCCATGGCTTCAGAGACTAGGACTTGGGGAAATGGTTTCAAACTATGGGAAAAGAGATTCTCTTTGAACATTAGGAAGAACTTCATGATGGTTAAAGCTGTTTGGCAGTAGAATATGCTGCCACAAAGGGTGGTGGAGTCTCTTTCTTTGGAGATTTTTAAGCAGAGGCTGGATCGCCATCTGTTGTGAGTACTATGATGGGGGGCTCCTGCATGTCAGGGGATTGTACTGGATAGCCCTTTGTGGTCTCTTCCAACTCTATGATTCTATGGTTCTATGGGACACGGTCTTACCTCCTTGAGTGAGATGCTTTGTAATTCTAATGAATTTATTTAAAATAATTTTGATTTTGCACTTGTACATACAGTATATTGTGCATACAGATCTTATGCAAGCTGGTGTTCACTTTAGCCTTTCTTTTGGGGAGGCACATCCTTCTTTTTGGCGAGGCTTAAGCGGCCACCCTCATTTTAAAGGGAGTGCATCAAGGAACCTACTTTATCGAACCTACACTGGTTTTAACAAACTAAAATCCTTTCTGGTTTATGTGTGGGGATGGGAGAAGCCTGGCCTTATGGCAGCCTGACATGAATCAGCCTTTCTGCTCCTATCAGGACTCCTTCTGAAAAAGGCTGTATATCATGCCTGGGTAGGCCAGAAGAATGAGAACCGGAAGGAAACATTCTCTGTACTGAAATAGGGGTTGGGAGTGGGGCTTGATCTGTGTTTATCCACACATTTTTCAAATGGACTCCCACTCCCACTGGTTTTGGGGAAAACGCTTTTGCGTGCATTCGTGAGCAGGGGGTGCATTTTTCAGATGTTCATAAATCTAGCACATTTTTCCTTTCTTTCCTAGGATGCCTTGGCAACCCAGAAAATAGACAACTTTCTGTATCAAAATGGTTTGTTGTCCTGAGTCCGCAAGGTATCCATCAGGCAAATTCATTTTTTTAAAAGAATAATTGCAGTTTTCCCAGCCAATCATAAGGCTAAGCTTTTCTCTAGTTATGATAAATCTGCATCTCTGCGTGTGTGTGTGTGTCTGTCTGTTTCAGGGATATGAAGAATGCTCGAGGTATTTCCTGCTCTTGTGCGGTAAAAACACACAATCACCAGACACGTCAAGACGGTCTATGAAAAATTGCTTGTTCCTTTGAGAGTTCTTCCTTCTCCTCTCCCCAGGTTTCTACAATTTCTGCAAAAAAAAAAAACACCTGCTCCTCCAAACATGAAATCTGTTGCTGAGAGTGGCAGAAAACAGCACCGGGAAGTAGATGATGAAAATGTGCAGTTTCTCATTCACACGCACAAGAATGAGATGAGTAAGGATTTATATCCTCCATGTCTGACCTATCCTGCAAGGTGGTTATCGGTATTACTTAGATAAATTGGCATGAACGGATTGGATCCCTCCAATGGCAGTATGTAACACAGGCAATGGCAACACCAACAGAAACACTGGCGACCATAAGAAAAAGAAAGGAGATTAATGTTGCAGTAATGATACAAAGAATCTTAGAAATACAGAACTGTAAAGGACCACGTGGATGATTGAATGTAGGCCAGGGGTGTCCAAACTTTTTGCAAGGAGGGTGAGGTGAAAATGTGTGGGGGGGTCGACAATTCAGCCCATTTGGCCCCCAGGCCAGACTTTGGACAAGCCTCTAGGACATGCAAGGAGGTAGGGAGAACGCTGCAGCAACGGAGCCAGGGGAGGGTAGGCCGGACAGGTGGTCAGGGGGATGGACGGAAGCAGGGAGGGCAGGCAAACCATAAAACTGCAAGCTGACATCTCTATCTGGTATGGGGGGGCAGCTGGCAGGGATGCGCGACAGGCTGAGCTGGTGGGGAGAAGAGGTTGCGGGCCACTCAAAATTTGAAAACGGGCCATATTTGGCCCCTGGGCCTGACTTTGGACATGCCTGGTGTAGGCCCTAACAAGTAGGCACAACGGAGAACCAAAGCCCCAACCTCTGGATCCACCTAAACCACCAAAGTTTCAACAGTCCGAAGATATCAACCAACAGGTCATGCAGGTTTTCAAAGGCTGTCAAACTCTCCTTGCAATCCTTTGTAACTTCTACACAATCGCACTTGAAACGCTGGCATTTTAAAAAAAGAGAGAGAGAGAGAGAGAGAGAGAGAAAGCTTCAGAGTGTTCAAATCACAAGTGGCAAAATTCTAATGCTTCCTACTAAGACATTGTTTTATCCTATAATCCTTCTTTCAAGTTCCTATATTCTTATCCAGGACTGAATCAAGCCGTCATTCCCCAGGAAAGTCTGCGTACACCTTCTCCCTTCTTCTGCTCCCTTCTGCCTATGTAGTTAATTCCACGAGGCTGCAAATCAGTACAATGAACTGGCGGGTGGCTGGATACATGAGCAGGAGCAAAGGAGTGCTGAAAGCTAAGATTAATGTGCTCAAGTTAGGAGAACTGCACAGGGAGATTAAAGAAAAAGGAAAAGCAGGCCTGTGCCATAAGGCAGGATATATGAGCACCAGTGACTAGAGATGGGCACGACTTGGCGAAATTTTCGTTTCCGTTTCCGTTCCTCGTTTCCGTTACGTAACGGAAAAGGAAACAACAATTACTCCGCCAGAACTCGAACTTGAACCGACTAAAGAAAAAATGGGTCTGATTTGTCATTGTCGTTCCTGGCATCGCGGCGATCGTGCGATGCCAAGCGGCACAGAAAAAAAGTTTTTAAAAGTAAAAAAAAAAACCTGATTCCCAGCCAAAAAAGCAGGTGGAAATATGCCTGGCCTGCCTGAGTGAGGGCACCTACCAGAGGGGTGGTTTTGGGGGGGTTCCTGGCCTCCCCCCCTCTCCTCCTGTCCTTCCTGGGCTGCTCTGGTGGAGTGGCGGGCATCCTTGTCATCCTGCCAAAGTTGCTGGCTCGCCGGCTTGCCGCTATTCAAGCAGCACAGAAAAAAGTTTTTAAAAGTAAGAAAAACCCCGATTCCCGGCCAAAAAAGCAGGCGAAAATATGCCTGGCCTCTGAGAGTGCACCTACCAGAGGGGTGGTTTCGGGGGGGTCCCCGGCCTCCCCCCCTCCTGTCCTCCTGGGCCTCAGGGCATCCTCGTCATCTCGCCAACTCGCCACCTGCCATGCAGTGCGGGCGGGGGATCCAAAATGGGGCGGGCGACCGCAATCTTTTTTTTTGAAATCGTGGAACACACCAAACCAAAGCACCACAGAAATATGAAAATTGCTATTTTAAAACTGCTAGATTTTTTACAGTAGCAGTGGGTTTTTCTTGCAACAAAATGTCTCCTCTGTCCTCCTCTCTTTCCATTGATTTTATTTTATTTTATTTTTTATTTTTTTTACACCTGCGCAATGATGGGCTGGCCATAGGAGTGGACCATGCAAATTTTGAAGCCATTCCACCAATTGCATGGCCACTTGGCCAGGTTTTGACCAGAGAGACTTCTGGGATGTGCCAATCGGGCATAAAAAGCCCACTAACCCTAGCCCGAAGCCGAAGCCGAAGCCGAACCCGAACCCATACGCCAGTACACTGTCCTTCTAAGTGGGTCAGAGAGGCACCCAGAGGTGCACCCCAATACTCACCCTAACCTTACCTGTAACCCTACCCTAAGCCTAGCCCTTGCACTAACCCTAACCCTAAAGCCAGATCTGTGTACTCGCATTGCACTACGGGACGCAAGTACGCTTCCCTTCTTAGTGAGACACAGTGGGTGCACTGAGTCCGCCATTCTCTCTGACTGACTGATGCAGGGAAGACAGGCACCCCACAGAGGGGTGCCTCTGTGCACTGCTGCAGCAAGTCTGCAACTTGGTATGCATATCCATATGGGTATGCATACCATTTTGTAGCGGGTGAGGAGAGGAGGCACCCACCCCAGAGAGCTGCCTCCAGGAGCCCGCTTTCCCTTCATAGCGGGCCAGAGGAGGCACCCACCCCACAGAGGTGCCTCCAGGACCCCGCTACCCCCGCCCTAAACCAGTACTAACGACAGACGGAAAAACGACAAACGAAACGATAAATTTTTGGAAAATTTCGCGAAAAACGGAAACGAGCCAAAACGGACCCGTCCCGAAAAAAGACAACTCGAAAAAAATTTTTCCTGGTCGTGCCCATGTCTACCAGTGACTTTTCCTGCTGGGTCAGGATGTCCAGGAGTATACCATCAGGCTGTGCTGCATTTGCTATATTCTGGAAAAGCAATTTCTTGACAAAATCAAGGAAGGGTGTTTGGGAATTAATGACAAGGCCTACAAGTGAAAGAGACCTCTCTGTGCTGGGCCTGGCTGCAATTCCCAGAAGTATGTCTTACCTTCTCTTGCAAAAATTTCTTGGGGTCTAAATCCAACTCTGGGCCAGCCAGAGAAAATGGAGGTAGGTCCTGGCTTGTGGTTCACCAAGGTCTGTTGACCATGAACCACCAAGATTTTCCCTGACAAGCCACAAACGTGGTGGTGGTGGTTGCAGCATAGTAGTACTAGGGCCAGCTGTACTGTTGGGCAAAGTGAAGAAGGTGGTTGACTCAGACAACAGAGGCTGGGAGGCAGCAGCAAGATTAAAGTGAACTGTGTGCCATACAGCCTATCTTGTACCTCCTAAGCTAGTACCCAACCTCAGGCAAAGGAAGGCACAGTCCTCTAACCTTCATCTGACAGTCCTGTACTCCTGTACTCCTGTACATGTAGTAGGATGGGAGCCACTTTGTTTTTCTCCTCAGAAAGCAAAACGTCATTAACTCTTAGTGTGGCCTGGCCAGTAGACATGGGCATGAAGCGGTGAAATCTTCGTTTCCGTTTTTGATTTTTCGTTTCCGGAAGTAACGGAAACGGTAACGGTAATTAAGCCATTACAACTCAAACTCGAACCGAAAAAGGAAAAATTTGGTCGGGTTTTTTGTTTCCGTTTGTGGCATCGCGGCGGTTGCGTGATGTGAAGCAAAGAAAAGGTTTTTAAAAGTTTTTTTTTAAAAAACCCGACTCCTGGCCGAAAAAGCAGGCGAAAATATGCCTGCATGAGGCTTATTTTTGGGGTATGGTTGAAGCCACCTGTCCAGCTGCTGCTGCTGCTGCTGCTATCAGCCTTACAATATTATTTATTAATTACTCCAGCTCATTGTTTGTTTGTTTACATACATACATACACTTGTTGTGTTGTGTGTGCACTTGAACACACAGACACATTCCACTGAAGTGGATCAGAAGAATTTAGAAAATTATTTTCATTTTATTCCCTGACTACAACTACTAAACTATATTGTATTTACACCCCAATATCTTTCTGTTTGAGAGGCATAGTACCACACTACTGTCTTTTCACTTCAGGCTTATTTTTGGGCTGTGGCTGAAGCCACCTGTCCAGCTGCTGCTGCTGCTGATATCAGCCTTACAATATTAGATTTATTCATTACTCCAGCTCATTGTTTGTTTGTTTACATACATACACTTGTTGTGTTGTGTTTGCACTTGAACACACAGGCAGGCACATTCCATTTCAGTAGATCAAGTTGAATTCCGAATTTAGAAAATTATACCAAGGGCCAGCAGGGCAACATTGAAAGCTTCTACAAAAGAACACAGTGGGAGAGAGTAAGCTTGTGGGTCAAAAGGATAAGTTTATTAGAATAGTTTGCTACTTATCACAAATATAATAAGAAAATATATTTCTAATACTTTTGAGAAATAAAAAACAAATGAGGAGGGGTGGCAGAGCCAGAGGGAAGGGAAGGGGGACCCCCACTAAAATAAATAGGGGCACATTTCTGAAGGAAGGCACAGGAAGTAGTGCAGATAGTGATATTGCTGCCACTCCCTCTCCAAGCAGCAGCTGCACAACCAGCACGACCGGACCATCTGTCACTTAGGGAAGCATGGATGACTACATATGAGCGCAATCACCACCATGCTTTGACATGGACCCCCCCCCATTTATCAGGAGGAAGACGAGGACTCGGAATCAGAAACAGGCTCTTTGCATCTACATATGCCGGATTCTGAGGACCTGTTGGCAGGAACAGATGAAAGGCAGGCTTTAGGCAGTGATGGAAGGAGCAGCCCTCTTTCCACCCAGAGTACCACCAGTGACAGCAGCAGTCAATTGTCCCAGCAGGGCACAAGCCACACCACCACCAGCACAGCAGCGGCAGGCAGTACCAGAGGGGGCAGTACTTTCCATAAGCCTCGCGGGTCTCTCTGGGAGCATTTTGAGAACAGCCCAGAAGACTCGAGGCTTGTGGTGTGCAAGAAATGTGGGGTGGCTGTGCGCAGGGGGAATGACCCCAAACACCTCTCCTCAAGTGCCTTGCGTAGCCACCTCATGCGAAAGCACCCTGGGACTCTGCCTGGGACAGTGTCAGGCCCTGGTTCCTCAGGGAGAAAGAGGGGGGAAGCAGGAATGGGGAAGGAGGACTCGTCCAGAGATAGCTCCACTGAGAGTGGGAAGAGGCAGGCCACTCTGCAGGAAGTGGTGCCGCTGTATGGGAGTTTTGTCAGCCAACGTAATAGGGCCAAGGCACAGGAGACCACCACTCGCGTGGTTGGTGAAATGGTGGCCATGAACAGGTTGCCCCTCTCCTTTGTGGAGTCATCAGGCTTCAGGCACCTGATGACGCATGTGGCTCCATGGTACGAGCCTCCATCCCGGCATACCTTCAGCAAGCGGGTGATTCCCTCCCTTTTTGAGTCCGTCAGGGACATGGTCTGGGCCCTGCTGCAGGCGGCCAGAGGAAGGAAGATCCACTTCACTTCTGACCTCTGGACCGGTGGGCACCACGGATACCTCTCTCTGACGGCTCATTCGTGGCAACCCAAGGAGGTCCTTGACACTAGGGCATCCCAAGAACAGCTGCAGGGGGAGCCACAAGGGAGCACCCCAAGAGGGTACAGGGTGGTGCTTCTCCAGGCACAAAGCATGGAGGACAGTGCCAAAGGCATCCACATTTCTGAGGTCCTCAAGACAGCAATGCGAGAGTGGGGTTTGGGAACCGAGGGGCAGGTCAATCACGGATTCATGGTCACTGACGCAGGATGTAACATGATCAATGCGGTTGAAAGGGCAGGGTTCCAGGGCATCGTGTGCGCAGCACACAAATTGCACCTAGTGGTGGGCGATGCCATTGGGCTGGGTGCACCGAAGTACTCCTGGTGTGAGGGGACCCTGGAGACCAAGGCCTTGCTGGACAAGTGCAGGAAAATAGTCGGGCACTTCTCACGCAGCGTCAAGGCATCGAAGATGATGCATGAGAAGCAGGCAGAGATGGGCCGACCAGAGCACATCCTAATCCAGGACGTGACCACCCGGTGGAACTCCACCTACGAAATGGTCAAGCGCCCGGTGGAGCAGAGGCAAGTGGTGGAATATGTCATGTCAACCACTCCTGTCCTGCCTGAGGGAAGGGTGTTGGACATTGGTGCTACCGAGTGGCTCGCCCTCTTCCAGATGGTGGGTATCCTGCAGCCTTTTGAGGAGACCACCCACGTCCTCAGCAACTACGCCAGCCTGGGCCACGTACTCCCCCTGATACATGCCCTTTGCCAACGCCTAGAGGCCAGTATCCAGGAAGAAGCCGATCTTCTCCCAAAGAGCAGGGCCTTGGCAGACAGGCTGTTGACCAGCGTGGATACCCGCCTTAGCCCACTGAGGAGGGAAAAGGTGCACCAGATGGCATGCCTGTGCGACCCTCGCATCAAGGGTTCCTTGGCAGGGAGCCCTGCCGACCTGAACTCCTGGAAGACGGAGCTATGCCGTCAAGTCCGCAGGGCTCTCTCCAGTCAGGACCAGGCATTCCCGAGGGCGCTCGGAAGCCAGAGCAATCCAGAAGAGGAATCCTCGCAAGGATCCTCTTCCTCCTCTACTGCAGGAGTGTACACCCAGAGACCAGGTTCCGTACCAGCAGCCATCTATTTTACCTCTGCCCTAGCCATGGCAGTCTCCTCCTACCAGTGAAGGCAAGGGAGGAAGAAGAACCGGACCCCGCTCTGACCATGGTGAGGGAGTACATGGCTGAGTCCCTCCCACCCCTCACCTTGGACCCACTCCACTACTGGGCCAGAAAGGCAGACCTCTGGCCTGCTCTTTCGACTCTGGCATTGGACCTCTTGTCCATCCCACCCACAAGTGTCCAGACTCCAGAGTGAGCATGTCTTCTCCCACATGGGAGATGTCCTGAGGCCGCGCCACTCTCGTCTGGACCTGGACACCGTGGAAAGGTTGACTTTCATCCACTTCAACCTTTCCACTTTGGGATTACCCCAACACTCCAAGAACTAGGTCCACAGTCGTTCTTCCACTGGTTCCTTCCAAACAGGCCTCCCTTGCTCTAACATGCACTACCACAGCAACACTTATGCCTGCCTGCCTGCAATTATGCATGCCTCCCAGCTTGGCTTCCTCCCTGCAAGGCCAACTTCCTGCCAGCCAGCCTGCCTGCCTACCAGCCTACCTGCCTGGCTGGCCCTGTGCCTACCTGCCTAACTGCCTGCTTGCCTGTCTGCCTGCCCTCCTGTCTGTCTGCCTTCCTGCATTCCCACTCAATTTGAAGGGTTCGATTATTGCCCAATATTTCTAGCCCTTGCCTGGCTCCGGACCAGGGAGGACCACTCAATGTTTATAATTTTGAACCGGACAAGACTGTTGGGGTTGCAGCTGTGCAACTTCCCCTAACCCTAACCCTAACCCAATCTAACCAATGCCTGTATGCCTCCCATCCTAACATTCCACCAGCGCAACGCAGTTATGCCTGGCTGTCTGCTCTGTCTATATGACTGCCTGCCTGAATGCTTCGCCTGCCTGCCTGCCTTCCACCTTTGTCTGCCTGAATGCCTGTAATTCCGCTGCATGTATGGATCTAATAAGGGCTACATAATTGGCCCTGTTTTTATAGGGCTTCCCTGGTCTTTATAGCAGCCCAGGAATATTTTTTTCTAGGGTCAGTGTAGGCCCCATATTTCCCCGTTGGCCATGGCTGGTCTGAGTGTAGTACACCCTAATACCTGCCTTCCTCGATGCGTTCCTCCCTTCCCTGGGGTTTTGGAGCCACTCTCCTTACAAAGTGGTCGAGATGCACTTTACAACAACCTACCTCAAAGACTGATAAGCAGGAGCCTAGCTCTCCTTACAGTCTTAAAGAAATAGCCCTGTTCTCCTGCATCCACTCTGTCTCCTGGGTTGACGAAACTCGGTCTCGTGGGGTGGAGAAACTCTGCCTCCAAAGGCAGAAACAATCCTCCCTTCTGGCACTTTGGCTTTGTGCCTTCCCTAGCCTGGGTGGGTACCCTGCAACCCTGCCTTCCTACCTGTAAGCCAGACTGCCTGCTTCCCTGCCTGCCTGGCTGCCTGCCCGCCCCTCTCCCTACCTGCCTGCCTGTCAGGCTCCCGGGACTCCCAGCTTGGAGGAGGCCTTCCAGGTGCTTCTCCTTCAGCCTATCAGTGGTTCAGTGCTTCAGGTTCAACCTCCAAGCCGACATGCACCCTGTCGGCCACTCTCCTCGACTTCCCCAGGCAGCAACTCTGGCTGCCCCCGCCTCTAGACGGAAAATCACTTGAGGAGACCAACTTTGACAGGCACAGTCATCATCAACTATTTGGTTTAGAATTGGGGTACTCTGTCCTCCAACATGGGGGGGGG
>JAHTLZ010000017.1:120186-131585 GCA_023846285.1 Phrynocephalus versicolor
AAATAAATAAATAAATAAATAAATAAATAAATAAATAAATAAATAAAAGCAAATAGTCAGTATATAGCTAGGATGATATAAAAGCTAAAGCACAGAATGAACTTAGACTTGCCAGAGAGATTAAAGATAATTAAAAGGTTTTTTTAAAACTTATGTCCGCAGTAAAGGGAAAAATAAGGAAATGAGAGGATCTCTGGATGGCAATGAGAGCCAATTACAAACAGAAGATAGGGAAAAGGCAGAACTACTCAACAACTTCTTTGCCTCAGTTTTCTCCAAAAAGGAAAAAAAGAATTCAGTTGGGAAGAGGAGTAAATGATGCAGGGTGGGAATTGCAACATAGAATAGGTAGGGAGATAGTACAGGAATATCTGGAAATCCTAAATTAATTTAAATCTTCTGGGCCAGCTGAATTACACCCAGGGACATTAAAAGAACTAGCAGAAGCAATTTCAGAACCATTGACAATAATCTTTGAGAATTCCTGGAGAACAAGGGAAGTCCGCATAGACTGGAGGAGGGAAAGTGTCCCCATCTTTAAAAAGGGAAATAAATACCAAACAGTCAGCTTGACATCTATTTCTGGAAAGATTCGAGAGCAGATTATTAAGCAGACAGTCTATAATTATTTAACAAGCAATGCTGTCATTATGAGAAGACAATATAAAAACAAATCATGCCAGACTAATTTGATCTCTTTCTTTGGTAGAGTTACAGGCCTGGTGGATGTGGGGAATGCTGTGGATGTTGCTTATCTTGATTTCAGTAAGGCCTTCGAAAGGTTCCCCATGATATACTTGCAAACAAGTTAGTAGAAGGTGGGTAGAAGAAGGTGCTACTGTTAGGTGGATTTGTAATTGGTTTACTGATAGTACCCAAGGGGTGATCATAAACGACTTATCTTCAGCATGGAAAGAGATGACTAGTGGGGTGCCCCAGAGTTCTGTTCTAGGTCTGGTGCTATTCAATATCTTTATTAATGACTTAGATGAAGGAATAGAGAGTAGTCTGACAACATTTGCAGATGATATCAAATTGAGAGGGGTGGCTAATTCCCTAGAAGACAGGATAAAAATCCAAAATGAACTTGACAGATTAGAGGGCTGGGTCAAAGCTAACGGAATCAGTTTCAACAGAGACAGATGTAGGGTCCTGCATCTATGCAGGGGAAATGAATTGCACAGATACAGCATGGGAGACACCTGGCTGGAGAACAGTACCTGTGAAAGAGATCTGGGAGTCTGGGTGGACCACAAATTGAACATGAATCAGCAGTGTGATGTGGCAGCCAAGAAAGCCAATGTGATTCTTGGTTGGATCAACAGAAGCATAGTGTCTATCAATGGAAGTGATAGTACCACTCTCTTCTGCTCTGGTGAGACCCCACCAGGACTACCGTGTCCAGTTCTGCGCTCCTCAATTTAAAAAGGATGTTGACCACCTGGAATGGGTCCAGAGGAGGTCAACCAGGACGGTTAAAGGTCTGGAAGGGATATCTTATGAGAATTGGACTATATCAGTGCTTCCCATCCTTGGGACTCCAGGTGTTCGTGGACTACAATTGCCAGAAATCTTGGGCAGCACAGCTAGTGGCAGGGGCTTCTGGGAGTTTTAGTTCAAGAACATCTGTGGATCCAGGATTAGGAACTATTGACCTATATCAGTGTTGGTGAACCTTTGGCACTCCAGATATTTCGAAGCACAGTTCAACAGAATTCAGAGCCCAGATTGCCAAAGACAAAGGACTGTGGGAGTTGTGGTCAAAAACACCTGGAGTGCCAAGGTTCACCACCACCAGCCTATATGATCACTGCTATCTCTTCCAACCAGAACCTGAAAAGAAAAAGAGTTACCTTGATGGACTATAACTCCTAGATGCTTTAGTCGAAAATGGATTACAGTGGACCCTTGTATAACAAACAGCTTGTATAACATAAAATCTGTACAACATAAAAAATTCCTGAGATAGGGGAAATTTGCTTAACATAATCGCCTATGGGGAAAATCCGTACAACATAAAAATGGGATTACTCCATTTTCAATGCATTCCTATGGGAATTTGTATAAAGGAAAATTTGCTTAACATAATTTCATTTGGAACGAATTAATTACTTTATACAAGGTACCACTGTATTTCTCACTTCTGTTTCCTGTTCAATACTTCTATGAAGTTTCCTGCACATTTTTAAGAATGCACACATACTAGAGGCATCTTCCATACTTAACCACTTCCCCCACACTAGCTCTCTATAGTACTTTATGGGACTGAGTGAGCTTTAAGCGCCTGACTTTGAAAAAAAAATGAAAATAGGTCCACAGAAAGACCATGCATTGGAGAAACACCAAAACAGCCTCCATTAATGCTAATGTGGCAATTGCAGCTGTTCCGCCAATGATTAAATGAGCTGTTACTGAGCATTTACTCTGTTGAACTGGCCTTTTCTCCTGCTTATTAATCATTCATTAGGTCTCCCCTCTTTGAGCCGGCTTTTCAGCAACATCGTTGGTACCCAAAGAAAGATGATCTGGAGGGTTATTAGGGGGATGTTTGTTTGCTTGCTTGGTTTTCATCAAAGGGGCACACAAAAGGCGATCTGATGGCAGCATCCCATCATAGCCTGCGGTGGAACAAATCACTCCAAGGCACAGGCTAGAGAGGTTAGTGAGTTGAAACGGTTAAAAAAGATGCACCTTTTGCTAAGCCTCGCTGTAAACATGGCAGCTTAACTGGATTTGCAAGCCGTTTACTAACCTTGGAGAGGGACCACACAGAACCTTATCACCGGAGTGCATGGTATCCACATGTTCATTTCATTTTTGTGCTTGAGAGAGAGGCGCAGAAATCCCTGCAGTGTGCAGTGTTTCAGCCCTGGCCTCTACCTATATAATGGGAGGGTGCTTCTGCCTTCCTTTCACACCTCCTATTTGCACCCATTTAAAGAAGCATTCCTTTGGAAGGGAGGAAAACACAGCTTTAGCAAGTTTAACCATGAAGGGTAGAGATGGGCACGACTCAAAAAAATGGTGTTTCGTTTGTCGTTTGGTCGTTAAGGGGTCCGTTTTGGTTCGTTTCCCTTTTCGTTGGGTTTTTCTGCAAATTTTTCATTTTCATTTTCGTATGCAACGAACCAAAAAAATGAAAACGGAAACGAAAAATTGCTGTTTCGTTAGCATTCTTTTCAGTTCAATGTATTTGCCGCAACGAAAACAAAAAACACGGCAAAATTTTCCGTTTCCGTTTCCGTTTCCGTTTTGTTTTGAAAAATTTTCGTTTTCGTTTTCGTTGCGTAATGAAACGAAAAACCGAAAACGAAAACGAAAAATTGCTCGTTTCGTGCCCATCTCTAATGAAGGGTGCTCCAGAGAAGCATCAACTAGCTTTTTGAGTTGAGATCTTTGACTCCAAGGACGTAGAATCTGAATAGTGCCACCCTACCACTCTCAAAGTAAACGTATGTGAGAGATATTTTGGCCCATTTTAATAACTCCTGAAGTTTACCTTGGCAGGTAGACACTTCAGCTCACTTCATCTTCGTGCCAATTCTATCAGCTTCTGTGTCCTTTGAGTTCACTCTCTTCTACAAGATCCCAGGGTCTATATTATATACATATGACCTCTTCAGAGGTCGTCAGACTCAGTGCTATCTACCAGTCAGGATGACACACTTGTGCTCAAGTACAGCTGGTTCATTATGTACAGAACATAAAGACCAGCAAGAGAGTTAACCATCTTATATCGTCTCAGCCTATCAATCTGTAGTTAGAGTCAGCCAGTCTCAGGAGCCTGGTGGCGCAGTGGTTAAATCCCTGTACTGCAGCTAAAACTGTGCTCACGACCTGGGGTTCAATCCCAGGTAGCCAACTCATGGTTGACTCAGCCTTCTATCCTTCAGAGGTTAGTAAAATGACTACCCAGCTTGCTGGGTGGTCAGTGTGTAGCCTGCATAATTAAATTGTAAACCACCCAGAGAGTGCTTGAAGGGCTATGGGGTGGGATATAAGCAGAACACTTTGCTTTATATCTACATCAGGCATGTCCAAACTTCGGCCCTCCTGATGTTTTGGAACACAACTCCCAGAATTCCAAGCCTGTATTTCCAATGGCAAAGGACTGTGGGAGCAGTGGTCCAAAACATCTGGAGGGCCGAAGTTTGGACATGCCTGATCTACATAGTCAATTAC
Source organism: Phrynocephalus versicolor (assembly GCA_023846285.1). Lineage (NCBI taxonomy): Eukaryota > Metazoa > Chordata > Lepidosauria > Squamata > Agamidae > Phrynocephalus > Phrynocephalus versicolor. Next base: position 124,369 of record JAHTLZ010000017.1, read on the forward strand.
TGTTGGATTTTCCATAAGTATAAAATGGATGAATGCAAATGTTTACAAGATCACATAAGACACAGGCCAATTTAAATCAGTCTGGCCCTTTTCAGTCCTGACAAACACTTTCCCCCACTACCCCTGGAGGCTTCTACCTGTTCACACTGGAGCAACTGGAATGGTGTTTTCCCCATGTGATTACCTGTTTTGTTCTCAAAAATGATAAAGAGCATGGCTGTGGGTGATATACTATTCTGGTGATATACTAGCTGGGTATGGTGTTTTGGATAATGGAAACACCCACCCACCCACCATCATTCTCCCTGATCATGATCTTGTAAACATGATTGGGACAGAGATATAGAGTACTGAGGGCAAGAACAAACCGTCTCAAAAATAGCTTCTGTTTTAGAGCAATATTGGCCTTAAACGGAAACTCTGGACTTTGAAGTCAGTTTATTTTATATGTCATATTTTATGTGTTGTAGCTGTTTTTAATTCTATGTGGAATGTTTTTATATGAGTTGAATTTAGCAACCATGAAATTTCATTGTTCCTGCAAGGGGGAAATGACAATAAAGATTCCTATTTCCTATTTCCTATTTTTTTCAAATTTAAAAAACCATATTCATGAGTAAGCACTAGATCACCTTATAACCCCATTGATGTACTAAGGCAGGGCTGTCTAACTTTGAACAGGCCGAGGTCTACTTTTTCTGGCGTAAAGTACCTGATGGCTACTACAGTAAAACCTCTACTTACGAATTTTATCCGTTCCTAGCACATGCTCATACGTTTCAAAAAATGTAAGTAGAGCAGCAGTTTCCCATAGGAATGCATTGAAAATCAATTAAGCTGGAGGGAACATATTTCAATGCATTCCTATGGGAAGGCTGACCATGCACACACTTCTCTTGCACCCACTCAAACTGGTGTGGGTGGGTGTAAGGGGGGCTCATGCATGCTTGCACAGATCACCACTTCCAAGGGGCAACCCACATGACTATGACCATGCTTCCCTTGCACCCGGCTTGAGCAGGGGACTGTGCCATAGCCCTTGAACTGCCTCACTTGGCTGAGACAGTGGGCTGGCAGACTAAGAACTTTGCTGGGGCAGTGGTGGCCCCTGGGATGGGGGAGGTAGGGGTGGAGAACTTATCCCCTCACTTTTTTATTGATGGCAGTGGGCTACTTTTGAACCCTTCGTGGGCTACCGGTAGCCCGTGGGCTACCTGTTGGGCAGGCCTGTACTAAGGTAAGGGTAAAGGTCCCCTCTTCCCTGCATATGCATGCTAGTCATGTCCGACTCTAGGGGTGGTGCTCATCTCTGTTTTCAAACCAAAGAGCCAGTGTTGTACAAGTCCGTGGCCATGTGTCCACCATGGCTGAGTGCATTTTTGTGCATGGAACACTGTTTACCTTCCCACTTTTTACGGTGCTACCTATTTATCTACTTGCATTTGCATGCTTTCAAACTGCTAGGTTGGCAGGAGCTGGGGTTAGCAACGGGTGCTCACTCTGCTGCGTAGCACCCGGGATTCGAACCGCTGAGCTGCCGGCTTTGCAGCCAACCGTTTCAGTGCTCTGAAGCAACTCTGTCAATATGTGAAATGCTGTGTGTATTGGATGCCAAAATAATCAAAGAGGGTATAGGAAAAGGATCTGGAAATGTACATTGTATATTTAAAATGAGGTTTGAACAGTGGTTTGTTAAGAATAGCAGTAAAACACTCAACCTGCGCTCCAGCAAAGTTTAGAAACAAAGTTATTGTATGACACTGATTAGCAGGGGAATTACTTTCATGGCTGACAGTTGAGCCATGGGAGAGAATTGAAAACATGTTGGAACAAGTAGAACATATTTATGTTGCAATGAGTTAATATGATTATAGGTGGCATTTGCAAATCCTATAACTTGCATCTTCTGTAACTACTATGCTCCAGTTTTATAGTACTTTGGTATACCAAGGCCTTTATTTTAGAAGCCTTTATTCCTTCACACCTTGCAAAATTTTGGTCATAATAAAGATGTTTATAATCATAATGGCAGCTTTCTGGAATTTGAGTTATGAGCCCCTGGTGTTACAGGATGTGCAGGAACAATGGGAAAATCCCATTGTTGGTGCACCAGGCCCTTGTACCTACAGACCCAGCAGAAAGAACCATTGGTCATTAATGAAAGGAAGGTAAAAATAACAGCCAAGGAAGTTAGCCAGGGAAGGAACATCATATCACAAGGCTACACACACACTGGATACCAACAAGAATCATGTAGTAGCAACAACAGCGGCAGCACAAGGACAAGATGGATTTTCCTCCATAGATTGAAACTGACTTGACTGGGTATGTGTTAAGAATAATTGTCAGCCTCGATATGCTGCAAGGGTTTTTTTAATTGCACTTTTTACACTACTGTTGTCAGATATTAGTTAGTGAAATATATGTATTAGACAGGATGTTCTATATATATATATGATATGTATTTAATTGATTTAAAGATGGAGTTTGTAAAAGTGCAAAGTCACAGTGACTCAATGCATAATGCGCTTGGGCCTGTTTCTGCTGTCGAGATCTCCAGAGCTATGGCGCATTGCCGGCCTGCCTCCACCCCTTTCGACCCTTGCCCTGCCTGGCTAATTAGAGCTGCCAGAGGGACTATGGCCGAATGGGCTTCTGTCATCGCCACCGCCTCCTTCAGCGAGGGGGTTTTTCCCTCTCGTCTGAAGGAGACGGTGGTAAAGCCCATTCTGAAAAAACCTGGCCTGGCGGTGGACGACTTATCAAATTATCGCCCAATCGCCAACGTCCCGTTTATGGGCAAGGTGATTGAGAGGGTGGCGGCGGTCCGGCTGCAGTCATACCTGGAGGATCGGCAGTGCCTCGATCCTTGCCAGTCCGGGTTCAGGCCTCGCCGGGGTACCGAAACAGCTTTGGTCGCCCTGCAAGATGACCTTCTCCGGGCGGCCGACAGGGGTTGCTCTACCCTGTTGGTCCTCCTGGATCTGTCAGCGGCCTTTGATACCGTCGACCACGGTATCCTGTTGGACCGGCTCTATGAGGTTGGAATCGGAGGCACTGCTCGCAGTTGGCTCCGTTCCTTCCTGGAGGGCCGTCCACAGTACGTCCAGCATGGGGGGCAGTTATCGGCCCCTTGGATCCTCCCTTGTGGGGTTCCACAGGGGTCGTCTCTGTCCCCCATGCTGTTTAACATCTACGTAAGGCCGTTGGCGGGGGTCATCAGGAGTTTTGGAGTCTGCTGTCATCAGTACGCTGATGACACGCAGCTCTATCTCTCCTTTAACACCTCTGCTGTGGAAGCTGTGGAAGTCCTCGACGGGTGCCTGGGGGCCGTACTGGCTTGGACCGGGGCGAACAGGCTTAAGCTCAACCCCGAGAAGACGGAGGTCATGTTCTTCGGGAGCTCGCCGTCGGGGTACGGTGGCCCTCTCCCCTGTCTGGGGGGAGTTTCCCTCCAGCTCGCGGAGAGGGCGCGGAATCTGGGTGTGCTCCTGGACCCGGCGCTTACCATGGAGGCCCAGGTGGCGTCGGTGACCAGGTCCGCCTATTACCATCTCCGTCGGATCGCCCAGATCCGCCCGTGCCTCGACGCGAACTCTCTGAGAACAGTGGTCCAAGCTCTGGTGATCTCGAGGCTGGACTACTGTAACGCCCTCTACATGGGGTTGCCCTTGACTCTTCTCCGGCGTCTGCAGCGGGTTCAGAATGCGGCGGCCAGGCTGGTGGCTGGTGTGCGTCGTTATGACCACATCACCCCAGTTCTGGCCCGCCTGCACTGGCTGCCCGTTGCAGCCCGGATTAGATTCAAGGTCTTGGTTTTAGTTTATAAAACCCTCCATGGCTTGGGACCGGACTACCTGGCAGAGCGTATCGCTCAGCGATCAATCTCGGCCCGTCCCGTTCGGCAGGTGCGAGCGCACATGCTTCGGGTCGCCACCCCTCGTGAAGCCCGGAGGACGAGTACTCGGACCCGGGCTTTCTCAGTGGCGGCCCCTAGCCTCTGGAATTCCATCCCCAGTGAAGTGCGCTCTGCAGAGTCCCTGCTGGCCTTCCGGAAGGCGTTAAAGACCTACCTTTTCCGGGAGGCCTTTGGCGATTTTTAACTTTTTTTTTGTTTGTTTGTTTGTTTTTTCTTTTCTCCTCCGCCATCGCAAACTATTTTATTTATCATTGTTTAGCCTTGAGGTGCTATTAGGCTTTTAATCTGTTTAGTGTCATTATTATTTGATTATCTTGTCTTTTGTAATTTTATGGCTATTGAGGCCTTGATGTTTGTAAGCCGCTTAGAGTACACATTGTAGATAAGCGGGGTATAAATACAATAAATAAATAATAATAAATAAATAATTTTTTCAAATGCAATATAGATGTTAAGAATTAGCATAATGAATTTTGGCAGATGCAAGGGGTTGCAATAGCTATGAGGTAATGTCATTTATGATTGGACAGACATGCGTATAAAATGTTCTGTAAATCATTGTTCATTGGGCCTTCCATGAGTAAGGCACCCACTTTGTTTCTCTGTCATATATTTTGTCAATGTTATGTATGCTGTTATGCTGTTATGCTGTTGAATTTTGTTATGCTGCTATGCTGTTGAATTTTGTATAAATGTACTAATGTGACTTTTCCCTCTATGCTTTGTTGAACTTTGTATAAGTTCTGTGACGCTGTGATATATTTTTTGCACAGTTTGTAATATAGCTGTTTGGTTTTAAGAAAACTCTGTCTCTGGCTAACTATTTATTCAGTAAGTATTGCTTCTGCTGGCTGATCAAATAGCACATACTCTGACAACTGTATTTTCGATTGACTTCTGATTTAAGTATTTGTGTGCAACTTAAGTTTGGTTTCCCTATTTTTTAAGCTTTTCTGCTTATCGTTTTCCATTGCTGTAAGGGTTTTAATGCTTTCAATATTTAAGGTAGGGATGGGCATGAGATGGAAAAATAGAGTTTCATTTCATTTCTACTAGCACTTTGTTTCATTTCATTTTTAAAGTTTTGTAAAAAAAAATGTAACAAAATGAAACAATAATGAAACAGTTCATTACTCTATAAAATGGCTTCCCTGGCTCCTAGAGGCACCAAATCTGGTGGGTAGCTTTTTACAAGGAAGCCATTTTACAGAGTAACGAAATGTTTCATTTTGAAAGGGAAAAAGAAGTGTTTTGCTTTGTAACAAAACAGTTTCACATTTTGTTTTGTTTCGTAAAGTTTCAAAAGCTTATGAAATGATGGAATAGCGTGTCATTTTTCATAAGGTGCCCATCTCTAGTTTTAAAGTATTTCTGTGCATATGGAACACGGAAGCAATGTAGATAAATAAAGTTTATAGAATTAGACACGCCCCCCTCAAAAAAGCAAGTTCTCTTAGCAGCAGCCCGCAAAGCTTGTTCACCTCTGAATTTACAACTTCCATTGCATGCTGATAAACCAGCCAGCTACTTGCATTTTCTAGATAACCCCCAAGAATGGCATGCTTTTACCTTAGCAAGATGTAGTGTACTCCCATTGAATATTCTGTATGGCAGATATACCTCCCAACCATCAGAAGCATGGCTCTGCCCTCATAATTCTGGGGCTTTAGAGTCCCTGTCACATATGGTGCCCCACTGTACTATCTACAGGGATATCCGTGTCTCTCATTTGGAGCCGTGACTTGTAACATTCTCAGACCGATCAGAAGAGGCGACTTTGCATTACTTATTGCTAGGCAAGAACAAAGTTTATACCAGGCATATTGCTATAAGTATATACAGTGGTACCTTGTATAAAGGAATTAATTCGTTCCAAATGAAATTATATTAAGCAAATTTTCCTTTATACAAATTCCCATAGGAATGCATTGAAAACGGAGTAATCCCATTTTTATGTTGTATGGATTCTCCCCATAGGCGATTATGTTAAGCAAATTTCCCCTATCTCCGGAATTTTTTATGTTGTACAGATTTTATGTTATGCAAGCTGTTTGTTATACAAGGGCCCACTGTACATTAATTTATTGCTACAGAGGCGCAGGTCACAGTTCCCAAGTGGGTTCTTTGCTGTGCACCCTAAGGATGAGGGTGTTTACCCCTAGGTGGTTAGCCTCTATGGAGGATGATCAAATACCATGTAAAGCTCCTTGTTTTGTCATTTTGTGATTTGTTACATAGCCTTTTATTATACCGCCTGCAGTTTTAGCTTGTATGATTTAATTGGGCACATATATATCTTTTAATCATATCATTAACTGCTTGTTTATATCAATGTTTGTTTGTCTGATGCCAATAAAAGGTTTTTCGATAAGATTTCAATTCGACAAGCCAATGTTGCTGAGAATCGCAACAGTGTAAAGAGAATCGCAACAGTGTAAAGACCGATACCCAGATGAATTTGGACACAGCTGGAATTCTGGAAATGATTATCTGGAATACTGGGTCAGAGAGTTTAACACCTGAACATTTCCCTAAGAACCCTACAGAACTTGACAGACATCTAGTGAGAGATTAAAAGCCTCTGTTCATCCTAGTTGGCATGTCTCCCACAAAAGGGACAGGACAGGAAGAACTACAGCAGGCTACTGTGTCTCCATGATAGGTGTGCCTTAGTTCATACGTTGCGCAGAAATCTGGGGAGCTCTCCCTTTCCCCTTAGTACTGGGTAGACCTTTAAACAGATTGCTGGATTCACAACGAAGCATAAAAGGAGTTGCCAGGGATCAGGAGAGGATGAGATCTACAGCCATAGGGCTGTCAGAACGGATCCTGATGCAGAATTCTGCCCACATCACCAACTCATCTCAGGCAGGTCGCTTGAGGGTCTCAATGCCGAAAGAGGCCCGTAGAACAACTACAAGGAACTTTTCAGCAGCGGGCCCCCATCTATGGGACCAGCTTCTGCCTGAGATTCAATTGGCTCCCATGTTGTCCGTCTTTAAAAAAACAATTGAAGACATGGCTTTATAGAGCCACTTTCCCTGGTCATAAATTATTTTCTCTGATTTGATTTTCATTCTTATTCTGCTTTTGCTGCTCTATGCTTTTGTATATACGGATATGGATTTAGTTATATGTATTTTTATTGTTACGTTCTTCTATAATTACTGTATATTGTTTTGCTTGTTTCATTTTGCAAACTGCCCAGAGTGACCTAGTTGCTAGATGGTGCAGTATAGAAATCCAATTATTCATCATCATCATCATCATCATCATCATCATCATCATCATCATCATC
>JAHTLZ010000017.1:131937-145007 GCA_023846285.1 Phrynocephalus versicolor
GGTTCTGTTCCTTTGAACTCGGATTGACCCCACAAGGACGTGAGGTTACGTTCCTTCAAACTCGGATTGACCCCACAAGGACGTGAGGTTACGTTTCTTCGAACCAGTCTTCAGTGGGGCCACGAACTGCAGTGAGAGGGACGTGAAGTATCAGCCAAAAGAGACTGCAAAAGGAAGGAAGGAAAATGCAAGAGTAATTGGTGCTCCCTCCAATTTTAGTTGTGTTCCCCCCACCCCCACAAATCAGCTCCTTAATTCCTTTCATTTTACTACAGAACCAAATCTGGCCATTCTCATTCAGTCTGAAACTTACAGAAATCACTCCAGATTTGACTGATTCAGGCAGCAATTTGGGATTTTGGGGGAGAAAGCCAGTCTTTAAGCCTCTCTAAATGCTTGTAATCTAAAAATTCCCTGCTCACACACACTCACCCCTGCTACTAGTCTTTTTCTCTTTTTATTTCTGAAACACAGTCAAGTCAGGCAAACATCTCAGGAACTGACAGCCTCTGTATCAACGCTCTCAAGAAAATTACAATGAGAACATAATTACTAGGATAAATCAGACAATTGAACAAGAAATTCTCAACTCCACCACAAAGTGTCTCATTCTTTACTGTATGTTACAGCCCCACCTCCTGTGGCTATTTTTAGCTTTGCATGTGCCACTATTGTAAGCCATTATTCCACTGGCTTTAATAAGCAGTTTTAAATGGTTATGAAGTACTCACATAAAAGGTTAGGGGAGGGTAGCTGAGACAACCTCTGGGAGGATGAGAGAACTCTGTACGTTGTACCCTTGCCTGGAAACATTTGTTATATTCTCATAAACGTGGCATATTCCCTCTGATTCTACTGCTCGTTAACATCATTTAGTACAAGGGTTCCCGGTCCCCAGATGTTCTTAGACTAAAACTACCAGAAGTCTTCACCACTGGATGTGCTGGTAAAGATGTCTGGGAGTTGTAGTCCAAGAACTTCTGGGGACCCAACGTTGGGAAGCACTGATCTGCTACAAGGATAGTGGTCGTATCTCCTCTCTTAGGTGGTTACTTCACGTCCTCCTTTGTTCTGCGACTAGCTTTGTACCATGACAGCATTGGTCGCGATCATGTGGTTTTCTACCTGTTTTAGTGTTGCCATGGTCGTGATAACTTGTCTCGTGACAACTGTTACCTCACGGTCTTGTACCATGACAAACACTGAAGTTGTCTAGCTTCCTTTTTCTTTTTGGGAGGGGGGTGCTTTAAAAAAACTTATCGATACACCGCTTCTGAAAAGTCAAAATTAAAAAAAAAACTGGACACAGTTTTCTGAGAGAAACAAATGTTTTGTTGCGTGACAGTCGTTACCATATGGTGTCTTGTCTCGGAACAGAAAGCAGGAACCAAGAGTGACAAGGGAAAACCCGACCCCAGCACCAGGTACAAGATTGTCGCGCTTAGCACCTGTTCCGGGGGCATGGTCGAGACAAATTTCAGTAGTTGTGTGACGGACATGAAGTAACATTTTTGTACAGCTCCTAAGCCCAACACGAACAAAGACAAAACGAACGTGAAGTAATCTCCTTAGTCAGGGTATTCCTCCCTTGGAAGGGTAGCAACTTGCCAGAAGACAGCCTTGTTTCTAAATACAATGGTTCTCATACTTGAGCCATTTTGTACTTCAAAACCCAAGATTCCAAACAATTTGCCATGTTGTGTAGAGCTTACAGGAGGTTAAGGCCTGAAACATGGAGATCCAACTGTCTGAATCCTTCTTCAATCTGCAGGGAACAGAAGCAGAGCCTTTGCAGTTTTAGCTTCTGATGATATGGGATGATTTTCATGCATGGAGTTAGGAAAGGAGAACTCACCCCAAAGCATTCACCTGTATGCCGGACACTAGTGCCAAAGAGGAGGAGCTAAGCCTCCACTTAAGTCTGAATCGTCCCTGCTGGAAGGAAGCCAGAGACCTGGGATGCCGTCTTATATTGGGACAGACCTTTGGTACATCAACCCCAGTATTGGCTGGCAGGGTCTCAAACAGCTGCCTTGACCTGAGGGAACAGTGGGACATAAATTAAACACACAATAATAATTGTGTGCCATCAGATCAGTTCTGAAGGATGGTGATCCACTTGACCAAGGCCACACCACAACTAGCTTACTCTTGCAGGAGGTGCACAGGAGAAGGGAATGCCTGATCGTTGCACCATCTTCCAGACTTTGGAACTCCCTCCCACAGGAGACCCGGCTGGCCCTACCTTCACTGTCCTTCCACAAGCAAGCAGAGACCTTTATTTTCAAGCAAGCTTTCACTGAGTGACTAGCTGCCTGAATGAGTTTTTTTTAAAAAAAAAATGGATTGTTGCATTTTACTGCTTTGAATGTGTTTTGGTGTTGCTTGTGTTTTACTGTCTAGTATTTGTTAGATCCTTTTTAGTATTTGTATATCACATGGTGACAGTATCTGATCTGGCCTGGATGCCTTGAAAAGGGGATTGGACAGATTCCTGGAGGAAATGTCCGTCACAGGTTACAAGCCATGATGGGGATGTGTCATCTCCAGGCTTAAAACCAGGGTACTTCAAGGGCCACATACAGGGGAGTGGGATCAGGAGAGAGATATCTGGTACCGTGTGCTCCCAGATGCATTGGGCAGGACCACTATGAGATACAGAAAGCTGGACTAGATGGGCCCTTGGCCTGACCCAGCATGGCTCTTCTTATGTTCTTATGTTCCCATTATAGAAGGGTCATTGGTTCAACACATCTATATGGCAATGTAACCTCAAGCTTAGAACTGCAGAGTGGGACAGATCCCTGTGGATCACTGAGTCTAGCCTGTGAGACACAGTGGGGAATTGAACTCCATAGCCAGAGACCTAAATCACTGAGATATACCAGAAAAAGCTAGAACAGGAGAAATCACTCTCATGGCTGGGTAGATTTTGTTCAGTTTGACGGGGGGACACACGGTTCCTCTTGGACTGTTATTATGTGCTCAGGTCTTCCTTGGCATATCTTTCTTTCTTTGTTAAGCCCCTAATTCTGTTCTCAACCATACTCAGTGACTGGGAAAGTTCCTTTTCTGCACCACAGCTCCAAAAATCCCACAACTTCCGTGCTGGTGGGAAGGATTCTGAGAGCTGTAGCCTGAAATGGGCATTCTTCCAGACTCTGTACCAGTTGCTAAATCTGTTTTTAGAGATACAGTGGACCCTCGTATAACAAACGGTTTGTATAACATAAAATCTGTACAACATAAAAAATTCCGAAGATAGGGGAAATTTGCTTAACATAATCGCCTATGGGGCGAATCCGTACAACATAAAAATGGTCGCGATTATGGATTACTCAGTTTTCAATGCATTCCTATGGGAAATTTGCTTAAAATTTGCTTAACATAATTTCATTTGGAACGAATTAATTCCTTTATACAAGGTACCACTGTAGTTTCTTGCTGTGTTTCATCACATTGCTTCCAACTCATAGCAACCATTATAGGATTTTATTTATTTATTTACTGTATTTTATTTATTTTATACTTGTTGACCCCCCCCAATTTTCCCATGGGAAATTTGGGCGGTATACAACATGTTGCAAAATAAACAACTTGCCCAAACAAAACAAACCCCAGACATATCAAATTAAAATACAAATAATAAAGAACATGGTAACAATAATTTTTGAGGCATGTGAGATTTTGAAGGATGGGTTTAACATGCCCACCCCATGAGTCACCTTAGCCAAGAAAGGATTTGAACCCAGGTCCCTTGGGTCTTCCTCCGATATGCTATCCACTGTGCCACACGAGCTTTTTTAAAAACACAGTGGTACCTTGGATAACAAATTCAATTTGTTCTCTGAGGCAATTCATTATCTGAAAAAAATTGTTATCCAAAACATGGTTTCCCACAGAAATGAATGGGAAACCAATTAATCCATTCCAGAGCCTAGGAAAATGATACAGACACCTGGTTTTTTGCTCAAAACTCTTTATAAAGTGCACTTTAAAGGTACAGATGTGATGCAGCCCAGGATAACTCTTTTTTACCAATGCATGCTGGAAATTTGTTATCCGAGGCAACCCATAGGGAAAATTAGTTATCCAAGACAGCACATAGAGAAAATTCATTATCCGAGGCAGACCTATACCTGGAAATTGCGATTCGTTATCCGAAAAATTTGCTATCAGGGGCATTTGTTATCCGAGGGATTACTGCATTTCCTTTCCTCTTTGTTTCAAAAATGTTATCGGTTTCCCTGGTTTACTGCAGGTTGGCAGAAAAACGTGAGGCCCATGCTAAGGCAGTTAGTTTTATAGGGAAGCAAAGAGGTGAACGAGCCAACTTCTCCCTTGTGCCTTATTTCTGAACCAGTTAATGGGTGTAGTGAGCGGATTTCCCTCCCAGGTCAGACGTGCTTCAGAATTGTCAGTTTCCTACATCTCCCAGATCAGTTTTTTCCCCATTGCCTCTCCTCTCGCCACTGTGACCCAGTTTCTTGACCTGAACAGTGATTTCTCTGGCTTAGTAGTAACAGTTTCATGCTAGTCCGAGAAAGAATGCCTTAGCCAACACATGTCGCTTTTCAGACAGGAAAATTCTGAAGGCTATTCTAAAACATTCCACACACTCTGTTTGGTTAATGCATCATTCCTTTCATTGCCATTGTTGTCATCATTAGCCAACAGTAGCTTACATTTAATGACACGGTTCTTTAATATTATACATATAACGAGGGGAGTTGAAGTGCAGCCTTTCTCGTGGGTGCTACATTACAGGAGAGCAGTTGTGTTTTTTTCCCTTTGGTGAAGAATATAGGTTTAGGATATTGGGGATTAGAATATATGTGAACAGTGTTCTCCCTTCAAAAGGAAACTTAACAATCGTTTATATAAAGGGCCTTTTTACACGACCCCTAAGATCTGCTGGTCCCTTAAATTCGGACCAGAGATCTTGAGGGTTTGTCGCTCTCCCTGCGTTCCCACCCGCTCCGCACTTCCTTGTTCTGTCTGCGTGAGGGGAGGGAGGGGAAAAAAGCCTTAAAAAGGGACAAAAGAATAAAGCCTTACCTCTGGTGCCGGTGGAAGTTGCTCCGAGCCCCGGTCACTTCCTGGTTCCTCTTAAAGGGGCGGGAGGCAAAAAACAACAACAAAAAGAAGCGAGAAGAGCTCGGCACTCTCCTCATCAAAATTTTTCACTCTCCCAGAGCAGGTACTTGAAAGGTGCGCTGGGTCGCGCTTAGGTGGGCGGGGTCGCACTTAATTTTCTGTTAGCTCCGGAGCTGGTGGGGAAACATTTTTAAGTTCCGGAGCTGGGAGCCATTTGCAGCGGAGCTTAGGGGTCGTGTATAAACGCCCAAAGTTAATGGGCAGCCTTTTCCTTCTTCTAGGGCTGCTTTTACACAACCCCTAAAATCTGCTGGCAATTTAAATGCAGATCCCCCAATGTATTTTTTTTCCTGCTTTCTCTGTTCCCACCTCCCGCACTCTGATTCTATTGCTTATGTCTGTGGTGAGGGGGAAAGAGAGAAAAATGCAGGCTCACCTCCGCCTGCTGTTGGCAGTAGCTAATTGTTCCATCCCGTTAGGATTCCTGTCTGTAAAAAGGGGCGGGGGGAACCCAACAAAATCAAACAAAAAGCGGAGGAGGGCCAGGCATGCAATGCTTTAAAACAGCAACAAGGATTTTACCTCTTCCAGAGCAGGTACTTGTAAAATGCGCTGGGGCGCGCTTAAGTGGGCATGGTCGTACTTTTTTTTTAAGGTCCGCTACTGGTGGGAAAACCATTTTATGCTCTGCATCTGCAAGCATTTTGCAGTGGATTTTAGGGGTTGTGTAAAAGCAGCCTAGGGGTGCCCTGGGACTGTGCTGCTTTCCCAAGGCCACACAGGCTGGCTTTCCTCGAAGGAGGCACAGCGGGGGAATTGAACTCCTGACCCCTGGTTCCTCAGACAGCTATCTCACTCACTGATACAGAACTGAAAATGAGCACATGTTTGCAGAGACTGTGTGCTGCAATACTATGAAATTCCCAAAAGTCTTGCAGGGAGCTGTTTTATTCTTGCAAAGATGGTTGAGGTCCAGAAGTTAAGGGTCAAGAGGAAGAGAGGGAAATCAGATGTCAGAAAGGGTCGACCTTCTTATTGGATTTAGTTTTGATTTTATACCACCATGTTTTGTTTTCTTTATAATGGTTCCAAGATTTGGAAAGCTTACTTCTTTTAAATGCCAACATGTGCACAGCCAAGTTTGACCTAATACACTTCTTCCAAAAAAGAAACTGGTTTAACTTTCACACACACATTTTCATCCCCTACACATACACACACACACACACACAACCTTCTGTCATTTATGTAGCTTGTGATCGATCAATTCTTACCTAACCTTTGCAAGCTTTTATAGCATCAAGATAGGAAAGGGCATTTAATGTGTAAATAACTGTCCGTGTGCCATTTCCTGTCAGCTTGGAGTCTTTGGGCCAAATCCTTCAAAAATGTCAGCTTGAGTGACTGCTTCTTTCTACCCAGATTAGGTCTTTGTATCTCCCCCAGTTTGGAGCACACACTTGCCTTGTGATTCATTCTGATCAATTCATGTTGCAGACCAGAGACCCACATGTATTCAGTAACAGAACTTTGATGGTGGCATTATTGATTGAGGGCCTATGCAGAGGGAGGATGCGCCCTGCACCAACAACCCACTAATATCTACCCAAGTCAAGGTGACCGTCTGCCCCTTCAGAGATATTCCAGACTTATCCTTCCCTGAGAGTACCACTGTTTTGGGAATGATGTAAGCTTGCCTTGGGTCCTTTTAAGGAAAAAGGAAGGGGTGTGCACAGTATATATGTATAAACTAAGCTTAAATAAAATAAAATAAATGGCATAGCCAGGACAAATGGGCTTCTGGCCAAGCAGCAACTATCTGCATACCTGAGTGCTCTGTTTCATTTTAATTACAGGGTGGGAACAAATTAAAAATTGTGATTTGTTGTGATTCATGATTTGTCAAGGTCAACAAATCATGTGCGTGCAAACACACACATGCACCACAAATGTATGGATCTTTTTTGACGAGTCAATGAATTGATTTGAACATTCTTTTTTTTTTTTTACTTTTAAACCCTATAAAACGGCTCAAAAGCACCCAGAGATACCAAATTTGCAGGGAGGCTTCCCATGACAGTTCGCTATAAGCCCTGCAAGATCTGGTGAACTTTAGGTTCCAAATGTTCAAGGTATGGACCCCCCAAAAAGGCACACCCCAGGAAAGTGCCCCTCAGGCATCAAGAGTAGAGATGGGCACGACTCAAAAAAATAAGTTTTCGTTTTTCGTTTAGGGGTCCGTTTCGGTTCATTTTTGTTTTCGGGGTTTTTTTGCGCATTTTTCGTTTTCATTTTCTTTACAAAACAAAATGGAAAAAAACAAACCGAAAACAAAAATTTTTCATTTTCGTTAGCATTCTTTCAATGCAATGTGTCTGCCGTAACGAAAATGAAAAACACAGCAAAAAATTTTCGTTTCGTTTTCATTTTCGTTTTCGTTTTGTTTTCTGGAAAATTTTCGTGTTCGTTTTCGTTGCGTAACAAAAATGCAAACGAAAATGAAAATTTCGCTGAGTCGTGCCGATCTCTAATCAAGAGTCAACAAATTTACAGGGAAACCTCAGATGACTCTCCACTACAATGTTTCCAAGTGTGGTGAAGATTGGGTTTCATATATCTGAGTTATACACCCACTAATTACACCCCACCCCCCCACCCCCAAGTAAAGAGCCCTTTACCAACTGGCTTGGTAGAAAGCCCAGACTTCATCAGATTTGGAGGGATCGAAACCTTGTCTTGCACATTTGGTGTTTCTAAGTAGCTAGGAGAACTTTAATGGGGATTCCTCTTTGAGGGTACATATATACTGTAGTTCTGACTCCTGAAAATCAAACTTAGAGGAACAGCAGGAAAGAGTCAGGGGGAGGTTTTCTGCAAAACTGGGATCTCTAGGTGCTTTGGGGGGCATTGTAAGGGGTGGCAAACCTTTGGCAATCCAGATGTTTTGGGCCACAACTCCCAGAATTCCGAGCCTAGATTGCCAATGGCAAAGGACAAACGGCATTTCGTTTTTCATTCCGTGCCCATCCCTATTCACTACCAATGAACCAGAAATTGCTAAAAAACAAAATCCATCAGTTTGTATTTGCTGTGGGCATCAAGTCATGTGGATATGAACCAATGGAGTAGTAAATTTGAAGGAGTTTGACTTTTTTTTTCATGCTCAGCTCTAATTTTAATTATTACTTCCCCCACCTTTTCATCCAGCATTGCTTTCAAAATGGCAACACAGGAAGCCACCCTGTGCTTCTCTTCAGCTGCCATTCTTTCTCCCTCGTCACATTTTCCCTCTTCCCTCAGTTTGTAATTAGTGGTGCTACAGCCATACTGGAACCTGGGATGATTTAATCAATGATTTTGCAGCAGGAAATGTAAAGGGGGGTTATGTCCATTCAGACACTTGCCACTTTTTGATACAGAAGGAAGGCTGTGTGAGCTGGTGTCCTCTGTGCCTTTGCCCGCCCTGATCAGAAAGCACTGCCTCTTTGATGGGGAACTAAAACTCCATCCCCCCCCCGGGGTTTGTTTCCTGATTTGTTGTTGTTTTCTTTAAGCTGAGTCAAACAGGCAATACCTTCATATAGAGCAGGCCTGCCCAACAGGTAGACTGTGGTCTACTGGTAGCCTGAGAAGGGTTCGAAATAGCCCGCCGGCCATCAATAAAAAAAATGAGGGGATAAGTTCTCCACACCTCCCTCCCCCATCCCAAGGACCACCACTGTCCCAGCAAAGTTCTGGGTCTGCCAGCCCACTGTGTCAGCTGAGTGGGGCAGTTCAAGGCATGGCACATTGAAATCTCTTTCCTCCAGAACAGATTAATTGGTTTTCAATACATTCCTATGCGAAATCGCTGCTCTACTTACAAAAGTTTTTACTTATGAGCATGTGCTTGGAATGGATAAAATTCATAAGTAGAGGTTTTAGTGTAGTAGCTCTCAGGCACTTTGGGCCAGAAAAAGTAGACCTTGGCCTGTTCAAAGTTGAACAGCCCTGATATAGAGGACTACCTTCCATAACACAAGGCATACAGCTACCCAAAGCTCACAACACTAACATGGCCCTGTTTGGACATTCAGGGATCTTCCAAGCCGGTATCTGTGCATCCATTTTCTGTCAATGTCCCCCAGAGCTTGGAAAGGTTACAGTTTTGGCTTACAACAGTTACGCTGCCTGGGGGATTCTGGGAGTCATATCCCAAAAGAACAACATTGCCCATGCTCTGCTTTCCTTGAACATGTTGGCAAACTGCAAGCGTGTGATGGCAGAGGCATAGCCAGGATTTGGAGCGCCTGGGGACAAAGTTTGTTCTTGCGCCCTTTCTGCCACCGACCCCCCACATCGCCCCCCCTAGCAATGGGGAACCGAACCCTGCGGGTGTGGGTGGGTGCATGCACCTTACACCTCTCCCACCAAGGCAAGGAGGAGGAGGACTGGGCTGGGAGAGTAGGGTGGGCTGGGAGAGTAAGAACAGAAAAAAGAAAATATTATTTTTTTCACCCAGCGCGTTGTTAGTCTGTGGAACTCCCTGCCACAGGATGTGGTGATGGCATCTGGCCTGGATGCCTTCAAAAGGGGATTGGACAGATTCCTGGAGGAAAAGTCCATCACAAGTTACAAACCATGATGGGGAGATGTGTCATCTCCAGGCTTAAAACCAGGGCACTTCAAGGGCCAGATGCAGGGGAGTGGTATCAGGAGACAGATATCTAGTCTTGTGCGCTCCCAAACGCATCTGGTGGGGCCACTGTGAGATACAGGAAGCTGGACTAGATGGGTTGATGGCCTGATCCAGCATGGCTCTTCTTATGTTCTTATGCTATGTTCTTATAAGGAGGAGGGTACAGCAGCCATCGTGCTCCTGCCTGCCTTCCTGCTTCACCACTCACCTGTCGTGCGGCAGAGGGGGTGCTGTCGCCAAGCCTTAGGGGAAAGGGGGACTTCTGGGCAGAAGGAGGGTGCACAGCTTCCTATTACTACTCCCCCTCCAGGTGCCCCCAGATTAATGCGCCTGGGACAGATGTACCCTTCCGGCCCCCCATATGTCCCTATGTAATGGCTGATCAAAACAAAACCATTAATGTCTGTATTGCATTTGGTAATGGTTGCCTAAATCCTGTCTACAACATAAACAGAAGGAAAAACTGAAGTTACTGTTACTGGTTTGGTGCTGATTCAGTGCTAACACACATCCCCACACACACACACACACACACGTGAGTTTGTTTTGGATAACATTTGGAAGAGGTAGTATTAGACTTACAACCCTTGCTTTCTCCTGTTGCCTGGGGGAAGGCATTCAGAGAAGAACAATGGGGTGGGTGGGAAGAATACACAATGCTAATTTAAGAAGCATTGCCTAATCTTCTGCTAGGCACATTCTCTGGAGAAACTGCACTATTGTTATGGCTCATCTGTATTTTAGGAACAGTGATATTTTGTAGGGGGCGGCGTTTGCCGCAAACATTTGTGACATGCAGTTATAGATGATTACCACAGTAAATTGCTCGCCGAGGCTGGTTCCTTCAAGAATGCCTCAAGCAGGACATTGAATCTATGTCAACATGAAATGCATTTTGCATCCTTCTACAGCGAAAAGATATCCCAATTTTGTTACTGCCGCTGCAGCGTTATCACATTTGACCAATACAAAGTGCTAAAGTAGAGTAGAAGATTGTTGAGTAGACTGTTCCAACCCTGAAAGTAGGCTTGGCTGGACGGTAGTGATGTAAGCCCTGATGCTACACCTGTGGGTGGATTTTAAGCACCCTGTTATGGTTCCAACATTGGTACTCGATGTGGTGCAGTAGATAAAGGGACAGACTAGGACTTAGAACATATGGGTTCTAACTGGAGATGGGGACTCAAATCGCAAGACTCACTCTCAAGTCGGACTTAAGTGGCACCTGTGACTTGGTCAAACTAGACAATTTTATTCTCAATGATTCTGACTCAACTCACCACTCTGAACCCTTCTACGACTCTATTTTTTTCTGAGGGAAAAGGGCCTTGATTTTCATAGGGACTCAGACTAAGACCTCCGTATCAAAGATCCTATTCTAGACTCACACTTGGAACTCAGACCCCAAAGACTTGTCAATGTCCCTGATTCTAATCCCTGCTTGCCTGTGGAAACTCGTGGGTTGGCAGAGGTAAAACCACACCTTAATATCTCACTTACCTTGAAAACCCTTATTGGGTCACTAAGTCGGATGCCACTTGTCAACATGTAACCCACGTATGGTCATTGGCAGAGGACACGCAGGCCAAAATCCTGTTGTATACATTACGCCTACTCAATTAGTCATGGAAGCTCACTATTTTATTCATTTCATTTATTTGTCTTATTTATAGGCCTCCTTTCTTCTGATAACAAGACTCAAGTTGGCACACAGATTTAAAAATAATAGAATTAGAAGATGTAGAAGCTTTATACATCAGTTGCCTTGTGGTCCCTCACAGGGAGTATCATGCTCACATGCCGCGGCAAAAGGTGCTGAATTGTGTTATCTGCATTGCCTCTCTCCAACGGCTGCCAGTTGAGGGGTGAAGTAGACAATACATTCAACAGCTTTTTTCTCATAGCAAGAGTTTTTCACCTCACCTCTGCCTTTTGCATCCCAGCTTACTTAGTTTTGCCATTAGTCCCTGGAAGGGAAACACAGGTATCCTTTGCATGTCTGATGGCTGAGGCTCTCACACCTGAGGAAATTGTGCAGCAGGAGACAGTCACAAAAGCTAATTGCTGGGAACAGGTGTTTTCTTCAACATTTCATTTGACCCTCGGCATATGAGTGAGTATCCCTATTTTTATGTCTGCAATGAAGGAACATTTGGACCTGAATGGAACCTGTTCTGCTCAGACTTCATTCACAATACAAAAGCATCATCATCATCATCATCATCATCATCATCATAGCAAAGCAAAAGCAAAAGCAAAGTGTTCTGCTTTAGAGATGGGCACGACTCAAAAAAATAATTTTTCGTTTTTCATTTGTCGTTTTGGGGTCCGTTTCAGTTCGTTTTCGTTTTTCGGGGTTTTTTTGCACATTTTTCGTTTTCGTTTTCATTACGAAACGAAACGAAAAAACAAAACAAAAACGAAAATTTTTCATTTCCGTTAGCATTCTTTCCATTGGAATGTGTCTGCCATAACGAAAACGAAAAACAGGGCAAAAATTTTCGTTTCATTTTCTTTTTCGTTTTGTTTTCTGGAAAATTTTCGTTTTCATTTTTGTTGCGTAATGGAAACGAAAAACGAAAACGAAAACGAAAATTTCACTGAGTCGTGCCCATCTCTATTCTGCTTATATACCACCCCATACCACTTCAAGTAGTCTCTGGGCGGTTTACAACTGAATTACGGTAATGCAGGCTACACATTGCCCCCCCCCCAGCAAGCTGTGTACTCATTTTACCGACTTCAGAAGGATGGAAGGCTAATTCAACCATGAGCCGGCTACCTGGGATTGAACCCCAGGTCACGAGCACAATTTTAGCTGCAGTACAGGCATTTAACCACTGTGTCATGAGGCTCCTATAATAATAATAATAATAATAATAATAATAATAATAATAATAATAATAATAATAATAATAATAATAATAATAATAATAATAATAATAATAATAAATTAATTTTTAAAATTATTTGGGCCATATTTGGGCCATGATGGCTTTGGGGGTATTCAGAGTTGTAGTTTAAAAAAGAGAACTGTTTCAAAGCTATGCAGAGAAGGCCACACAGAAAGATAGATGCATAATGCTTGGGCTTCTTTATTTGAACATCTAAAGTGCATCATCCAGTCAACAGCTTCTTCAGCTGTAGTTTTGAAACCACACATTCATTGCAGCCTGCATCTTTCTTTACTGGAATCTAAAAATGCACTTGGGGAGAAAGGCGGCATAAAAATAAAGTTTTATTATTATTTATTATTATTATTATTATTATTATTATTATTATTATTATTATTATT
>JAHTLZ010000017.1:152148-168412 GCA_023846285.1 Phrynocephalus versicolor
AATGGGCACTTGTGTGAAGAGCGAAACAACATCGAAGCTCACGAGTATATATATATATGGTCTCTCCTTTTATGGTAAAGGGCTTATTCAGACCTAGTTGCTTAATCTGGCAGGTTTTGAAAGAGTGTGTGTGAGTGTGTGTGTGTAATTGTAACCAATGAATCTGCAAAGCCTTTGGCCACAACAACAACAACAACAACAAAAACTTCTGCTCAGGAAAGAGGACAACCTCTGACCTCTGCTATACGGATGAGAGCGTTCTTGGGGGACCCCTACTGTGCCAAAATGGACCTTCAACATCAACTCTGAAATTGGTGTGATTTGCCTGGGAAACTGGCCGTCCTCAGCCAACTGGCCTTGACAAGATGTGGAGGGGGCCATGGCAGAGAGGATGCTTCATAATGGGTCGCCGCGGCAACCTCCTCCCGCACTGATGGTGCTGGTCCTTTGGAGTGAGGCAGAGACTTCCTCTGGAGGAAGCTCCTGGCAGGAGACATGGGGAAGAGCAGGCTGGGGCAGGCAGGAGAGCGTTTGGGTGTCATGACCTGTCTCCATTGTCCTTCTCCTGCTTGGAATGCAGGGACAAAGGGAAATCAAACTATTGTTTTTTAAATTTTAGAGAAGGGTCTTTGGGATGGCTGCCTAGACTAGAGGATTCTAACCCGCCAATGGTCTGGGGGAGGTGGAACTGGACACGGGAAAGGGCGTGTGACACACTCCCCTCCCCCAGTTAAAACAGAATGACCTTCCCACCTCCATTCAATTCCTTGTTCCCACCACTGCCCTGCACATAATATAAGAACATAAGAACAGCCTTGCTAGAACAGGACACAGCCCATCCAGTCCAGCCTTCTGTCTCACGCAGCGGCTCACCATTTGCTTCAGGGTATTCCCAAGCAGATGTCTTCACCTGCTTATGATTCCCTGCAAAGAGCATTGAGAGATATCCTGCCTATCTCTCCAACCCAGAGGTTGTCCTTAGGCATCCATAATGGTAGCCCTTCATACCCTTATTCTCCGTGAACTTGTCTAATCCTTTCTTAACATAAGAACATAAGAAGAGCCATGCTGGATCAGGCCAACGGCCCATCTAGTCCAGCTTCCTGTATCTCACAGTGGCCCCACCAGATGCCTCTGGGAGCACATAAGACTAGATATCTGTCTCCTTGATACCATTCCCCTGCATCTGGCCCTTGAAGCACCCCGGTTTAAAGCCTCGAGATGACACATCTCCCTCATGGTTTGTAACCTGTGATGGACTTTTCCTCCAGGAATCTGTCCAATCCCTTTTTGAAGGCATCCAGGCCAGATGCCATCACCACATCCTGTGGCAGGGTGTTCCATAGACTAACAATGTGCTGGGTGAAAAAATATTTTCTTTTGTCTGTTCTCACCCTCCCAGCCCTCAATTTGAGTGTATGTCCCCTAGTTCTGGTGTTTTGTAAGAGGGAGATGTGTGTCCCTCTATCCACTTTACTTATGCCCTGCATTATTTTGTATATCTCAATCATATCCCCCCTCAGGCACCTTTTTTCCAGACTAAAAAGCCCCAAATGTTTTAGCCTTTCCTCATAAGGGAGGTCTATCCAGTTGCCAGAAGCAGAGGAAAGGGGGTCATTTCTCTCTTCCCACTTTACCTCTTCTGGTTGCTTTTTTTTCATTATTCACCAATTCCTGTTATAATGTAGATTGTAAACACAGTAGCAAAGTTCTATATATTTTGTTTATTTTTATTTTTATTTTAAGTTGCTTTTTTCATTATTCGCCAATTCCTGTTACAACGTAGATTGTAAAACACTGCAGCAAAGTTCTATACGTTTTGCTTATTTTTATTTTAAGTTGCACAATATAAAAACCTAATATATCACTATCACCACCACCACCATTTAGATAAGATAAGATAAGATAAATCTTTATTGGTCCCACATCTGGGGAAATTTACTTGTTACACAGCTCCCAATATAAAAAACAGGTAAAGATGGCTAGGTGCACAAAACAGTGTAAAGTATGTGTGAGAGAGAAAAAAATAGCTAATAAAGATTAAATAAAATAAGAAACCCAATATACAAATATTACACTAAAAATCTGTATATAAAAATAAATATAAAGAGAAGCTACAGTGTACCTCATGTGAATATGTTAAACTGTAGAGTTGAAGGGTCTCACAGCAGTGGGAATAAAGGATCTGCGATAGCGCTCCTTCCCACACCAGGGATGTCTGAGTCTGCCACTGAAGGAGCTACTACACAGAGCCTCCACTGTCTGGTGCAATGGGTGAGAAGTATTGTTCATAATGGATGTCAGCTTGGCCAACATCCTCCTCTTACCCATCTCCTCCACAGAATCCAGAGGGCATTCCAAGACAGAGCTAGCCCTCCTGACGAGCTTGTTCAGTCTGTTCTTATCCCGTTCAGTACTACCTGAACTCCAGCAGACTACAGCGTAGAAAAGAGCTGAAGCTACCACAGAGTCATAAAAAATCCGTAACATAGGCCTACACACTCCGAAGGACCTCAGTCTCCTCAGGAGATGGAGGCGGCTTTGACCCTTCTTGTATAGGGCATCAGTGTTGTGCTTCTTGATAGAATAAATAAAGAATCAGTGATTTTACAAACAGGTTATTTTATCCACAATTTCTTTAGGACTTGAGTCCTATGTTTTAGGCTAGATCCTTTGGTCTAGGATCCCACGTTGAGTGTGGTGCTGAGAAATAACAAAGAGAAACCTCCACCTCTGAAAGGAACAACAAAAACAAAAACACCATTGACTTCCTGCTTCTGCAGTCATCAAAGGTTATGAAGCACTGCGATTTTAGGGTTTCAAGGTCTGAAGAAGAATTTATGAGTTGAAAGAAGAATTTCACTTGAAAGAGCAACAGTCCAGAATCTTATCCATGCATCTGGCTAATAAAATAATAAAAATGGCTAATAAAAGATCACGTCTAGAAGTGGAGTCCAGGATTAGGGATAAGCAGCGAAACATTTCACTGCTTGGATGAGCAGCGAAACATTTCAATCTCACAAGAAAAGAAGTCCAGTTGCCATGACCTAACTTCCAGATAAACTCACCTGGATGACTGAGAATCTTCACAGACATCCTGGACATTGATTTAAAATTTGAAGGATAAACATATCAAAGAGTTTAAAACATGAGCCAAAACAGAGATGGATCCCACCTTGATGACCGTAGTTAAGAAAAGGCTGAAGGACAGGAAGAGAAAGACATTAATAGATATAAATGGTAGAGTTGGCATGCCATTCTCAACCTCCCAGCCTGGCATTTTCCAAAGTTGACTTTGGATCCAGCCCTTCTGATCTCGGAAACATTCACAGCTGTGAACTGTTCCCTCCTGTAAAAGCCCTATGTAACACGGAGAGTTTTTTCAGTTTTGTAAAACATATTCCGTCACATCTCTTCTTCTTTCTTCTTTTTCTTTTGACAAGCTTTCAGAATCACATTCACACCCTCAGAAAGGGGAGGAAAACTCCACTGACAAACTTTGACTGGCACTGGATAATCGGCTTAATCCATATTTCACAATTTGTCACTTGCAAATACTTGGCTAGGCAAGAGGGCGTGCTCCAATGCCTGTGATCACAAGTTGCTGCCGCTTGAAACCGGGGAGCAACAGAAGCACACACGCAAGACAGAGATTTACAAATGACGGATTCAGGATCAGTCAAGAGCTAGTTTTGCGAGTGACAAGCCGGTAACTGTGGATTTCCAGATTGGTTAAAGAAATACTGTCAGCAGAGTTGTTCTCTTCTCTCTCCCAGGCCCCCACCTCCATTCCCCTCCCCCACTAATGAAATCTGGAGCCTTTATTACTTCTTTGGAAAATTACTCCATCTGCCAAAACAAGTTTACTTTGCCACGAAGGATCCATGATAGGACATCTTCTCATAGATATACATATGGTCATATTGTAGCAACACGTGTGTTGATCTGAAATACTGTAGTGGGTAGTTGGGAGGGCCATAGGCAGATGGTCAGGCTGCCTTCTAACTTCTTGCCTCTTGAGATCTATGTGTAGATTGGTAGACTTCCTACCTCCTTCTCGCTTGGAGGTAACTTGTTGCTGCTTCTCTCTCCTCCTAGCCAGAAAGAAGCAGACATATATGGCTTCCCCATTATTTATTTTATTTTATCTAGAGTATTTTTACCTTTTCTCCTTGGAAAAGGACCCAAGGCAGCTTACAGTAATGAGGGGCAATATACAGTTCAGTACAATTAAGACATATTCAAATACTGAGGACAGGGAATGGAGGGACTTCTTACAGCATTAAAGGTCAAAATTAAAGCTACAAGAGAACGTGGGCAGTTAGAGAGTAACTATTGCATGTAGTCATGCACGGGAGACCATCCAAAAGTTATGGGGGTTGGAGACTAACAATGAAAACATAGTGTCAGTGCAATCATACAAGGGAGATATAAACACAAAGTTATAACTGGTTATAAACACAAAATCTATGTAATCATGTATGGTAAAAAGACACACAATCATTCGGGGAAAGCTTGCCTAAAGAGAAAGGTCTTTGCCTATTTCCGGAAAGACAGCAGAGATAGGGCAGTCCTGGACTCTAGTGGGAGGGAGTTCCAGAGTCTGGGTGCCACAGCTGAGAAGGCCCTTCCATGTGTTTCCATGTGATGTGCTTGTGAGTAGAGATGGGCACGAAACGAACAATTTTTCATTTCCGTTTTTGTTTTTTCATTTCGTTATGCAACGAAACGACAAACGAATTTTGTCTCTGAAATGAAACGAAACGAACAGAAACACCGGAAATTTTGTCGTACATTTCGTTTTCGTCACGGCAATACAAGTGATCTGCTTTAAATGCTAAAAAAATCACAAAAAAGTTGAAATAAATGGTAACGAAATGGTAATGAAACAAACGAAAACGAAAACAATTTTTTTTGCAAAAATTCACGAAAAACGGAAACGAACCAAAACGGACCACCTAAACAACAAACGACAAACGAAACACCATTTTTTTTATTCATGCCCATCTCTACTTGTGAGCGTGGCGGTATGGAGAGAAAGGCCTCTCCTGATGACCTTAACACCCAAGCCAGTTCATACAGTACTATGTGATTCGATCTTTGAGGTAGCTTGGACCCAGGTCATGCAGTGCTTTGTAGGTTACGGTCAGCACTTTGAATTGTGCCAGGTAGGTGATTGGAAGCCAGTGAAGCTGCTTTCATGAGAGTACAATGTGATCTCTGTACCCCGTCCCAGTCAGCAATCTGGCTGCTGCATTATGGATGTGCAGAACTGGGGCTTCTGTAGACAGGTTTGAATTTATGCTTTCTGGGTGTGTTTCCCAGATGAGTAAATATAACTTTCCTGGTTTGTTTTTTTACCCAATGATTGATTTCCAGGATATAAGTGGCTCAAAGCTGAATTCAGTGTCTTTGTGATGCATAAGAGTATGATTGCGCTATAGACCAAGGAGAGAAACTTAATCAACCCAGTTCATTTTTCAGTTTGTTTATGAAAGAACGAGGTACAGAAAAGGTTGTAAGCAGTTAGTTGCTTTTGAAAACAAAAGCAAGCAGACCTTTAGATACAATTTTACTGTCAGGAATCAGAATCTAAGAATAATTCATCATTGCAACTTGCAGGTACAGGGGGAGGGGGAGTTTGGTCACTTGGGACCCTGTAAAACCAAAGCTTGCTCCTTACATATTGCTTCATAACATTTAGAGCACTCTATGGGCAGCTTGCAAGTTCATTAGGCAGTCTATACTCCCCCCTGCCCTCGCAAGCTGGGTTCCCAAACTCAGAAGGCTGGAAGGTTGAGCAAACCTTGAGCTGGCTGGGTGGAATTGAACCCGGGTCATGAGCAGAATCTGGGCTGCAGTACTGCAATTTAACCACTGTGCCACGAGGCTCGGGTTGCACGTCTCAGTATCTCACTGAACTTGTGTCAGCCATATGAGGACAACAAAGAGTTCTGCCCAGTCATGGTGTGCTTCTGGAGACTTCCCACAATATGTGCTTAGGGGAAGTTTGAATTGACCAGTCAGTTGAGTGGGGAGAGGGGTTCTGATCATGTTTAAATATTTGAAAGGATGTCATATTGAAGAGGGAACAGGTTTGTTTTCCATGGCTTCGGAGACTAGGACGTGGGGCAATGGTTTCAAACGACAGGAAAAGAGATTCCATTTGGACATTCGGAAGAACTTCATGACGGTTAGAGCTGTTCGGCAGTGGAATATGCTGTCACAAAGGGTGGTGGAGTCTCCTTCTTTGGATGCGGTTTTTAAGCAGAGGCTGGATGGGCATCTGTCGGAAATATTGTGATGGGGTTCCTGCATGGCAGGGGGTTGGAACAGGTGGCCCTGGAGGTCTCTTCCAAATCTGTGATTCTATGTATCCGGATGACTTCTGCCACTTCCCCAGTTAACATAAGTCTGGATCGCAGGAAGTGAAGGAGGAGAAGCCAGATGGAATGTGTGGAATTGGAAACTTGGATCTGGGTGTTGATAACTGGGAGTGGTGTTTGCTCAAGGCAGCATCCGACCCTAATTGTGACCATTTTTATGTTGTATGGATTCACCCCATAAGTGATTGTTAAGCAAATTTCCCCTCTCTCCAGAATTTTTTATGTTGTACAGATTTTACGTTATACAAACTGTTTGTAATATGAGGGTCCACTGTATTTTTGTCTGGTTCATTTGCACCCTAGCCTTAACCATGAATTGTTTCTGATCTGACCATTCAATGCATGTATGTGGTTTTTGCATGCATGGCTGACTGAGTCGCTATAATTTGCACTGGGTCCACTTGCATGGCTGCTGAGTTTGCATAATCTATGCTGAGCTGTCTCCTTTCCATGCCATAACTTCAGCCAGGCTTGTTCTTGTATGCCATCAAGTCAGAAATGGCTTATGGCAGGCCCGCCCAAAGTCCGGCTCGGGGGCCAAATCCGGCCCATCAGGCCATTCTCAGTGGCCCACGGCTGGCTGGCCCGCCCCTCCCTCCCCCTCCTTCGCCCCATTTTTTAAAAAACAAATATCTTCCACCAACACTGACACTGTCGCCACCGCTGGGGAGCTTGGGGGGTGCAAGGTCGCACAGATCACCTCTTCCAAGGGGCGACCTGTGGCCAACGGCTCCCTGTGCTTCCTTTGGTCCCCACCTTCCTTCTTTCCTCCCTCCCTTGGTCCCCACCTTCCTTCCTTCCTCTCTTGGTTTCCACCTCCCTCCCTCCCTCCCTTGGTCCCCACCTTCCTTCCTGCAGGTGGGGTTGCAAGGGGTCAGTGGGTAGGGCTTATGGGTCAGTGGGTGGGGCTTGCAGTGGGGTGGCAGTGTCCGGGAGCAACCAGCCCCTGACACATTCTCAGCCAACAAATCTGGTCCTCCTTACAAAAAGTTTGGGCACCCCTGGCTTATGGTGACCCTATTAAGACTTTTCATGTTAAAGGTTATAATCCCATGCATATTCCTAGTGAGTTTCCATAACTGAAAAGAGATTTGAACTCAAGACTCCTGAAACCAAGTCTGTCACTCTGTCTGTTACACCACACTGGGTACTCCAGCTTACCAATATCGCTGTTCTCTACGTCCCCTTATTATTCACTGATGGAGATGGTGAAAGGTTAGAAACACAGGGAAATTGCACGTGTCAGGAAGAGCGGAAGGAGGGAGACCCAGGCTGCCACTTTAATTGGTAGCTTTCTGATTTCAACTACAGTGTGAAGTATAAGGTATCAATCATTCGAAACAGTTCTTTTGTGCTACTCTTGAGCCACCCAAAATGGCAGCCAAAGAACATCCAACACTCAATAATACAACGACTCTCTCAAAACAAAGCCACATAACACTGAATATGCAGGCAGTGAAAACCAGCAATTAGAAATGGGTGGAGGGTTCCCACAAAGATGTGAATGTGATTTCGCCAGCCCCAAGAGGGCTGACAGCAAAGCCAAATGTACCTCCTGACCTCCTGGGGTAAGACGTTTTGAGCCTAAGACCTCAGAGGAGAAGCTGAACTACACAGCAGGTCTGGTGTCAGAAATCAGGGCATGGGGGCGAATAAAGAGCCAAAATGACATATTTTCTAGTCTCCAGCTCCCAGAATCTCCTGGTGACTGCCCAGCCTAAGAAATTCCTGAAGTTATGCTAAAAGTAAGTTTTCACACCTTGAATCAAAACCTGGGGCACTGTTTTAGTTTGTAGCTTCTACAAATGGTGTTGGTAGTTCTACTCATGGTACAGCTGGGAGGAGGTGACAAGTGCGGTACCACAAGTCTCAGTCTTGGGCCCAGTTCTCTTCATATGTTTTAAATTAATGACTTGAAT
The DNA here is from genome assembly GCA_023846285.1 of Phrynocephalus versicolor. Lineage (NCBI taxonomy): Eukaryota > Metazoa > Chordata > Lepidosauria > Squamata > Agamidae > Phrynocephalus > Phrynocephalus versicolor. Next base: position 160,454 of record JAHTLZ010000017.1, read on the forward strand.
AAAGGAATGCATGGAATGCTTACGAAATTTGCAGAAGACACAGAACGGGTGGTAAACCTTGGAAAAAAATTCAGAAAGATCTCGATCGGTTTGAGCCCTGGGATGGAAACAACAGAATGACATTTAAAGGGGGGGTGCAAAATATTACACCTGGAGGGAGAAAATGATTGCACCTTTTGGGGGAATACTACAAGTGAGAAGCATTTGGAATTGCTTTAGATCAAAATCTGACTATGAGCCAACTGTGAGGTGCCTGCAAGAAAGGCAAATGTGATTTTATGATGCATTAGGGCCAGTGGTAGCTCAGTGGGCTGGAGTGCTGAAGCAGTCAGCTGCAAAGTCGGCAGCTCATTCGTTCAAATCCTGAATGCACACAGCAGAGTAAGCTCCCGCTGTTAACCCCAACTCCTGCCAACCTAGCAGTTTGAAAGCATGCAAATGCAAGTAGATAAACAGGTACCACCATAAAAAGTGGGAAAGTAAAACAGTGTTCTGTGTACAGAAATGCGTTCAGCCATGCCAACCACATGGCCACGGACTTGCACAACACTGGCTCTTTGGCTAAAAACCTGAGATTAGCACTGCCCCTAGAGTCAGACATGACTAGCACACATGTGTGTGGGGTGGGGTGGGGGACCTTTGCCTTTACCTTAAGAGAAGTATAGTGTACAAATCCCAGGAGCTCCCCTCTAATTGGCACTGGTCAGGCCTTCTTGAGATAGGGACACCCAGGGCCGGTGCTAGGTTTTTTTGTGCCCTAGGCGAGGGGTGGGCGGCGAGCAGGTGGCGGCGGGTGGGCGGGCAGGGCAGGGGGCAGCGGGCGGGCGGTGGGGGGGCAGGGTGGTTGCAGGCGGGGGGCAGGGGTGGGAGGCAGCAGGGGGCGGATGGCTGATGGCGGGGGACGGCGACGGGCGCGGGGGGCATACTGCGATGGGTGTGGGAGCTGGGCGGCAACGGGCACGGTGGGCGGTGGGCAGTGGGGGTACAGCGACAGGCAGCGATGGGCGGACGGCGACGGACGGCTGGTGGGCGGTGGGGGACAGACGGCGGTGGCCAGCGGTGGGGGGGCAGCAGGGGAGCAGCAGGCTGGCCAGCGCCCTCTCTGCATTTTGGCACCCTAGGCAACTGCCTAGTTCGTCTTAATGCAAGCTCCGGCCCTGGGGACACCACAGTTGATAACATACTAGAACACATCAAGAGGAGGTGACAAGTATGATCATAGAACTGGAAACAAAGTCCTATAAGGAAAGACTGAAAGAACTGGGCACATTTAGCCTTGCGAAAAAAAGACTGAGAGGAGTTAGCACTTGTCCAATACTTGAAAAGTTGTCCTACAGAGGAGTGGAAGAACCTGTTCTCAGTCATCCCAGAATGCAGGGCACATAAATTGGACAGCCATACGTCAGCTCTGCTTTGATGTGTATCCCTGCCCTGAGCAGGGGTTTGGACTTGATGTCATTCTAGGCTCCCTTCAACTGGATTATTCTCTGATTCTCTGTTTCATTTCTGGTGGCAGTGATGAGCATGATGAATTGCAAGGTCCGGCCCTTTGAAAAGCTGTCTAGTGCAACTGTAACAATCAAATCCTATTCGCTCCCCCAGTAAATGTCCTTCAGCCCCAGAGGCCTGTCCAGTGGCATTCTTGGAAGATGAAGAAGTTTGGTGCGCCTCACCACAGCCACTTCACCTTCTGCTTCTACAGAGCTCTAGAAGTGCTGTTGAACATTATCCCTGCTGCTACACACTTTGTTTCCACCACATGGCGGTGGACGGTGGACTTAGTATCTTGACACGTTTAGGTCATATCACCTACAAACCAGTCTTCCGGGTATATTCGGCAGCAAAACCTTCTCTCCCTTCCACTTCTCCTCCAGTTGATGGAGTGTGGTTGAGTCTCCTTCTTTGGAGGTTTTTAAGGATAGGCTGGATGGCCATCTGTCCGGAGTCCTGTGATGGGGGTTCCTGCATGGCAGGGGGTTGGACTAGATGGCCCTTGAGGTCTCTTCCAACTCTATGATTTTATGATTCTATGATCTCAAATTATCAGCTGCCACCATCTGTAATTTTCATTTCTTTTCTGCAGTACATTTGTTTTATGAATTCTTGGTATTTTCTCCTAACATTCTGCAATAAGTCTGCAATTTTGTTGCTTCTACCATTTTTTTAAAGAGGAGCATATTTTAAAAATCAGTACTTCCAGGTTATGCAGTAGAGCAATTTCAAGAGCATAATTTAAATAAATGCTTGGAAGGGCACATAAATTTATACTCCTGCAACTTGTCTACTACATGTGCACATTGTACAGACATTCAGTTGGTTATGTGCACATGGAACATGCATGAAATTTTACAGTATGTTTCTAATCTTCCTGCTGCAAAAGGAAACTCTCTGTACACCAGTTATTTAGCCTGCTGATTTACTGTCAATTTCGCACAGCACTCTGGGAATTAAAGTTCTGCAGACTCTCAGCCCATCACCAGACTACAGTTCCCACACTTCCTCGGAGAAAGCCATGACAACAAAAGTCAGAGTATAAAATGGATGTGATTTTCACAATGTAAATGCCATATGTAGGCAAACTGTAAAAACCCATTCTATCATATTTTACTTAGTTGGGTGTTGAAATAGGATGCCATTTAAGATACTTAAGCAGTGATGAGATCTCAGATTCTCAGTGAATTTCATTTTTATTGCCTTTATAACACTGTATATTCAATTTCTAAAAATGTTTTTTAAACAGTAACTTAACAAACTCTTGCTGCACTCTAGATAATGGGCAGATTCAATGGTACCAAGAAGGAAGCAGAAAGCATTTCTGTGGAGTACCACCGAACTTAGAAAACTCTTAGAGGATTGGGCTTACTCAGACTGACTTGGTTTCACACGTAGTTGTTATTCATAGGGATAATAGAATAGGCATTTTTGTTTGGTTTCCTCTCTCCGTCTTGCATGGAATCCAGTTTCAATCTCCCAGGGTGTGTGCTTTACAATACTGTTGTGGAAAAAAGAAAACTAAAGCTCCCAATAACTACATAACTTCCAATAATGACAAAGAAGAAACAGAAGAGTTAAAGATTTTGTGCCTATTGGTTCGATCATCAAACCAACTGCAGTCAGAAATCAGGCTGAGACTTGGGAGCTATGAAGCAGCCAGAGAAGATCAAGTGTCAGGAGGTATCACTGGGGGACCAAGAGCAAAGTCATCCACACTCTTTTATGTCCAGTTACTATGTACAATAGGATCCCGGTATCCACTGGGAATTGGTTCCAAGCCTTCCCGTGGATAATGAAAACTGTGCATAAGAGAGAATGCCTGCCCACCCAGCCCCAAACTGCTGTTTCCTGACAGTAGGTTGCTTTATGGCTGCTGTTTTGAGACAGTAGGTTGCTTTATGACTGTTGTTTTGAGACAGTAGCTTGCTTTGCAGATGCGATTTGTGACAATAGCTTGCTTTACAGCCGCTGTTTTTGACAACAGCTTGCTTTACAGCTTGCTTTGTGGCTGTTGAATTATTTATTTATTTTTTCCTCTGCCAACCATGGTTAACTGAATCAGTGGATAATGAATCAGTGGATACGGGGGTCCTACTGTATGTGCATGAAAGATGGATAGCAAAGAACACTGAAAAGGAAAGGATATGTGGTGATGGAGGAGAGATCTGTGAATTACCTGGACCACCAGAAAGTTTTTTTTTTTTTAAGTGGGCCTCGGATCCAATCCGGCCTGGACTCTCTAGAAGCCAGCACAACAAGAAGGTAAGAAGGAAAAAATGCTGGGACAGGTGAGAGGCATCAGGAACAGAGGGAGGCCAAATGTAAGATGGGTGGACTCCATAAAAGAAGCCACAACCTTGCGTTTGCAAGAGCTGACAAGGTCACTCATTCATGGGATAATCAAAAATCAGAGGCAATTTAACCACACAACACAATGTACAACAACGATCCTGTGCCATCAAGGAAATATCCTTTTCAAAAAAACAAAGGCCTTTTCCCGTTTATACTGAATCAGACTGAAAGCCAGGCATACAGAGGCTCAAATATCTCATTCTTCATCTTCCTTTTAACTGGCAACGCAGGAGATGGACCTGGGTGCCACCCGTATGCAAATATGCCTTCCCACCTCTTGATGGGTCTTCCCTAATCCATTTTAGCTCCAGAGAAACTGGTGCTCTACTTTGATCACGAAGTTTGAAACTGGGTAACGTGTTCTGCAAAAGACAAGGAAGAAGAAAAAAGGTCCATTCTATTTCTTGGACCCAGGGTGGCCGCTGCAAAAGGGAGGATGAGAAACCCTATTGGCTGGATCAAGTTATCTTGCAGGGATATTCTAAAAGAAAGACTGGAAATTGTACAAAAGGTGTCGGGTCCTTCATTTTAACATCCTATGAAAAAGAGGCAATCATCACCTTTGTTAGCCATCAACTCTTCTGACTTCACAATTTTTATAAATTCCTTCTCACTTCCAGTCAATATACGGCATTCTCCTTCACTCCTCTCAGCTCCATGAGTTTCTTCACCATGTTGCTGATGGCATGTTTATTTATTATTTATTTTTGGGTATTTTTGAAATATTTGAAAGGATGTCCTATTGAAGAGGGAACAGGTTTGTTTTCTATGGCTTCAGAGACTAGGACGCGGGGCAATGGTTTCAAACTACAGGAAAAGAGATTCCATTTGAACATTAGGAAGAACTTCATGACGGTTAGAGCTCTTCGGCAGTGGAATATGCTGCCACAAAGGGTGGTGGAGTCTCCTTCTTTGGAGGTTTTTAAGCAGAAGCTGGATGGCCATCTATCAGAAATATTGTGATGGGGTTCCTGCATGGCAGGGGGTGGACTAGATGGCCCTTGGGGTCTCTTCCAACTCTGTGATTCTATGATTCTATGTTTCTATGATTTTTACCCTTCCTTTCTCCTTAAAAACGACCCAAGGGGGCTTACAGTAATGAGGGATAACATACAGTTCAATACAATTAAGATATATCCAAGTATTGCTAACAGGGAACTGAGGGACATCCTATAGCATCAAAAGACAACATTACATGAAAGCTACCAGAGAACGCAAGCAGTTAAAAAGAGAGTAAAATTCTATGCAAAGCTATGAGCAAGGGAAACTAACATTGAAAATATTGTGTCAATGCAATCACAAAGTTTATAAACACAAAGTCTATGTGTTCATGTATGATAGATTCATATAACAGTCACATAATAGGTAGTGGATGCAAGCAGAAAGCCACTTTAAAATATCAGACACATTGCGATTTTCTGTGAAAATGTCTTAAAATATACAATGACTTACCATTATGGTACTGAGCATTAGGTCTAGAATGAAAAACAACTACTACAATTTGAAACACCAGAATTGTAAGTTCTGTTGATATTAGCCTCACTCCCAATTCAAACAACAACAACAAAACCTCCAGATGAAAACAATGTCATGGGGGGGGGGTTTAAAATGGCTCCACTCATGCTATGGTGCTATAAACTTACTGAACCCAGAATCTTTTCCATCCCAACCTACACCTTATATTGCTTACTAATTTGCCACAGGGCACCCTTTCAATTCAGCAATTACAAAATAAGCAGCTGGGACCAGTTCAGAACAGTTGGGTGCTCCTAGATGTCACCTGTCATCCTTCGAAGCCACCTGGGACTGCAGAAAGCTGTAAGAAGAAATGCCCTAAAACAAACTGACCATGCAAACCAACCAATCTTGCCTCTAAAAGATACCAAATCCTCACCACTCAGATAGACTGCTCCTGCCGAAAGCGGTCATGCAGAAAATGTTGTGATATTCATCACTCCCACCACCCGCATTTTACCGTTGAATGTTCCCTGTCTTTGAGTGAATGGATCACCTTGGTTCTCCCTGCGGCCTCTATCCTTCCCATGCCAAAGCAAAAAAAGAAAAAAGAAAGAAAGAAAACAGGGTGATCCAACTGTTTGGACTGCGCATACATGAACTTTGACATTTTGTTCTGGGGGTGGGGTGGCAACCCCACTGCTTCTATTGCCTTTTTGTAATTGTAATCAGGTGCTTACTAACTCCTTTGGGAAAATACTGTACATATTTATGTATGTTGTAGAATGGATGCATCCAACCAAATATGCTCATACCTTCTCGCATGAGTAAACAAACCCAAGAAGATGCAGCTGGAGGGCAAACCCAACCAGAAAACAACCTAAGGGACGCTGCCTGCTCCTTAGGGCTGAGGGGTTGTGTCCAGAGACAGCAGTGGAACATAGATGAGAAATGACTCAATACATCCTCCGAGCTGTGATGCTCTACCCACCACCAGTAGCCTGGAGAAGCCAAGCCGGTGATGGGGACAGAGAGAGCAGAACAAATACAACCTGCATCCTTTCGATTCTCATTGTGCTGGAAGAAATGAAATTATGAACTCTAACACAAAAGCATCCAGGCTGCCTGTGCATCAGCATCAGCACATTTTCCAGAAATGGGACCCCAGGAAGGAGTGAAAAGGTATTTTCCAGGGTGAGAAAATGAGGGACAGCTGGAAATAATATGCCTTTCTCTCTCCCCCCACCAAAAAAAAACCCCCACCCAATTTCTTTCTACTCTTTCTCCTTTCTACCCTCTTCCTTCCAAAACAGAGCAAAATAGAAAGCCCGGCCATTTAAGTGCATGGACATATTGGTCGAAAATCCTCAGTGGAGAAGCATGTAGACCAGAACAATGAAGGGTGGAAGGGAACTTTCGCTGAAGAGGATGGTGGCTGCCTTCAGACGCCTTGCAACTGGAGGAGCTAAGAGGCAAAGGGGGGGGGGGCTGCAAGGAGAGAAGAAGGGCATTCTTAGGGAGCATTTGGGAAGGAAAGGAGCTGTGGTGGGGCTTGTTAGCTGGTGGCCATTGTCTGGTGCTAAGGCAGGGGAGGTGAGGGTGGCGGAGTGGGGGGGGGGGGGGGGGGCCTCCTTTGACCCACCCCCCCCCCCCCCTTTCTCCCCTTGGTGTGGATTTGCTGTCCAAAGACCGTTAGGAGAGGGCAGCATGAATGCGGCTGAATGGGAGATGCTTTTCAAAGAACCTCACTCCTTTCTTTAAGAGATTCTCAGAGACTTGGGAACAGTTAAGCGGGGCCCAGCTCTCCCTTGCCGCTTAGGGGGTGAAAGAGAGAAAGAGAGACTCTGGCAATCAAATGGGGGTGGGGGGGTTGCCCTTTGCTGGCAAAGACCGGTCGGGGTGGGGGTGATTAATTTATTGGCTTTTTTTAAATACTAGATGCCAAAAACAGTTTTTATTTTATTTTATTTTTTAAATTCCTCAACGCCAACCATTCAAAAAAAAGCTCAGGAGGAAAGAAGGAAACACCCAGAAGACCTGTGGAGGTCGAAAAGATTTCGTCCGTATTTTGTAAGTCCTCTTTTTAAATAATAATAATAATAATAATAACAATACGTTTGCTTAGATTATTCTTAGGATTGCTACCGTTGTTACTGCTATCACTGCTAGCTGGCTTCTTAATACCATGGGAGGTTTTCTCTTGCTGCTGCTCCTGCTGCTCCTAATTCCACGTGGATTTTCCGCGGGTCATTTTTCTACCTTGGAAGTTAAGCTTTGCCCTGGCCAAAATCTTCTGTGGCTTCGTTTTACGTAGGCCAGAGGTATAGGTATTGGTGGGTGTATCTACTGTATAAATGTAGGATAAGCATGAATAGAATGTATGGACGCGTGCATTCGAATACAGTATATGGGATTCTGAATATCTTTGTCCTCTCCCCTTTTTACTGTATGCTTACCCACACACACCCTCTCTCTCACACACATAAAAATAGGAGAAAATTGGGAGGAGGCTTTCCTCTTTATTTGCGGTTGAAGAATTAATCACTTGAATTCATCCCTCACCACCACCATTTTTTGACTGAGGAGGAGGATTTGGCGGTGGCGAGGGGTGAAAGAAAGGAGGTTTACTGATCAACCTTATTTAGATCAGTAAAACGA
>JAHTLZ010000017.1:171209-204904 GCA_023846285.1 Phrynocephalus versicolor
TTTATTTATTTATTTATTTATTTATTTATTTATTTATTTATTTATTTTGATGACACCCTCTTATGGGAGAGATTGATTGCTTCCTAGGGCCGAAGCGACCCTTTTCAAAACCAATAGCGCTCTGGCACACACACACACACACGTCTCCGTGGAAATAAGTCCCGGTAAGTCCAAAGGAGTTTACTCCCAGGAAATGGAGGATCTTCCTGCCTTAAGGAAAAAGGAATCTCGCCCTTACACCGATAAGCCTGATCTCTCCTCCCCTCATCAGTCTCTTCTGTTTTTTTCTCTTGCTTTTTAAACGTGGGCCCCGATTCAAAACAATCCAAAATAATAAACCTTTGAGCTCAACCCTGGAAAATCGTTCCATTTGTCAATTCGTTCCGTGAAGCTATCCCAGAGATATATACACAACTAGCCTACCTAGCTTTGGCGATAAAACAGCGTTGGAAATACAGTATTAAATGGAAACCAACGGGGGAAATCCGTCTCTCCTCCCCCCCCCAGCCCTGTGTTCTCCTGCATGGTGAATAGACGGGTTCAGCTATTGACAAAGAGCCCTGTCGCTCATTTCCAACACTGCGGTTGTGTTCGAAATAAATCAGAATATTGCAGAGAAAAACCTAAGCCGAGCGTCAGAGGAACAGACGCAAGTGGTTCGCATTGTTTGAAAGGCAAACCATAATTTTCTGTCCTAGTCAAATAGTGGAGGGCCTGATGATTTTATGCCTAGTTTAAAAGGTTATAAACGATCTGCGCGCGAAGATAAACGAATTTGCGGGAAGATAAGCAAATTTGGGGGTGGGGGGGGAGAGGTCGTAGGGATTTCCGTCTGCATTGGTTGATTCCAAACGGAGTCTTTTGCCTCGTTCTGTAACGCTGTGGTTATTTGCGACCGCTGTGATGCATCCTTTCTGGGGCGGTGTGTATGAGCGAAAGAATCTAGAGTTAGTGTAATGAAATGAAGAGGGCTTGCGTGAACGACGAGGGACCCCAATGATTAACACAGCACAATTAGCACTTCCTTGTAAATGTGGGTAAGGTGGTTGAACTTCCACTGATCAAACAAACACGGACCCAGTTTAAGAACCCGTGGCGTTTCATTGGAGGAACCTAAGCGTGACCTCTGGGAGGCTGGACGCCACCGAAATCAGGGGTTGTGGGGGGGGGGGGGCCCGCTGCCAACTTTAAGCACCGCCACCGCGCCCCACCCCGAGTGGGGGAGTTAGCCTATTCAAGGGAGCATTTACTATCTAGAGGTGCCTAGAGGTGTCTTTGGAAAAGTTAGGGCTGCATCGTGTCCATCATGGATTAGAGAGAGCACCCTGTGGTAGGGACAACGGTCACCGTTTTTAAACAGAAGAGATGCAAAGAGACTCAGTAGAAGGTGTTTCCAGAATCCTCCAGAGACCTCTGGAGTGTATTTAATTGTTTCCCTTGGCTGGCTGTTTTAGGGTAGAAATCAGTTAGCCTACAGGAGCCAGAACCCTGTGGGAAATAAATAAATAAAAATAAATAAATAAAAATATAAATAAATAAATTCCAACTGGAACAGCAGAGCAAAGCAATAGGTTTGCAACTTTGCATAAATGCGGATTGCATAGTCCACGAGTCCACGACTTAATTCCGTAGGGCTAAGAATTTGGCCTCAGGGCTTTTCTTCTGAGTAGACAAATGCAGGATCGCGTTGTTCCAGGAGATCCCTATGCCGGCCTAATATATATATATATATATATTCCAAGCTGCCAACTTTCCAAAGCCGGCGATTTCTGGGTCTCTCCCACGGCTGGAATTTTGCATATGTTTCCTTGGGAGCGAGCCCTCCCTGAACAACAAATGTGTGTGCGTGTGCGCGCGCGCGTGTGTGCGTGCGTGCGTGCATGTGTGCGTGCACAAGAATGGGGGGGGGGACAACAGTATACATCCATGTAAAGAGCAAATCCCTTTGAAAAACAATATAAAGGCATTAAGAATATGATTCCTCCCGAGGCCTTTACATCGTCTCTGTCGGCTTGGCCCAGAAAAGAAAAAAACCAAGCATTGGCCCACGAGAGGCACTGATTAAATTCTGAATAGGAGCAGTGGAGCGGGAGCGGGAGCAGTGCATGTGCTTTGTGGTACCCGGATGCTTCTGGGCTCTCTTGAGCAGACCCTCCACCCCCCCCAAATGCTCCAAAACCAGGGGTGCTGCTGTTCCCCACGCGTCGGAAGAGCTGCGGCTGCGGGGGGTCCTTCCTTTCCCTGCGTCTCCTTCCCTGCCTGAGTCTCCTCTTCGAGAGGTGTGTTTGCTGCTCGTGGGATGATGATGATGATGATGATGATGATGATGATGATGATGATGATGATGATGATGATGATGATGATGATGATGATGATGATGATGATGGGTTCGCAGTGGAGGGAGAGTTTGCAACGAGCTCGCAATGGGGAGGGAGGGAGGGAGGGAGAGAGGGAAGGGGGATGCGGGGACGCTGGCTTTCCCGATGCTGCGGGGAGGGGGTGTCTCTTTCTGAGCTGACACGCGCGTCACTCCACTCGGAACAAGGGCGGCTGCGGAGGGCGAGGACGAGGAGGAGGAGGAGGAGGAAGAAGAATAAGAAGAATCAGGGCGTGGGGGGGCAGAGAGAGAGAGAGAGAGAGAGAGAGAGAGATTTGCTGAAGTCTTCCGAGGTAAAGCACCGGCTGAAGGTTAGACGGCTCTGCCTCCCCCTTGATCCCCCCACCCTGCGCTGTTTGTCACCCTGGACGGACCTGCGTGGCTCCCTCGGACCCCCCCCCCACCTTCCCACCTCTCAGGACTGACCAGGCCGCTGCAGACTCGGCAACAGTTACATGTTGATGATTCCCCCCCCCGCCCCGTTCCAGGCCGCCGCCCCGTTTCCTTCCAGTCCATTGGAAACGAAGGTGTCGCCTGTCCGTTTTATTGCCAAACCACCACGGCATATTTTTTTTTCGTGTATCCCTTCCTTTTTTAAAAACCTCCTCCGAAGGGAAGTATTGAGGGGAGTGGACACCGTGGACACCAAAACAATTGCGGGGGGGCACCGATGGAGCCCCCGGCGACCCTGCCCTTTCTTTCCCTTGGCCGGTCGCTTCCTGAAACGGTGGACCCCCTCCTCGGGCACGGTGGCCTCCGACGGGGCGAAGCTTCTTCCGAGGACGCCTCGAGGACCAAACGCCCCCCTCCCCCACCCTTACAGCATCACCCACTTCTTTATGAACTGCACCCCCCTGCCCCGCCCCCGCCCTCCCCCCACACCTCGACCACGCGCCCCAACGCCTGCAGAGGGACGCTGGAGCAGACCCCCTCCCGGCTCCCTCCTTCCCTCGGTAAGATCGCTTCTCCCTCCCTAACTCCCTCCCCCCCCCCCAGTTTCAAGGGCATCTTTGCTGATGAGGATTTGGCTAATGGAAGCGAACTTCTGGCCGGCCCATGACGTCACTGCATCCCAATGTAATCCGCTCGCGCTCCAGACCCCCAAACAGCAGATGCGCTTCCAAGCCAGCAGAGAGAGGGGGGAGGGGCGGGGGAAGGAGAGAGGGGGGGAGGGGGAGGAGGAGGAGGAGGAGGAGCAGGTCTAATCCTTGAGCTTGGATCAGCTGAAACCAACCAAGAGACGTCGTTGAGCGCGGACACCGCCGGTGCTGGGCAGCCCTCTCTCTCTCTCTCTCTCTCTCTCTCTCTCTCTCTCTCTCTCTCTTTTCCCCTTTCTTTCTTTCTCGCCGGCTGTCCAGAGCCCGATCTCTGCTGGGCAGAGCAGAGGGGGGGGGGAAGGAGGAAATTCAAATTACAGAGGACAAGGGGAATTTGGGAGAGAGGGAGAGAGAGAGAGGAAGACAGAGAGAGAGAGAAGGGCTTAACGTTTTGGAAAAAGGCGCTGCAGGAGAAACGGGATCCCGGAGAAGGGCGGCACCAGGCATCTCCTCGCTGGAAACGGCGCCGCCAGGGGGGGAAAAGCGAGAGAAAAAAAGGGCATCAGGGTGTTTGTTTGTTTTTCTTGTTTACATTTTTTCCTCCGTTGGCTGCCGCTGCCCTTGCGGCTTCTCTCTTCCGGTCTGATGGGCGCTTTTCGCACAGGAAGGAACAAAAATCCATCTTTTTAAAAAAAACCAAACAAACCAAATTCTACTTTTTTAAAAAAAATATATATATAGTTTTTTCAGAAAATTCTAATATATTGTATGTCTACTGAACGAAACTGACCAACACCAAGAAGAGCACGAAGAGCCTGTTCGGAGTCACCTCGAACTTGCGGAAACCTTCGCTTTGGTCTCTCTGAGTCCCGATTCGTTTCTTTGATTTGATCGGTTTTAAAACGAAACGAAACGAAACGAAACAAAAAAACTCCGCCGGACGCGAGCGAAGAAAGAACCGCCGATGGATAAGACCTTTTCCCTTCCCCGCCCTCTATTTCTCTCGCTCGCTCGCTCTCCTCCTCCCCCCTCCCTCCGCCCTTCGGGGTCCCGGGAGTTGCTCTTATTGCGATGGATGGATGGATGGAGGGATGGATGGACCGCCGAGGAAAAGACTCAGCGTGGCTGAAAAGGAAAGGAGGACCCGCTTCCCAGCTTTCGTCGAAGGAGGGGGGGGGGGAGAACATCTTCCTTTGATTTCATGCTTCTGTATTTTTTAATAGGTGTAGATGTGTTGTTTGCAAGGCGGATTCGCGACTTTTTTTTTTTTTTTTTTTGCAAACGGCAAAACTGGGCAAACCGTTCCTTCCTCTTCTTTCCGTTTCCAAACCAGCAGATGGAGAGCCGCGGGGGTGGGGCGGGGAGGCAGGGGGGAGAGGGAGAGAACCAGCAATTCTCCGAAAATCAAATCTGCTCATATTTTTTTTAATGAGTCGTCTTGGACTACGGTCGTCTTTGCCCTTGTGCGCGGATGGTCCCCGTCGCGATGCCTTTTTATTTTCAATGTTTAAACGGGCTTTCCTTGCAACCGGTTGGATGATGGAAAGGCTGGGAAGAGGTTCCTCCGTGGTATAGGAAGATTTACAAAATTTGCTATGGTTATTGTTATTATTTATAAAGGTGGCTTGCGTTTATATTGTAGTAGGCTGTTTAAATTCTGATTATTGGACGTTATTTTATTCCTCCTTCCTCCTCCGCTTACTGGGTTTCTCTAAAACAATTCCCTCTCCCCTGCAGATTTCATTTCTAGAGGCAATAGGAATGGATCACGCCTGAGTATGATAGATAGATAGATAGATAAATAGATAGATAGATAGATAGATAGATAGATAGATAGATAGATAGATATCCACCCACTCTTATATAGTTTATGGTAGATCTATGCATAATTTTTAGACTTCCAGAAGGAATTAATGGAATTAAATGAATTAATTAATTAAACTCAGTTTGGGATCATTTGTAAAGGCTTTGCCGCATCCTTAACTATGCTTCCATTGAGGTGAAAGGATATTTTTCCGGCCCAGGATGAGTGCGCGCTTGCCAGATTTGCATAAGCAGACTCTACCATTCGGGTAGTGATGTGTATTGTAGGACCTTTCACGGCATTAAAAAAAAACTCTGTGAAATTTATTTTTATTTGTATTTTTAGCTATGGAGGCAGTGAGCATTATACCCCTGGCGTGTGTGCGGGCGCGAAAGACAGAGGGGGGGAGAGAGAGAGAGACGGGAAAGGAGGGCGCTGGGATTTAGAGGGAACTGAAGAGGATTAGAGGGAAAATATATTTGCATTAATCTGTGCACTTTGCAGTGACAGGCCGTTGCTTGCATTTCTCCAAGCATCTGTGGCGGCCCTGTGCAGGAACCTACCCACCAGGGATCTGCATGGCTCTCCTCGTCCGATTGACAGGGACGGGATGGTGCGTGAACGCGCGGAGCGTCGCTTGTATGGAAACAGGCCGTCGCAAGTGCGCGCGCCCGTGCGTCGGTGGAGACGCACCCGTGGCTCCTCTGTCCGGGTGCTGCACTGAGAAGTGGGCGGGGGGGAGGACGTCCCACAGAGAGCAAGCCGGGAAGCAGTCGATGATGGGACAAGGCCCTGCATGCGGGGGGGGGGGAGCGAGGAGGGAGGGGGCGTCTCAACAGCGCGTTGGTGTGACCTCGGAGGTTCCCGTGTCGTCCGTCCACGGGACAGCTCCGGTTGCTGAGCGGCGAGGTGGCTGCGATGGCATTTGCCTCGCCGTGTGTGTCGTGTAGTCCCTGTGCAAGGAGGCCTTGAAGCCAATAGGGGGAGCCAGTGTTCAAGGTGGGGGGGGGGCAGGATGCAGAATCCTTGAGGGGTGGGGTGGGGGTGGGATACCGAAGTCGGATGACTCAAGGCTCCCTGCCCGCTTGTGATGGGGTCAGGTTGTCTCTGCCCTCCTCATCCTGCCCTTTTCTCTCACGCTACCCCTAGCTTGGCTTGGCCTTGCACTGCCGTCCTCGCCCCCCCCCCCGCTCCCACCCGCGCCCCCCCCCCCGTCCCGCCCGCCGCAGCAGCCTTAAATCGGGCCTTTTCTCTGCGTGTTCACAGCGGACCTTGATTTAATGTCCATACAATTAAGGCACGCGGTGAATGCCAAGAGAGCGGTCCCTGGGACGTCCCAGCAGAGACGAGGAGGGCCCCGTGGCTTCCCCGTCCTAGCCCTCCCCCCCCCTTGCCATTTCGCATCCCCACCTCCACCCCGCAGAAGCCGAGACTGTGTGTAGCCAAAGAAAAGCCGAGCCTGGAGCAGAGGAAAGAGGAACCCACCCGAAAAAAAAAATCGAGCGCGGCCACAAAGATAGGGAAGGCGATTTAAATCTCCCCTGATCAAATCAGTCCAAGAAAGGGGATGGGGGGTGGGAGGGGGGAGCAAAGGAGAAGACCCGGGTTGCTGGGAGAGGCCAATGCAGAACAGGAGAGGATCGGGAGGGTCTTTCCTATCAATGAGAAAAGTGCATTTTATTTTATTTTATTTTATTTTATTGCTTTTAAAATCATTTACTTCCGTTGCGTTCTTGGCTCCCTTTCGAGGTCACCTTTTACGTTTGAGGTGACTTGGATCTCCCCCATTTAAGCAGTTTTGCCTTTTATTTATTTATTTATTTATTCATTTATTCATTTATTTATTGGCTGGGCTGTCAGCCCCCCCCCCCACCTTCCGGTTTCTGTTGGTTGAGAGGCAAAGCATCTCTTGGGGCTGCCCGGTGGTTGCTCCCTCCATTCAAGGTGGCCTTCGATGTCCAGGACAAGTGTTGTGTCATTGTGACAACAAAGCCATTCTTGCCTTCCACCCTGGCAGGTATCTCTTGCATTGTGTGTGTGTGTGTGTGTGTGTGTGTGTGTGTGTGTGTGTGTGTGTGTGCGCGCGCGCGCGCGCGCGTGTGTAAACAAGCTGCATTGGTCCTTTCACCCCAAAGAGAAACTAGACGATTACTGCAGCTGCGGTCATTAAGGTCATCATCGCAATTATTCCCCTACAGGCCAGGTTGCTCAATGTTGTGCCACTGGCAGCCAGGCCGGTTGGTGCTTGGGATGAGGCAGGGGGTATATGGTGTTCGGTGCATGAAGACAGCCTGGGAATAACTGCACATAGATGGAATTTTCTTCCATGTGCCTTTTTCATAGTACATTTTTCTGAAGGCCTTTCTGTCAATCTAAATGGATTTTAAAGCATCCGACACGACAACACTTCAGTCCTGTAAGCTTTTCGATTCTGGAAGGATGCAGTTAATCAGAATACAGTGGACCCTTGTATAACAAACGGTTTGTATAATATAAAATCTGTACAACATAGAATATTCTGGAGATAGGGGAAATTTGCTTAACAGAATCGCCTATGGGGCGAATCCGTACAACACAAAAATGGTTGTGATTATGGATTACTCGGTTTTCAATGCATTCCTATGGGAAATTTGCATAAAGGAATAGTTGCTTAACATAATTTCATTTGGAACAAATTAATTCCTTTATACAAGGTACCACTGTATGCATTTATTAGAGCAATTAACAAAAGAGAAATATTATAGTAAAGCCATTTTGCAACGTTGGCTCCTTTTGTTAGTCCTTCAACACCTTTTGTTTTCGCTCCCCTTTGTTTCCCTTTCTTGCAGGTGTTTTAAATGGATTTCTTGGCCTCTTGTTCTGGTTTAACACATTTAATCAGTGAAGCTGTGCTTTTGTCACCCCCCTGTTCATCCATATTGCTGTGAAGTCTTTTATTCATTGTCACATTCCTGTCTGAATTTCATTGTGTCCTACGGCTTCTTACAATGTCTGTGTGCATTTTAGATCTCAATATTGGCTTCCAATTCCATGTGGCTTTGCATGACAAAATGTGCATAGTTTAAACATCCACAACCCAACCACCGTGTGTATGCAGCTCACTTAAACTCATTGCAATAAATGCAGCTGGCTACACTTAGCTCTGTTTTAGGTTGTACCTGTGATTTTTTTTTTAAAAAAATCACAAGGTTGTGATTTTGGGGGGTGGGGTTGTTTCAGCTAGACAAGTGAGGGACATTTATTTTATTTTATTTTATTTTATTTTATTTTATTTTATTTATACAATTTATATGCCGCCCACTACCCAACAATGATATTCTGTATGAGTTTGCCCTACTTGGAGGGGTATTCAGAGGGCTGCAGTGGGCACATGCATTGTATGTGGTGTCCTGAATAAGACTAGAAAATCTCCCCCAAAAGACAAAGGAACGGAAATCTCCTGCATAACGCCTCCACCCGGAATCTGCCATGAGAAAGGGCGATGCTTCCTTTGAATGGGTTGGATTGCATTGAGTGTAAGACCAGTGATTGCTGCTTATGGGATCTCCTTGTCTAAGAGGGAAGGATGCCTCTGAAGTGCTGCACATTGGGAGCAAATCTGCTGAATGGGACTCTTCTTTTGAATAGCTTTAAAGCATCTAACGGCCATCTGTATGGAACCAAATACTGGAGTAAAATTATAAGCAACTTTCCTGGTGACCCAACCCTGCAATTGCTTATGTTGCTGGAGTGCTTAATGCTATTAATATCTATCTATCTATCTATCTATCTATATATATCTATATATATATCTATATATCTATATATCTATCTATCTATATCTATCTATCTATCTATCTATCTATCTATCTATCTATCTATCTATCTATCTATCTATCTATCTATCTATCTATCTATCTATCTATCTATCTATATATATATATATATATATTAACTTCTGTTCAGGAAAATATCCCTCCCCTGCCTACTGAAGTTCAATGTAAAGGTTGACATGACTAATTAATAAACAATTGTGATTCTGTTTTCGTTTTTTAAAAAATTTGGTGTGTGCGTTTTTTTAGACAAGGGTGGGATCAAGGAGGCCTTGGCTGGTTGAGCAGTCCAGATCCTGCGTCAAACGTTTCCACCTGCTGGCCAGTCTGCTATACAACACGGTCAGGCTTTTGTGTGCTGAAATTGTCTGCATTGGCGTGATCCGTAGAGTGCCCACCATGTCCAGGAAG
The DNA here is from genome assembly GCA_023846285.1 of Phrynocephalus versicolor. Lineage (NCBI taxonomy): Eukaryota > Metazoa > Chordata > Lepidosauria > Squamata > Agamidae > Phrynocephalus > Phrynocephalus versicolor. The sequence goes on from JAHTLZ010000017.1 coordinate 180,651, forward strand.
ACTAGGTCTTTGGAGTGGTGGTGGTGGTGGGGTTCTTCTTGCCCCCAGCCTGGCAAATAAAATCCTAAATAAATAATGGAAGCTACGTTTTCCTTCTTAATTTTTTTTGGTACCTTCTCTTTTCTCTGTGCCAGCTCGATTTAGTTCTTTGTTGCGGCTTTCCAAAAATATAATAATCATGCCCAGCGATTGAGTTTCTGGGTTTTTATTGAATTTTTCTGTTCTTTTTGGAAATGGCAGATCTTCCTCTTCCTAGGATCTGTGGTGCAGCAGGCCGTTTCTAATGCTGGCAGATCGAATCAGGCCAAGAACACCCCAAAGATGCGGCAGCTTTTGATTGCGACCTCTGCAAGTCCCCTGTTTGCGCAGCACCTCCATTCATTTCAACAGGCACTGCAGCAAAATGTGCCTCTCCAGCTGAGCTCTTCCAGTGAAGTGCACGGAGAAACTGTTTTGCCTGCTTAGGTGGTTTCTCTTTTAGGGAAGAGCTGGCCACCAAAGGTACATCTGGAGAAGAAAAACAAGTGAACGTAAGAACATAAGAACATAAGAAGAGCCATGCTGGATCAGGCCCAAGGCCCATCTAGTCCAGCTTCCTGTATCTCACAGCGGCCCCAACAGATGCGTTTGGGAGCACACGAGACTAGATATCTGTCTTCTGATACCACTCCCCTGCATCTTCTGTCCCTTGAAGTACCCTGGTTTTAAGCCTGGAGATGACACGTCTCCATCATGGTCTGTAACCTGTGATGGACTTTTCCTCCAGGAATCTGCCCAACCCCCTTTTGAAGGCCTCCAGGCCAGATGCCATCACCACATCCTGTGGCAGGGAGTTCCACAGACGAACAACGCGCTGGGTGAAAAAAATATTTTCTTTTGTTGGGAATGAATAGATGTGCAGTTGGAGAAACAGGGTGGGGGTAGGGAATGCGTAGAACTTAAACCACAGATAGTGTCATGTAACACAGTTCAAAAAGAAGGCGCTTGGTTTCCATCATTAGATCAAGCTGTATTACAGCAACTTTTCCCCTTTGGCTAGATGCAACTCTTCTTCCCCTTTGCCAAAGGCTGCAGGCCCCATTGACTTCAATAGCATATCTCCTAGACTAATCACACCACCGGAAGAATTGTGTTTGGCACCGGCAGGGGAGGAGGGGAGGAATCGTGCAGCTAGAAAGTGTTTGCGCAGTTTGAGAACCTGCGTTTAACCAGCCATGTGCTAGAACACCCATGGAATGCTGAATCGGAGTCAGTGAGCAACATGAACCGAAAGTCAACCAGAGTAAGTCCTCTCAATCTCAAGGATTCTTTAGTAGCAGTAGTACTGCACAGCCATCAATAGGTTAGACCCTGGTTTGCTTATACGTAGGGCAAGACCTGCAAAAGGTAGTGGTGATTCAGTGGTCTGAGTCACAAAATCAGTAGGACCATTATTGGTATCTAATTTAAATCCAGTTGATTTCAGGTCAACTTTTCTAAAAGGTTGCCTGCACTACACAGTTATACCAGTTTGATAACACTTTCACTGTTATCGTCCTATCCTACCGAACCTGGAAGTCTTAGGTACCTACTATTCTCTGCAAGAGCCATCTGGTGTGCCTGAGTTCTCACAACCCCATGAGATGTGAAATTGAAATCAGATTAAATTCGGACCGAAGGCTGTAGACAGGCACCAAATGTGACAAAGTCTGATCCCGTCCATTGGATCATCACCTCCTTTTACTGGACTTCAGTCTTCAACCCAGGGGTGTGTGCATGTCAACATTAACCCTCTTTGAGTGAGGGCATGAGTAAAGTGGATAGAGGGACACTCTTCTCCCTCTCACAAAATACCAGAACTAGGGGACATCCAGTCAAATTGAGGGCTGGGAGAGTAAGAACCAACAAAAGAAAATATTTTTTTTCACCCAGCGTGTTGTTAGTCTGTGGAACTCCCTGCCACAGGATGTGGTGATGGCATCTGGCCTGGATGCCTCCAAAAAGGGATTGGACAGATTCCTGGAGGAAAAGTCCATTACAGGTTACAAACCATGCGGGAGATGTGTCATCTCCAGACTTAAAACCAGGGTGCTTCAAGGGCCAGATGCAGGGGAGTGGTATCAGTAGACAGAGATCTAGTCTCATGCGCTCCCAGACGCATCCGGTGGGGCCACTATGAGATACAGAAAGCTGGACTAGATGGGCCCTTGGCCTGATCCAGCAGGGCTCTTCTTATGTTCTTATGTTCTGAACCATGCATGTTGTAAGAAGGCCCTATGCCGGGTGCTTCGTCCCAACCAGTTGCTACCAAGTTGCATGCATGCATACCTATCTGTTGGACCACAACTCCCATCATGTCTCATCACTGACCACGCTAGCCAGGTTTCCTGGCAACTGCAGTCCAAGAGCATTTGGAGGCTACCCGTTTCCCATCACTGCTCCAGTTTGTCTGGATGATTTATTTTATTTATTTATTGTTATATTTGTATCCCGCTTATCTCCAGAGTAGGACTCTAAGCGGCTAACAAAGTGTCCAACATAGAACAAATATCACAAAATCCAACAACACCACTAATATGACAATATACAACAAGAGTGAAATATAAAATCCTAGTGCCTCCGGGTGCATCCCAGCACGTCAAAGATGTAAATCCTAACAATTAAAATTGGAGGCACCAATAGTCAGCAATCAATAATATAATAGTAACGATGGCGGGGGGGGAATTAAGATTCGCCAAAGGCCTCTCGAAATAAAAAGGGTTTTAAAGATTTCCGAAAGGCCTGCAGGGACTCTGCAGAGCGCACTTCGCTAGGGATGGAGTTCCATATGGACGGGGCTGCCACAGAGAAGGCCCGGTTCCGGGTAACCGTCTGATTGGGGCATCGTGGATATGATTAGAGGCTCAAAGCGTCAAGGACTGCAAGGAGCTTTCAAGTCATCTGGGTTCAAGGCATTAAGAATCTAGGTGTGTTTTTGCATCTCTCTAAGTGTTGAGCAGCTGCAAGCCTGCATACAGCAGGTTCATCGTGCAGTACACAAGCACCTTGCCAAAGCATCTTACTCAAAGTGCTTCTGTTCGGAATGATAGCAATACTGTGTGACACAGGTTTGCAGAATGAGTGCAATTGAAAGAAAGCTGGCCTCACGTGCTGGGCTGAAATTGTAGCAAAAGATTGCATGCATATGTATCGAAGTTCCACTGGTTGTTGATTTAAGAGCAGGCACGCTATCTTGGATGACGGCCACATCCTTTTTCTTTTCTTTTCTTTTAAAGAATGAACGGTTCTCACTTAATTCTGGGCTTTTTGCTTTGACAAACGGTTCTACCATTTTATACTGAGGACTTGTGTTTAAAGGGATGTAAATCAGAGAGAGAGTGCATCTCCAAATGAAGCCAGAGCAGAATGGACTGCAGATCTGTAAAAGCTTCCAGCAGAGTAATAAAACAGGCCAAATTAGAAGATGGTATGATGCTTGTGGGAAAAAGAAAGTCTAACATCCAGGCTCATGTGAATATCGGGAGCTGAAGGAGGAACACTGGGAATCATAGAATCATAGAATAGAATGATAGAATTCTATTCTATGATTCTATGATTCCCAGTGTTCCTCTGTGAAAACAGAATAACAGAGGGTTTTCCTAAAAAAGAAAAATGTAAATATGGTTGGTTGTTCAAGGTTTTGTCCTTAATCTGAGAATTCATTAATCTAGGTTTGATTTACAGAGATCATTTCTGCTCGCTCATATGTCTCATCGTCTTTCTGCCGCAATGACACCCACGTTTTCAGAGTCAACGCAAAAGAGGCATCCAGCTTTGCACAAGCGATTGTGAAAGAGGTTGCACAACGGGATGTTTGAGCTGATTGTGCAAAGTGGCCATGTCTCCAGTTGGACACTTGTCTGCCACAAGCAGCATGTGACCGGGAAAAGGAGGTGTTCCTCCATCCTCAAATTGACCACCTGGACAATTCATGAGATGTCTTTTCTATTTAATGTGTTAGGGTATTGTCCCATGAGCTGCCTAGATGCCCTAAGCCAGTGATGGCGAACCTATGGCACAGGTGCCAAAGGTGGCACTCGGAGCCCTTTCTGTGGGCACCCGACATCGCCCCTTCATAGCCACGTGTATACAGGTTAAATTACTGTATTGGCACTTTGCAAAAAAAAAAAAAATAGTGGGTTTTGAATTGCAGTTTGGGCACTCAGTCTCTAAAAGGTTCGCCATCACTGCCCTAAGCACTCCCGATCTCACCTGATTTCGGAAGCTAAGCAGGGTCGGTCCTGGTTAGTACTTGGATGGGTGACCACCAGGGAATGCCAGGTGCTGTAGGAGCCTGGAGTAGGAACCGGCAAACCACTCCAGTTTTCCTGCCAAGAAAACTCCATGGGCATGGGGTCACGAAGAGTCGGTCATGACTGTAATGACGCAACACACACAACACATTGTCCCACAGAAATGGGTTAATGCATTTTTCATTCTGTGGCTCAAGGTCATCTACAGGGGTGGGGAGGTATGTGTTCTGGGAGGTGAGAAAGCTGCCTATTGTGGTACGTTGACATAGTTTGTGTGCATAGTGCATGATGCTACAATACAGTACTGTATGTCCAACAGCATATAGCAGTGGTTCCCATCCTTGGGTCCCCATATGTTCTTGGACTAAAACTTCCAGACACTTCTACCACTTGCTGTGCTGGGCAGAATTTCTGGGAAACTGTAGTCCAAGAACTTCTGGGGACCCAAGTTTGGGAACGAATTGTGTACATTAAAAATAAATAAATGTAGAATTTGGGCGGGAGTGCTCTCCTCTTGACCTGTCTGAAGACACCCATGCCTGAACGTAACAGCTAAGTCTAGATCAGTGGTTCTCAACCTGTGGGTCCCCAGATGTTCCTGGACTGCAACTCCCAGAAATCCTGCCTAGCTCAGCTAGTGGTGAAGACTTCTGGGAACTGCAGTCCAGGAACATCTGGGGACCCACAGGTTGAGAACCACTGGTCTAGATTTAACCGTCTGTGAAGATCCTGCATGCAGACTTCCTGTTCAGAAGAATCTCTCCAAGATCACATTGGCAAATCCTTTTAATAATCCTTGACTGTACAACTTAGATGGGCCAATGAGGGCATTTGAGTTGAACGGGACTACCTGCTTTCAATGTATTGGGCTTGCATCTTGTTGGGTTGGAGGGGCTCAGTTATCTATATCTCTGTCACTGTATTTGAGGACTTCTATATCTATGTAAGGACATCAATTGGTTTGTTGTTGCAGAAAGAAGAGCCTGATCCTCTCCTTGCATCCTCAGAAGTAAGTCCCACTGAGTTCAACGGAAGGAGGACTGCCAGTAAGGAAGTATGACTATGATTCCGGTTGAAAAAGCAGAGCCTGATCCACTGAGACCATCATCAGTCAGATTTGAGGGTCAACACGGAGAGCATATCCACTCATGCAGAAGAGCAAAAGCAGATCACAAACAAGACAAATGGATGCAGATAACAATTAAGGGAAAGACTAGCTTAAAGCAGCATGTCTTGGGTCCATGGGTTCCTGCGATAGATGTACCCACAGACAAGTGTGTTCTTACAGCACACTTTGTCCCAACGTGAAGGCCAAGGAAAGGGCTGCCTTGCATGCATTTTCCCTCCCATTTCTAGAAGCAGCTGGCAAGGGAGTGGGTGAGTGGGTGAAGTCATCCAAATATAAGATAAGTCCATCTGGCTGGCTGTGCAGCTTGAAAACAGAGGGAGGGAGAGAAACTCAGTTCATTTCCAACTAGAAGAGGGAATTATATATTTTTAATGCTAGGATATAGAGAACCAGATGAAATCGAAGGCCTGGTCCTAATCCCTAACAGTGTTCTGCCTCTGATTCTTCTTAACTACCCTACATGCAGATGTAAGGTTGCTTTCTTCTAGAGCAGTGGTTCTCAACCTGTGTGTCCCCAGATGTTCCTGGACTGCAACTCCCAGAAACCCCTTTCCAGCACAGCGAGTGGTGGAGGCTTCTGGGAGTTGCAGTCCAGGAACATCTGGGGACCCACCAGTTGAGAACCACTGCTCTAGAGCATGATGCCAGCAACAGTTTATAATGGTTTATCTCTGTGTCTCCACATCACCCTATCTCTCACATATGTCCACTGCAGACACACACAGTCACTTCTCAGGCTATCATAGCACCACCGTGCTTGGGATGAAACCCCCATGAGCTCTACCCATAACCATTGACAAAGACAATGCCCGTCACTTAGCAGAGCTCTGAGCCCCTGGGGGAGGAAGCTAAGGGAAGCAGGTGGGTGTGGTGCTTGTGTGCTGCCAAGTCAACTCCAAATAACGGCAACCTGTGAATGACCCATCTCCAAAGTGTCTTCTCCCCAACAGCCCTTCTCAGTGCATGCAAACTCATGCCTTATATGGTCTTATATTTGGTCTTCCTCTTTTATGCTGCCACCAACCTTTCTCGTCAGCATTATTGTCTTTTCTGGGATTTCCCGATCTTCTCATGACCTGACCTAAGTAAGACGGCCCCCATTTCAACATCTTTGCCTCCAGAAATAGTTCAGGCTGGGTTGGCTTTAGGACCCACTCACTCCTCTTTCTGGCAATCCAGGGTACGTATCTGCCAAGTTCTCCTCCGGCACGACATTTCAATTGAGTTCATCCCTCCTCCACCACCAGCTTCCTTCACAGCCCAGCTTTCAAACCCATACATGGTGATGGGAAAGACAAGAGCTTGGATTACCTTGGCCTCAGTCTCCAGTGGCACATCCTTATACAATGCTTGATGATGATCTTTTCTAATTTTTTCACTGCTGTCCTTCTGAGCCTCGGGCTCCTTCTGATTCCTTGGCAACAGCCTCCGTTTGGATCGAGGACTGAACCAAGGTACACAACATCTCAACTAATTCAATTTCTTCAGTATCAACAGTAAATAGTAGGTGAACATAAGAACATAAGAAGAGCCATGCTGGATCAGGCCAACGACCCATCTAGTCCAGCTTCCTGTATCTCACAGTGGCCCCACCAGATGCATGTGGGAGCGCATGAGACTAGATATCTGTCTCCTGATACCACTCCCCTGCATCTGGCCCTTGAAGTACCTTGGTTTTAAGTCTGGAGATTACACATCTCCATCATGGTTTGTAACCTTTGATGGACTTTCCTCCAGGAATCTGTCCAATCCCCTTTTGAAGGCATCCTTTTGAAGGTGGAAGTAAATGACTCCAGGTTTGGCCCCTCCTTCCTTCTTTACCTTGACACTGTATTACAATGTGTGTGTGTGTGTGTGTGTGTGTGTGTGGTTACAGTTGTGACTGACCCTTCATGATTCCACGTCCATGGAGTTTTCTTGGCAGGAATACTGGAGTGGTTTGCCAGTTCCTATTCCAGGCGCCTTTCTCAATGACTGGTTCCCACTTTGTAGAACCGTCTTCCGAGTAATATTAGGACTGCTGAATCCCTCCCAGCATTCAAGAACCTAGTAAACACTTGCCTCTTTATGGCTGCATTCGGCGAACATGGGGGTTGATGTATTCTTGAGCAGTGATTTGAGTTATTATGTCCGCCCACTTTTCTTTGCCATCTTACATTGGTATTATTATTAGTACTATTATTTTGATTGTTCGTTAGCTTTTCTTTATTAATTTAGGGTCATTGTTTGGTTTGCTTATGTCTATATTTGGAACCGATTTTTGTTGTTGTTCTGTATTATGGAATTTTTATATCTGTTAACCACCTTGAGTTCCTTTTGGGAAAATCCGGTGGAATATAAATATAAAACTAACTAAAATAAATAAATAAATAAATAAATAAATAAATAAATAAATAAATAAATTATTATTATTATTATTATTATTATTATTATTATTGTTGTTGTTGTTGTTGTTATTATTATTATTATTATTATTATTTAGTAAAATATATGTACAGTATATTTGACCATGTTGACAAGGGATGAGGGTAGGCATAGTTCAACACATCTGAAGGATGATGGCTCAGCACAGGATGCTGAATATAGACACAGAGAAGAGGTCATCTTTCTGTCATTGAATTATAGCCTCCTGAAGAACAGATTCGACCCAACAAATTCATCAGCAAGAGGACTGGAAGCATAGTACCATATTCTACGTGTGAGTATTTTTCTCCGAAATAAAGAAATAAAGACACGGCCCAAGTGTTTCCTTTAAACCACAGTCTCGTAGGTTCACCCATTCTGTGTAAGATGACATTATTTGCAAGCCCACGCTGCTTGGTTAGTGAGATCTCCTTCCCTGCCCTTGCTGTGGAGCTCTTGGTTCCATCTGTTTCGCTCTATAATAGCTTCCTCTAAATACAGCCCCATGAAGCAGCAGCTGGCGTGTGTCAAGATGAGGTGGAGAACTCCTCATCTTATGCAACCAATAAGTACCATCTGTCACCACATGGGGGCGTCCTGTTAAGAATCAGCCTTGGTGTGAAACTGCTTTGCTGGGCTAAATGAAGGTATGGTGGAGTTTTTGTTGCACCAGATAAAGGTCTGAAAAATAGAGATGGGCACCAAACGAAGATTAAACCCCTCTTTCCCCAAGCCAAAGTTGCAGAAGCACCACACACATACACACACTGCACACAAAACGAATAACGAATCAACAAATCAACGAGATGAATTTTTTCAAAAAAATCATTTAAAACGAAACGAAACGAACTGAACCCTAAAACGAACCAAATCAAAACGAGTCACCATTTTTTCAGTTCGTGCCCATCTCTACTGAGAACACATCATCATCATCATCATCATCATCATCATCATCATCATCATCATCATCATCATCATCATCATCATCATCTGTCTGTCTGTCTTTCTGTCTATTTCTCAGCCCAGTTCAATGGCTGCTGACCGCTGAACATTTCCAATCCATTCTCCTTTGATTTACTTTTAATGTTTAGATTTATTTACAAAATGCATATAAACCGCTCCCTCACAGTGATTCTGGAGCGACGTGCAATGGATTTTGAACAAGCCCGAGAAGGAGCTGCAATCTAGGAAGAAACATTTAATTGGGAATTGTCCAGTGGGGGGGAAAATGCTCTTGTGAAGAGAAGACTCTCCAGCAAGGATCAAAGCTAGCGAAGGACAGACCTGAACATAACCTTAGCTCAAAGGAGAGGCTGTAGGATGGGAGCTGATGTCCTTCAGGTGGTGGGCTCCTCCTGATCTTGGGGAGAAGGCTGATCTTAGTCTCACGTGGAACCACCAAGAAACAGTCTGGAAGAACCAGATGATTCAGGTGGGGAAGGGTGAAGCATTTATAAGGTCTGCACTCTAGACAAATATGCAGAGCTAAGACTTCTGGCTACAGTTCCTCAGTCGAGTGTACAGATACAAAAAGGTGTGGGGAGGAATCAAATGTGAGGGAGGGTGGGAGGGAGCATTGAAACATTTGAATATTCACTCCAGTCATAAAGGAATTTCTGGAGGTCAACAGAACTGGGAAGGCATATTTTCTTGGCAGAGTGTGGCATTTATTGGCCATTTATAAGCCTCTAGCTATGCAGTGGGAAAAGCTCACAGGGACCTAAAGAGCAAAATTAGCTTCAAGTCTCCCTCCAGTCGACCACCTCATATTACATAGTTCTCTTCAACTGGCACTTACTGTCTCAATAACTGGCCAAGAGGCACTGGTAAGAGAATAGGCTGAGTCACTACATGGGCTAACAGAATTCTGACTCTAACTGACAGACTCTCCAACTGAAAAAGAGCAGGAACACAGCTCTCATGTACACAGCAACTCTCATGTACACAGCCATTTCTGCCTTTGAAATTTGAGGCAGAAAGGGAGCAATTGGTTGCTGCTGAATTGATTGATGTTGACCCCAGCTTAGAAAGGTCACTCCTAGCCAAAACCTCTTAACGGCAGCAGAGAGTGGTGGTAGTAGACCTCTAGGTGTTATATTTGATTTAATTTTTACATCACCTTTCTCTTTTAAAAGAACCCAAGGTAGCTTAAATCATTCAAAGAAAATATTTGGAAGATAAAAACATCACTTATAACAGTAGGATAAAAAAAAATCCCCACCACACTGAAAAAAGCAGCAGCAGCAGCAGCAGCAACAACAACAACAAAGCAAGACCAAAACAAGGCAGTAAAGTAGATCCATCCTTTTAAAAAACCCACTCAAGCAGCCGGTCCTTCTGGGAAAGCTTGCCTGAAGAGAAAGTTCTCCCCTCGAAGGGCAGCAAAGACGGGGCAAGACTGGCCTCCTGTGGGAGGAAGTTCCAAAGTCTGGGAGAAGCAACTGGGAAACGCATCTCTTGTGTCCCTACCAAACACACTAGCGAAGGTGGTGGGACCCAGAGAAAAGCCTCCCTTGATGATCTTAAAGGAAAGTGTTCTGCTTATATACCGCCCCATACCACTTCAAGTAGTCTCTGGGCAGTGTACAGTTGGAAGTGGAAGCTGGACTATAAAGAAGGCTGATCGCTGCAGAATTGATGCTTTTGAGCTGTGGTGCTGGAGGAGAGTCTTGAGAGTCCCCTGGACTGCAAGGAGATCCAACCTACCCATCCTGAAAGAAAACAACCCGGAATGTTCACTGGAAGGACAGATTTTGAAGCTGAGGCTCCAGTACTTTGGCCACCTCATGAGGAGAGAGGAGTCCTTGGAAAAGTCCCTGATGTTGGGAAAGATTGAAGGCAAAAGGAAAAGAGGACGGCAGAGAAGGAGATGGTTGGATGGTGTCATCAATGCAACCAATATGGATTTGACAAAACTCCGGGAGGCAGTGGAAGATAGGAAGGCCTGGTGAGCTCTGGTCCATGGGGTCACAAAGAGTCGGACACGACTGAATGACTGAACAACAACAACAAGCTGGGTACTCATTTTACCGACCTTGGAAGGATGGAAGGGCGAGTGAACCTTGAGCCTGCTACCTGGGATTGAACTGCAGGTCGTGAGCACAGTTTTACCTGCAGTACATGCGTTTAACCACTGTCCCACGAGGCTGGTGCAGTGGTTTATGATCCTGCCTGGTAACACCCAGGCAGGCTCATAAAGAGAGAGATGTTTCATCCGTAGTTGCAACTCTTACCCTTGGAGTTGTGCCATGTCCTGCTTTATGTATGGGGTGGGCATGAAAGGAGTGGAAGATTTTGGTGAGCTCCTGCTCGGTCTTGCATGAAGCTCACTGTTAGCAAACAGAATGTTATTTCCACCCTCTGGGCTGTTGCTACCTGGTCTTGCACAAGAGGAAGGCTCATGACTTCCCTCACTTCCTGCAAATGGCACAAGAGGTCCAAGTTCATGCACCTGCGAGCTCACTCCCTGCTCCTGGTTCCTCCCTGCCTTTTTGGTGCAACTGTGCTGCTCAAACACAATACACACACGCACGCACGCACACACACACACACACACAGATAGATAGATAGATAGATAGATAGATAGATAGATAGATAGATAGATAGATAGATAGATAGATAGATAGATAGATAGATAGATTTGTTGTTGTTGTTGTTCAGTTGTTCAGTTGTGTCTGACTCTTCGTGACCCCATGGACCAGAGCTCGCCAGGCCTTCCTATCCTCCACTGCCTCCCAGAGATTTGTCAAATTCATTTTGGTTGCATCGATGACACCGTCCAACCATCTCATTCTCTTTTCCTTTTGCCTTCGATTTTTCCCAGCATCAGGGACTTTTCCAAGGAGTCCTCTCTTCTCATGAGGTGGCCAAAGTACTGGAGCCTCAGCTTCAAAATCTGTCCTTCCAGAGAACATTTGGGGTTGTTTTCTTTCAGAATGGATAGGTTTGATCTCTTTGCAGTCCAGGGGACTCTCAAGACTCTCCTCCAGCACCACAGCTCAAAAGCATCAATTCTGCAGCGATCAGCCTTCTTTATAGTCTAGCTCTCACTTCCATACATCACTACTGGAAAAACCATAGCTTTGACTATCCTGACCTTAGTTGGCAAAGTGATGTCTCTGCTCTTTAGGATGCTATCTAGGTTTGCCATTGCTTTCCTCCCAAGAAGCAGGCGTCTTTTTATTTCGCTGCCGCAGTCGCCATCTGCAGTGATCAAGGAGCCCAAGAAAATAAACTCTGTCATTGCCTCCATTTCTTCCCCTTCTATTTGCCAGGAGGTGGTGGGACCGGTGGCCATGATCTTAGTTTTTTTGATGTTGAGCTTCAGCCCAATTTTTTCACTCTCATCTTTCACCCTTATTAAGAGGTTCTTTAATTCCTCCTCACTCTCTGCTATTAGAGTAGTATCATCTGCGTATCTGAGGTTGTTGATATTTCTTCCGGCAATCTTAATTCCGGCTTGTGATTCATCCAGACCTGCCTTTCTTATGATGTACTCTGCATATAAGTTAAATAGGCAAGTTGACAGTATACAGCCTTGTCGTACTCCTTTCCCAATTCTAAACCAGTCAGTTGTTCCATATAGATATATAATATTCTCAAGATGAATCAGCCTTTCTGCCTACCAGGGACAGGTGGGAAGGGATCCCCAAGTTTTAAAATGATCTCACACACAAATATATTATAATAATAATAATACGGTGGTACCTCAACTTACGAATTTAATCAGTTCCGAATGTATGCTTTTAAGTCGAACTACTCTTAAGTTGGGGTACCTATCTAAAAAACTGAAAAATGAAGTTAACAAATAAAAAAAATGGGGAAAAATTGTAAGTCGAGCAGACCATATCTAAAATTTGTAAGGCAGCCGTTAAAACGCCAACAGTTTTCCGCTCTTAAGTCGAATTGCTCTTAAGTCGAGCTGCTCTTAAGTCGGGGTACCACTGTAGCTTTATTACGGTCAAAGACCAAAAACACCAAACAATCCACAATAATCACATACAATTCGAATTTTGAAATAAGTACAAAATGATACAGTCTTCCATTAAAGTATTAATAAATAAACCCTTACTTACAGATTCATAAATTATGTACACTAAACACACAAATATATTTGTTTTTCCTATTCTTCAAGCAGTGTTTACTCTGAGACTTGTCCTCCCATTTGGCGAATGAGGATCCACCAGCAGTTTCCGAGATCCCAGCCAGGTTCCTGTGATCCAGCTGCTGTACTGGAAAGTAAAGCCAGGCTGCATTGGCAAGTCTGATAGCCTGGGCATGGGATTTGGAAGGGACTGTGTGCCGGGGGGCGGGGGGGGTGGAACAAGAGGAAAGGTGCACTCCCGTGTGATTTCACAGATGCCATGAAGAAGAACAAAAGAAATAAACAAGCAATAATAATAATAATAATAACAGGAGAAATGATGGCAGGCAATCACCATGCGTTTAGCTTAATACATGACAAGCTTAATTTGGACTTCTTAAGGAGACATTTTTTTAATTTGGACTTCTTAAAGAGACATTTTAATGCGACCGCACTTCCATGAGCAGCCGCTTTTTATTTTGCATCGCCTTATCTCCTCCTGCGGTCACGTGGCGGCTACAGCGGTTCGGCAGTCCGCACTTCAGCAGTTGCTTAGCAATCAGCTTCCCCGTTTGCACTTGGCTGAACCGCTTTATACCCTAGAGGCTTTAAACCTAAAGGCAGCGTAGTATGTCCGAAAATACAACCAAATCGCTTTAAAAGGGGGTGCAGGAACCAATTAAAAAAAACACCACGCCCAGTGGTCGACACAAGAAAAACCGACACAGCGCTCAAAAAAGGGAGTGGCCAAGGGGGCTCTTCAGAAACAGCGATTTGAAAAGCAGACAGTGATTTTTAAGGCGATTTGTCTTTAAGGAAAAGGCGTTTCAAATCTAAAGTGCAGTAGCAGTTCACGGCTGTACTACATTGGGAATCAGCAATGACTGAAGGAGAGCTCAATGAAACTCAAGATTCTTCGAGTTCAGTGGTTCTAGGCATAGGCCTTTCGCTTCAGAATGGATCCAGTTCCAAAATGAATGTTTGGACCTTGGACCTACCCTCCAAAATGAAACCCATTGACTTACCCTGCTTTATTTCATGTGGCCCTAAATTCCAACCATGAAGAAGCCTCCAGTGTGTCATTGTTCCTTCTCCCTGGTGCTGGCCAATCAGGAGCCGTGCAGGGACATGCATCACCCCGCCTACCTGTCTGATTGGCCAGAGTCAGGGAGAAGGAACAACGACACACCGGAGGCTTCTTCATGGTTGGAATTTAGGGCCACGTGAAGTAAGGCAGGGTGATTCCATTTCAGAGGGTGGGTCCAAGTTCCGAGCTGTGCTGCTGGGATTTGTTTCAGAACCAGACCTATTCCAAAACAAAAGGCCCATGCCTAGAACTTTGGGTGACCCAGTTATTCCTGGACTGCAACTCCCAGAACCCTGTGAACCGGTGGTGAAGGCATCTGGAAATTGTGGTCCAAGAACCCCCTGAGTTGGGAATGCCTGCCCTGGATCCTGCTTGGTTGCTGGAGAAGAAGGATGCCTCAGAGGACTTTGTGATAGGAGTCACCTTGAGGACTGGCAGCTGCAATCCGCTCAGCATAAGGCTGCTGCTGAAGATGATCAACTTGGCACAGGATGAGATGGGTTTCAAAGCCAATCCTAAAGTGAAAAGAAAAAGGAGACAAATTTCCCCCTCTGTGTCTCTCTTCTGATACTTGAACTTGGAACACACAGGCAATGCCGAATTAACATTTGCCATAAGACAGAAATAGGAATCATGGGACCCTAAGGTCATTTTTATGGTCTACTCCCTCCCCTTGCTGGGGGGGGGGGAGGGCGCAACAAGGGAGAATTGCCTAGTGGGAAGTATCTAAAATGATTATTCTTCACAAAATGAAGACTAACAGAGCCTGCTTTTGCCTCACTGAATTGCTTTTGAAAAGCCAGCTGTGAGCTTTAAAATTGATTTTGATTCTACCATAAAAGGCTAATCTCAACCACTGGCCACTGAATGTCAAAGGTTGTCCAACTCTGCCCCAAATTGTGGGGATGGCCATTGACTCAGACAGCTGCAGAGGAATCACACAACTTTTCAACAAGAAGGGGTTAGTTAACAGGACGATGGTCACCAGCAGCTAGATAGAACCAGTATAGGCTCATAGGTGGACAATGGTCTTAGTGTCCTTGTGAATTTGAAGTAAACAGGGATTTGGTGTTTGTCAAAGATCCTTTTAAGCTTTTCAGACACTCCGGACTCCAAACACACTAAGGCACAGACTCATCCACCCAAAGGACCCGACATCAAAACATAAGAGGAGCAATATAGTATATGCAGTCCAATGCAGTAAGGAGTGTGCAGACCTCTACACTGGACAAATTAAACAGCCATTAAACAGAAGGATGGCCCAACATAGGAGGGGCAACAGCTCAGGACCAGAATCAGCAGTGCACCTCCACTCGAAGGACAAAGGGCACTCATTCAAAGATAGGGATGTACACATATTAGATAGAGAAGACAGGTGGTTCAAGGGAAGAGTCAGGGAAGCCATTCATCTGAGCATTGAAACCCCCTCTCTCATCAGAGCTGGGGGGCTCAGGCACAATCTGTCTGCTACTTATCATGCTGCCCTTTCAACAATCCTCAAACAAACCAGAAGCACTTCACACCTCCACCAGCAAGGCCACAGCTAACCCATACTTCATGGGTGTTGGGAAGGGTTGCATAGATGGAACTTTCATATGCCCTAGACCATTGTCCACCGAATGATCCTATTCAGACCATTGTCCATCTATGAAACTATTCAGGCCATTGTCTACCTATGAATCTATTTAGAACCTTGTCCAGCTTATGAGCCTATTCAGACAAGGGTAATGTGAAATCAAGGTGAATTATAAATGTTTAGAACTTGCCATTAACTTTCCTCAGATTGATGAAGCTGCTTGGATGAGTAGCAAAATGTTTCAAACTCTCAAGAAAAGAAGCCCATTTGCCATGACCCAACTTCCAGATACCCTCACCTGGATGACTGAGAATCTTCACCAGACATAGCGAAACCCTATGCCCTTTTAAGCCCCTGGCATTCTTGCAGTCAAAAAATGTATAAGAGCCATAAGGAAGAAGAAGACAATACTGTGATCAAGGTGAAATTGGGAGGTGGGGGTTAAAGCTGAGTCCCTTGGCAACTTTCATTCATTTGGGTCAAGAATTTAGAAGGTGAACCTCGTGGTGCAGTGGTTAAATGCCTGTACTGCAAGTAAAACTGTGCTCATGGCCTGGGGTTCAATCCCAGTTAGCAGGCTCATGGTTGACTTAGCCTTCGATCCTTCCGAGGTCGGTAAAATGAGTACCCAGCTTGCTGGGGGGGGGGCAATGTGTAGCCTGCATACTGTAATTAAAAAACTGTAAACCGCCCAGAGACTACTTGGAGTGACATGGGGCTGTATATAAGCAGACCACTTTTTGCTTTTGAACTTAGAAAATTGACTTTTTAAGGGCTCATGTGTGCAAAATTTCCCCATACTGGGTGGAAGATCTTGAAAGCTGAAGTTCAACACCAACTTTTCTGACTGTTATACCTTTCCTCCTCTCCTTCCTGAAAATAACTTCTCTTATTCACCATTCATCCTTCTCAATGGGATTTGCTGACTAATGGGAAGTAAAACAACCACGTTCTTGAAAAAAGCAGGGCAAGGTTTCCTTCATATTATCCACGCTCTCCAGTAGATTCCAGAAGCTGGAAGGTCTCCAACAATCCATTTCAGGAAAACTGAAAAACCATGAAAAGTCTTTGGCATTAAAGCTTGGTGACTCAGCTGGATTTAGCTCGGAAACAAGCCAAGCTAATTATAAGTAAAAAGGAGCAGTGTTCCTATCTCATTCTGAACAGTTCCCTCCTGTTCTGTGACAACCAAGGAATGTGCCAGTTTGAAAGCCACCAAGTTATTCAGCTGTCAGAGACCTGCACTGTACTGTCCAATAGTTAAACTATCATGGTGCCAATCTGGGGAATGCTGGGGTTTGTAATGTTGTAGGTCAAGGGAGAGCCACTGTAGTAGAGTGGGTGAGATGGCAAATTTATAATCCGTTGACTTAAACCAACCAACCAACCAACCAACAAGGGCTCAAATCTTGGCTTGGCCATGGAAATACTTTCCCTTAAATATCTCACATACTTTGAAAACTCCACTAGGATCCTCATAAGCCAAATGCAGCCTGATGGCATTATAGCAAATGCAGGAGCCTACAGGAGAGGTCTCCAACAAAGACATTTCAAGGTTCTCCAGAATGCTACAGATCTACGGGTTTCATAGGATGGAGCCATGATAGTTCAAGGAAAATCAAAGGGTTATTACTGTTGATATAAATGCACCCAAAGCAGGGTGAACAAGGAATGAGTCAAGATCATATGGAAAAACTTTTTACGTTAAAATGATGTGGGCCAGTTTCCACCATCTATGACAGTGGTGGTGAACCTTTGGCACTCCAGATGTTTTGAACCATAACTCCCAGAATTCAAGGCCTGTATTGCCAATTACAAAGGACTGTGGGAGTTGTGGTCCAAAAAAACACCAGGAGTGCCAAATGTTCGCCACCACTGATCTATGACAAAGCTGAGCCTATTGGTGGACACAGTGAAGCAACTGCTTCAGTCAGTAGGGTGACCACAGGTCTACCTTGTAGGATTGACAGTCCTTAATTGAAGGGATGCTGAGGACAATTCATTTCAAGGGAGATCCCGTTCATGACTATGGGGAAGATGAAGGACCAGGAGCAGGGTGAATTTGGACCTTGACGTTGACCATCTACAGTTAATGACCACTCAAACGGAGAATTGGGAAAGTGAGAACAGACAAAAGAATTTTTTTTTACTCAGCATGTTGTTAGTCTGTGGAACTCCTTGCCACAGGATGTGGTAATGGCATCTGGCCTGGATGCCTTCAAAAGGGGATTGGACAGATTCCTGGAGGAAAAGTCCATCATAGGTTACAAACCATGATGGAGATGTGGCTTAAAACCGGGGTACTTCAAGGGCCAGATGCAGGGGAGGAGTATCAGGAGACAGAGATCTAGTCTCGTGTGCTCCCAGACGCATTTGGTGGGGCCACTGTGAGATACAGGAAGCTGGACTAGATGGGCCTTTGGCCTGATCCTGCATGGCTCTTCTTATGTTCTTATTTTCATCTGCCATGCAAGTCACCTGGTCCCAGTCTTGCCACTCAAGTGAGAGGCATTATAATTCTATTCAAATATTTGCCATTTTGCTTCTGGACAAGTAAATTAGTATATGTAATTTATGAAAATCCATGCCTCATTTTGTCCTATTTGGTGCTGATGTGGAAGTCACCCTTCCATTGTAAGAGAAAGCAAATTATGCCCCTGATCTTTCTACAGGAATTTTTGCAACCTCGCTTGCTGCCTTTAGTAAGTTTGGCTGGGAGGGACCTTACTGGGCTGGGGAGACTGTCAATCCATGCAGCAGTAATCAATAATTCCTTCCATGTCGGTGAACTCAGAGAGAGACCCACCTCTTCGCTCAGCATTTCCACCCTCTCTAGAGTCTCTTGAAGTCCGTAGCTGAAAGCCGTAATATTTATCAGTTTGCTGATTGATCCATTCAATTGTGAGTAGAGATGGGCATGATTTTTTTTAAAAAAAATGGTGGTTCATCATGATTTGTGATTCATCAGGGCTGGCAATGGACAAATTGATGAATTTCCTGTGATGAATTGATGAATCAATGAATCAATTCATCTCTAATTTAAAATGCCATAAAAAGACTCCTCTGGCATCTAGAAGCCCCAAGTTTGCAGGGATGCTTCCCCTGACTCTCCTCCACAATCTCTGGTGAGGATTGGCCTTCAGACATCCATGCTATACATCGCCAAATAGCTCCTCCCAGGAAGGTAGGTGTTCCCCCAAAGGAACCTAGAGACTCCATACTTGTAGAATGGCTTATCCCATCTCCCCTCTACAATCTCACCAGGTTTTGTGAGTCTTGGGTTTCAATCATCTGTGTTATGCACCCACAAAGTGGGGACCCCCTATAAAAGTTCAGCTGGGTTGGGGAAACCCAACCTTTACCAAAGTTTCTTTTCTGCAAGTTTGCATCTTTAGGTGCCTGGGAATAACTTTCACGGGAGTGCCCCATTTGGAGGCATAAAACTCAAACTGCAAAGCTCCAATCTCCATGAAAACTGGAGGGCTTGTTGAGGAGAGTGAGGAGATTCTTCCCTTCAAGAGTCTTGGGGGGCATTTTATATCCTGATGAATTAATGAACCAAAAATTACTTTAAAAATAATCAATTTTATTTTAATGGGGGACTGAAATTATGACAAATATGAATCAACAAATGTTGACAAATTGGCCAAATTCGTCAGAAAATGTGATTCATTTTTCATTTCCCCCCTCATCTCTAATTGTGAGTACTGAAACCTTTTATTCTTTCTCCTACAAAGTTATTGAGACTGCAAGTGCCAATGGATGAGAAAAGGGATGGACTACTCTACGGAACTTGAAGTTATTTTGCTCTGTGAATCCTTGTACTTCTGCTGCGCAACTGGTGGGATTTTATCCAAAAGTTCAAAGCTCTGCCATACTTTCCTCTTGACCCTCCATGGCCCTTTCCATTTCTTCGAAGACAGAGCTGTGTCTGGGTATTTGTACACGACCCCTAAACTCCGCCGCAAATGGCTCCCAGCTCCGGAGCTTAAAATTGTTTTTCCACCAGCTCCGGAGTTTACAGATAATTAAGTGTGACCACGCCCACCTAAGCGCGTCCCAGCGCACTTTTCAGGTACCTGCTCTCCGGAGGTGAAAATTCCTGATGCGGATATAATGTAGTGACTGCCGGGCTCTCCTTGCTTCTGTTTGTTCTTTTTTTGCCTCCCGCTCCTTTAAGAGATCTGAATGCAGTGCCGGGATGGCAGAACAGAGGTGAACGGCATTCTTTTCTTCCTTTTTTTTTCTCCCTTCCCTCACGCAGCCAGCAGCCAGGAGTGCGGAGGGGGTGGGAACGCAGGAACAGCGACAAACCCCTAAGATCTCTGGTCCGAATTTAAGTGGCCAGCGGATCTTAGGGGTCGTGTGAAAAGGCTCTCTGATGCAGAGCCCACTAGGTATCAGTTCGAGGGCCCTTCAGTTCTCAGGTGGGCAAGGTGACCCTCATCAGTTGTCAGTATTGAAGTAAGCATCCACTGCTGGTCCATTAGGCCTCTATGTATGGGATGGAGTACCATATAACCCTTTAACCTAGGCTCTTGTGCCCTTAGGGACATTTAAAGATGCTGTAGCCTCTTCCCAAATGGCAATGGACTTGGCCAGTCATCACAAATGACCTCACAGCTCAGAAGATGGATATGGCATCAGCCTCCGGAGCTGGGGATTGTGGGTTCGAGTCCCATCTGGGTCGTACCTGTTGTCTTAGCCGCTTAGAGTTCGTTTGAAGATAAGCGGGATATATAAATGCAAAATAAATAAATGAAGCTTACCTTTCACACAAAGTTTGGGAAAGTAACCTTCATGAGTTCAGTTTCTAGATCAGTGGTGTCCAGGCTTTGGACCTCCAGAGGTTTTGGACCACAACTCCCAGAGTCCTTTGCCACTGGCAATCTAGGCTTGGAATTCTGGGAGTTGTGGTCCAAAATATCTGAAGGGTTGAAGTTTGAACACCCCTGTTCTAGATGTTATCCCCCAGTCAACTTGGGTGGCTAGGTAATTTTTGGAATGGTGATGCTCAAAAATTGCTCAGTCATTTAGGTATTTGCCTACAGAGCCAAAGAGTGAAAGTTCGATTCCCCATTGGGCCTCCCTGACAGGAGCTGGGCTTGATGATCTATAGCAGAGGCCCTCAAACTGCGGTCCATGGGCCAGATCTGGCCCACCAGGGTCCTGAATCCAGTTCACCAGGGTCCTGAATCTGGGCTGCCAGCCATTGCAGAACACACACACCACTTCCTTCTAGACTTGAGCCGCAAACTCGTTCTGCAGCAGCAGCAGCTGCTGCCCCCTCAGCCACCAAGGGCCTTTTCACACGACCCCTAAGATCCGCTGGCCACTTAAATTCGGACCAGAGATCTTGGGGGTTCGTTGCTCTTCCTGCGTCCCCACCCCTCCGCACTTCCTTGATCCTGTCTGCATGAGGGGAGGGAGAAAAAAGGGGACAAAAGAATGCAGGCTCACCTCCATTTGCTGGTCCAAGCCTCCCCGCCGCGTCGTCGTCCTGATTCCTTCTCTTAAAGGGGCGGGAGGCAAAAACAACAACAAACAGAAGCGAGGAGAGCCGGGCACTCACTCCTTTACATCCGGATCTGGGATTTATCACCATCCAAGAGCAGGTACCTGAAAAGTGCGCTGGGATGCGCTTAGGTGGGCGTGGCTGCACTTAATTTTCTCTAAACTCCGGAGCTGGTGGGGAAACAATTTTAAGCTCCGGAGCTGGGAGCCATTCGCGGCGGAGTTTAGGGGTCATGTACAAATACCCCAACACTGTAGAATCTTCATATAGATTCTACAGGGTCCTGTTCAGCTCTTCAGTTCTAACATTATTATTTTCAAAGCTCCTTTACTGCTCCAAATCCCAGCAATATTTTCTGCCAATGGAATCTGAGATTGAGAGAAGGTCATGGGGGGGGGGGATCTAATACCACACTAGAGGCTTTCCATGAGGTTTGAAAACAGTCCCATATTTTGGTTCCATTCCGGTCTGGAATTTGGAACTATTGCTGTTTTAAACCTGTGGGCAAGACATACTCTGAGTTTGAACTTAGAATGGGAAGGATGTGTTAAGAGACATCAGGAGAAAGGATGATGAATGAGTGGGGAAGTCCTTATTTCTGAAACACTTGATACTCAAATGCCAAGATTACCATTATAAATAAGCAAATACCAGAGAGGAAAGAAGGGCCCTATTATTGGAGCAACACCACCCCCATGTGGTGGAAAGAGTAAATGCTTAATAGAGATTCTTACACAAAGCACAGAGATTGGAGTTTGGATTCCCCACTGAACCTCTTGAGAGAAGAGACACCCCATGGAGGCATGAGAAAACATGCACGGCCCCAGAACAACCCCAGAAGGAGGGACTGGTAAACCATTTCTGAGTTTCCTCTGCCTAGAATGGCCTCTTTAAGCCAGATTGGATGGCACACATTATCTTTCAATGTCATTTGCAAGGGAATCCTAAGCAGGTGAAGACATCTGAAAACGGACCACAATACCCGATCTTCCCAGGCTAGGCATCTGAGGCAACTAACACCACGAGAGGCCCGAAAGGAAAAAAACAAGAAATAGGGCCTTTTCTGGTGTTGCCCCTCGCCTGTGGAATAACCTTCCACCAGACATCTGCCTGGCTCCCTCTTTGGCTGCCTTTAAAAAAACTATTAAAAACTTGGTTATTTAAGCAGGCATTCCCCCAAATATAATTCCAAATCAGTGTTCACCCATTAAATCTTGATTTGAACTGATTAGCCTGCCAATAATAATATACTGTTTTATTGTTTTATGTCACTTGAATATTATTTTTATTTTATTTTTGTTTTATTGTGTTAATATTTATGGTTTTTATTGTATAAATGGTTTGAACGTATTAATTGTTGTAAACCGCCCAGAGTGACCTTGCTGCCAGATGGGCGGTATAAAAATCCAATAAATAAATGAATAAATAAATAAATAAATCTGCTTGGGAATACCCTGAAGCAAATGGTGAGCCACTGTGTGAGACAGAATGCTGGACTGGACGGGCTGTGGCCTGTTCCAGCAAAGCTGTTCTTATGTTCTTATTATTATCATCCTGACTAAACATGGTAAATTTCCAGAAACTTGGAAGGGAGACTGTTTTTCCACATTTTTCCATTTTCCTCCAAAGTCCCCCCTCCCCCATGACACCAAAATTTTACCTCTCCAATCCTGACTTTGGATGGTACTGCTGTAAGCAATGGTGTTGCATTGCTTTCATACTTACATTCCATGTTCTTCAGCTACTCTCCCCTTCCATTATGTCCTGAACTTTGCCCCCATTTATTTACTCCAAATGATGAGCTACAACAATGCTTACCCTTTGCTTTCCCCTTGCATGTTCAAAGTATTTCGGTTCCCTGCATACATACCTTTTACAATGTTGTATACAATTATGTCTACAATTTTTACAATTTGGGGAGGGGATTTTTATCCATTTGCTGGAGGAGAGAGCTCTGGTTACCCTGCACTGTCAGAAATACGAGCGAGTCGTCAAAGAAGGCAGGTCTGTCTTCTCTTCCAAGAAGCCTGAAAGCAAAAATATGTTGAAGTAGGGGCAGCCCTACTTTGGGCACATCAGGAGACAGCTGGATTCTCCGGAAAAGACAACAATGCTGGGAAATGTCAAAGGTGGCAGGAAAAAGAAGAACTGCCAAATACAAGGTGGATGGGCCATTGCTTTGCATGTGACAGTAGCTGATGGAGCTTTGTGAGTCTAGTTTTTAAAAAATGAAAAGCAGTCCCATCCCATCACATGGAACTCTCTCCTTGGGGCCTTTTCACACGACCCCTAAGATCCACTGGCAACTTAAATTCGGACCAGAGATCTTGGGGGTTCGTTGCTCTTTCTGCGTTCCCACCCCTCCGCACTTCCTTGCTCTTGTCTGCGTGAGGGGAGGGAGGAAAAAAGAGAGGAAAAAATGCAGGCTCACCTCCGAAGCCGCCCGTCATCGTCCTGATTCCTTCTCTTAAAGGGGTGGGAGGCAAAACAAACAAACAAACAAACAGAAGCGAGGAGAGCCCGGCACTCACCAGATTACATCCGGATCTGGGGATTTTCACCCTTCGAGAGCAGGTACATGAAAAGTACACTGGGATGCGCTTAGGTGGGCGTGGGCACACTTAATTTCCTGCAAACTCTGGAGCTGGTGGGGAAACAATTGTAAGCTCCGGAGCTGGCAGCCACTTGCGGCGGAGTTTAGGGGTCGTGTACAAATACCCTTTGTGAGTCTAGTTTTTAAAAAATGAAAAGCAATCCCATCCCATCACATGGAACTCTCTCCTTGTCTTCCTTAGAAGACACAGCAGACAAAGGTCTCCAAGCTGGGTAGATTTCAAAACTTCTCCAAGATAGCTAGAATTTCTACCCAGATGGTTAAAAACCGCTCTCCTCAGACAACCCTTGACAGATTCATGTGTTCTGGGAGATGCAGACCTGCACTAAAAGCCCTTTCTACTGTGGAAATCTAGATTGTGGAGGCTAGAGATCTCGGCCACAGCTATAACGAGTAGCCCCAGAACTAGGGGGGATCTGGCTAAGCTTGGGTCACATCAGATGGGTGGCTGTGAGGAAAGGGCAGCAGAAGTGCAGGAAACAAATGGATCTGGAGTTCCTTTGGAAGAAGGGCAGGATATAAATAAATAAATAAATAAATAAATAAATAAATAAATAAATAAATAAATAAATAAAT
>JAHTLZ010000017.1:204914-220035 GCA_023846285.1 Phrynocephalus versicolor
AATAAATAAATAAATAAATAAATAAATAAATAAATAAATAAATAAATGTCATGGCCTTAGTGGTTTCTCAGCTGTGTTGTACCTGTTGCTTAAAGGAATGAAGGTGTGTGTGTGTGTGTGTGTGTGTGTGTGTGTGTGTGCGTGCGTGCGCGCGCGCGCTTGGTGGGGGCTTATACCAACACGAGCATCACACCCTTCTAGCAGGCGATTATGGCACCCTCTAAATTTCAGTGCACATGATCAATGCCTTCATTGCCCAGTCCTGTTGGAAAATTGAGGGGACCATGGAGCTTAGAGAGAGGCAAGGCAGGCGATAATAAGCTCAGGTGTCAGCAGTTAACGGAGAAAGACTCGAGGACATGAGTCTGGGCATGTCCATCCTGGACAGAGACTGGGTGACACAATTGCGCTATTGGAAGAGAAGGTCCAGCAGCTAGAGGCTCGCATATCGGACCAGCAACATATTAAGGAGCTTGAGCGGTTCTTGGACAGAGCGGAACAGACTCTCCAGGTCCAAGAAGAGACAAGGCACACTTCGGAGGATGTAATCACTTCCCCAACCCAGGAGGTAGATGGGTGGAGGAATGTGACTCAAAGGAGTAGAAGGCCAAGGGATCGCTCAGAGAGTCTCATATTGCACAATCAATTTGAGGCTCTTTCCCTCAGCACACCTCATGAGGCACACACCGAGGAAGAATTGGTTCCACCTGAGGATCACTCCCTCATCACTATTGATGAGATACAAGATCAGGTACATGTAGATGAGCAGGCTGCAGGAGAGAAGCTCCTTGTACTAGGGGATTCTATAATTAGAAATACAGAGGGATGGATTTGTGAGGAGCATGATAACCGTATGGTCACTTGCCTACCAGGTGCAAAGGTTGCAGACATCACGAGAAATATAGATAGCTTGTTAGAGAGAACTGGGAAGGAGCCAGTGGTTATGGTACACATCGGTACCAATGATGTCGGGAAGGCCAAGCGGTCAGTCTTGGAAGCCAAACTCAGGTTGTTAGGTAGAAGATTGAAGTCCCAGGCTTCCAAGGTAGCATTTTCAGAAGTGCTACCTGTTCCTCATGCAGGACCCGCCAGGCAGGCAGAACTCAGAAGCCTCAATGCGTGGATGAGGCGATGGTGTCGAGAGGAGGGCTTTAGATTTGTCAGGAACTGGAGAACATTTTGGGACAAGCCAAACCTGTTCAGGAGGGATGGGTTGCACTTGAATCATGATGGGACCAGATTGCTGGCAGTCAACCTCAAAAAGGCAGCAGAGCAGCTTTTAAACTGATAACTGGGGGAAAGCCGACAGGAGCTGCGTGGCATCCGGTTTGGAACACCTCATCCTCGGGGAATGAGGTTGGAGAGGGTAGAGAATCACATAGAGAAGACATAGCAGGTATAGGTATTAGCACCGGGAGAATAACGGAATGTGACAGTTCATCTACTGAAAATAAAAGCTGTGAGGGGAAAAGAACAAGGCAGCAGCTGTTGTTGCGGGACCCACTGTACAGGTGCTTCTACGCCAATACTCGAAGCCTCCAAGCAAAGATGGGAGAACTTGAACATTGGCAGCTAGGGATAACATAGATATAATAGGCATAACAGAAACCTGGTGGAATGTGGAGAACCAGTGGGATACAGCAATCCCAGGCTATAAACTCTATAGAAGGGATAGAGAGGGGCGGGTTGGAGGAGGAGTGGCCATCTATGTCAAAGAAGGGGTAAAATCCAGCAGAATGGAGATGGACAGAGGGTCTGACTCCACCATAGAATCACTGTGGGTTAAACTACCAGGTCCCAGGAGTGATGTGATAGTTGGAGTATTCTATTGTCCACCAGATCAAAAACTTGAGGGGGACCTCGAAATGAGGAAAGAAATCATGGAGGTGGCTAAGAGGGATAGGATAGTAATTATGGGGGACTTCCATTATCCCCACATTGACTGGGCCAATGCAAGCTCCGGGCAAGAAAGAGAAACTGGGTTTCTCAACTTGCTGAATGACTGTGCCTTAGAGCAACTTGTCATGGAGCCCACCTGAGAACAGGCAACTCTGGATCTAATACTGTGTGATCCTCAGGACCTGGTCAGGGATGTGAATGTCACTGAGCCTCTGGGGAACAGTGACCATGCTGCAATTACCTTTGACATGCATGTCGGAGGAAGAGTGTCAACCAAATCAGACATAAAAACCCTTGATTTTCAAAGGGCAAACTTCCCTCAGATGAGGAAACTAGTTAGAGAGAAATTGAAGGGGAATGTTAGAAGAATCCAATCTCTTCAGAGTGCATGGAGCCTGTTTAAAACAACAATAATAGAGGCCCAGCACAAGTGCATACCACAAAGAAAGAAGAGCTCATTTAAGTCCAAGAGGACACCGGCATGGTTAATGAGTGGAGTTAGAGAGGCTCTAAAGCGCAAGGAGAGGTCCTTCTGAAAATGGAAATCCTCCCCAAATGAGGAAAATAAAAAGGAACACAAACTCTGGCAAAAGAAATGTAAGAAGATGATAAGGGAGGCAAAGAAAGATTTTGAGGAACGCATGGCTAGCAATATAAAGGGTAATAATAAAAGCTTCTTTAAATATGTTAGAAGTAGAAAACCTGCCAGAGAACCAGTTGGCCCTCTGGATGGTGAGGGAGGAAAAGGGGAGGTTAAGGAGGACTTGGACATTGCAGAGAAATTGAATGACTTCTTTGCGTCTGTCTTCACGACAGAGGACATTGAGCGGATTCTGCTGCCTGAGCCGCCCCTCTTGACTAAAGAATTAAATCAAATACAGGTTAAAAGAGACAAGGTTTTAGGACTAATCGATAAATTGAGGATTAACAAGTCACAGGGGCCAGATGGCATCCACCCAAGGGTTATTAGGAAACTGAGAAATGAAATTGCAGATCTCTTAACGGTTATATGCAACTTGTCTCTTAAAACGGCCACAGTGCCGGAGGACTGGAGGATGGCAGATGTCACACCAATTTTGTAAAAAGGAAGGAGGGGGGACCCAGGAAACTACAGGCCAGTTAGCCTTACATCTGTCCCAGGGAAGATGGTGGAAAGCCTCATCCAAGAGAAAATCTTAAAACACATAAAAGAACAAACCTTGCTGAGAGAAAATCAGCATGGCTTCTGTAAGGGTAAATCTTGCCTGACAAACCTTTTAGAATTTTTTGAAAAGGTCAACAGGCACGTGGATTTGGGTGAACCGGTGGATATAGTCTATCTGGATTTTCAAAAGGCTTTTGACACAGTCCCTCACCAAAGGCTGCTGAGAAAATTGCACAGTCAGGGGATAAGAGGACAGGTCCTCTTATGGATTGAGAACTGGTTGAGATCCCGGAAACAAAGAGTAGGTGTCAATGGGAAATTTTCACAATGGAGAGAAGTGAAAAGCGGTGTGCCCCAGGGCTCTGTCCTGGGTCCGGTGCTTTTCAATCTGTTCATAAATGACCTGGAGACAGGGATAAACAGTGAGGTGGCCAAGTTTGCAGATGACACAAAACTTTTCCGTGTGGTGAA
Organism: Phrynocephalus versicolor; assembly: GCA_023846285.1. Lineage (NCBI taxonomy): Eukaryota > Metazoa > Chordata > Lepidosauria > Squamata > Agamidae > Phrynocephalus > Phrynocephalus versicolor. Next base: position 208,429 of record JAHTLZ010000017.1, read on the forward strand.
AACCAGAGAAGATTGTGAAGAGCTCCAGAAGGATCTCTCCAAACTGGGGGAATGGGCTGAGAAATGGTAAATGCGTTTTAATGTAACCAAATGTAAAGCAATGCATATTGGGGCAAAAAATCCAAACTTCATCGATCAACTCATGGGCTCTGAGTTATCCGTGACGGATCAGGAAAGAGATCTTGGTGTGTTGGTGGACAGCTCCATGAAGGTGTCTCCCCAATGTGTGGCAGCAGTGAAGAAGGCCAATTCCATGCTAGGGATTATCAAAAAGGGGATTGAAAATAAAACAGCAACATAATAATGCCATTATACAAAACAATAGTAAGGCCCCACCTGGAGTATTGTGTACAATTCTGGTCACCGCATCTCAAGAAAGACATAGTGGAACTGGAAAAGGTGCAGAAGAGAGCGACTAAAATGATTACTGGGCTGGGGCACCTCCCTTATGAAGAAAGGCTAAAACATTTGGGCCTCTTTAGTCTGGAAAAAAGGCGCTTGAGGGGGGATATGATTGAGACATACAAAATAATGCAGGGTATGAGTAAAGTGGATAGAGGGAAGCTCTTCTCTCTCTCCCAAAATACCAGAACTAGGGGTCATACACTGAAATTGAGAGCTGGGAGAGTAAGAACAGACAAAAGAAAATATTTTTTCACCCAGCGCGTTTTAAGTCTATGGAACTCCCTGCCACAGGATGTGGTGATGGCATCTGGCCTGGATGCCTTCAAAAGGGGATTGGACAGAATCTTGGAGGAAAAGTCCATCACAGGTTACAAACCATGATGGAGAAACCAGGGTACTTCAAGGGCCAGATGCAGGGGAGTGGTATCAGGAGACAGATATCTAGTTTCATGCGCTCCCGAACGCATTTGGTGGGGCCACTGTGAGATACAGGAAGCTGGACTAGATGGGCCTTTGGCTTGATCCAGCATGGCTCTTCTTATGTTCTTATGTAATTCCAATGTAAGGACTGGACTGAGTGACAAACCCTGGGACCAAGGTGTCACAAAGACCGTCTTCCCCAGTATGATCTGGCTCCATGGTTGAGATCATCAGTCCCACCACCATCGCAGGTGCCTTTGGTGGGGACACAGGAGAGGGCCTTCTCTGTTGCTTCTCCAAGACCCTGGAACCCCCTCCCCACAGGAGGCTAGGTTGGGCCCATCTTTGCTGCCCTTCTGCAAGCAGGCAAATACATTTCTCTCCAGGCCACCTCTCGATGGATTTCTGCAGTGACTGAGTCTTGAGTACTACTTGCACTGAGCGTCTCTCAGAGTGGAATTTGTTTATTCCTTCTGAACAAACAAGTACCACTCTGAACAAACAAGTGTACTTGTTTCAGCTTTAAGGCTCCCTTTTAATGCTCTAAGCAGACTTTTTACTTGTTGCTCTGAGTTTTAAATGTTTCCTTTTTACAATGTCAACCACCATTGTATACTCACTGTTTTCCGCTTGCAATATTACTTTATAAATGATGTAAGCTGCCTTGGGTTCTTTTTCAAAGAGAAAGATAGGGAACAAATATTTTAAAGAAATAAAAACGAAGAGGTATCCCCTTTGGAGAGATAAGAGGCAGGTGTGTGACAAAAGTGTCATCAGTATGTAATCTTGAGAACAGCAGCCTAAGGTGAAAGGAAGGTCAGCACAAGTGATAGTCTTGAACCCCAGGGGTGTCCTGTCTCTCTACTCTTCCTTATGCAAAAACACATTAGTCTGTGGAACTCCCTGCCACAAGAGGTGGTGATGGCATCTGAGCTGGATGCCTTCAGAAGGGGATTGGATAGATTCCTGGAGGAAAAGTCCATCACAGGTTACAAACTATGATGGAGATGTGCAATCTCCAAGCTTAAAACCAAGGTACTTCAAGGGCCAGATGCAGGGGAGTGGGATCAGGAGACAGATATCTACTCCCAAACGCATTTGGTGGGGCCATTGTGAGATACAGGAAGCTGGACTAGATGGGCCTTTGGCCTGATCCAGCGTGGCTCTTCTTACGTTCTTATGTTCTTACATTGTTGAGTGTAAGTTGAGCTGCACCAAGTCCTATTTAACATGGGCCGGTGGTGCCAGCAGGTATACCTTTGATCCCTTTAGCATTTGTTCAAAACAGCCTTACTTGTCGTCACCATTAAGAAAGGCTGCCTCTTTCATCTCCAGCAGTGGCTGTCGCTATAGCAAAGAGGATTTGAGTATGCGTCGGGAAAAACAGGCCAGACTTCTACCCAGTGGGCAGATGGTTCGTCCAGCTGCTCACTTAACGGAAGAACCAGAGCGGTGCTAAAAAGCCCTCTGAAGACAGGTGGGTGTGAGGGCAGAAGCAGATTTGTTAAATACATATAAATATAGAGGAACTCGGTGTGCTACTCCACATGGCCCAATTTTAAAAACTGTTCTCAAACATAGTTCTATTTGTCTCTCTGCCTAAAGACGGTCTTGCACCTGTACATGCTTAAAATGTTTTGCTGAATGAGCATACCCCCAAAATTATAGAGGGTCCCATGCTTCTTCCTTTTTCTTCTTAGGAGAAGGGGAGGGGGGAATTAGGAGTTAACAGTTCAGGCTTCCTCAAAGGTAAATTTTCTATTGAGCTAAACAGAAGTTATTCTCAAGAAAAGGCCCAAGTGGTTCATTAATTTGAATATGGGTGTGGTATCCATGGTCCTCCGTGTGTTTCTTGAGCATCTACAAGCCACCATTGTCAAGAACACGGATCTCTGGATTAATTAGAGGACTGGTCCTGAATCCAGTTAGCACAGTAGGACCGCCATATCTGGATTGGTTCCAATGCCACCCACCGCCAGGGGGACAATGAAAAATCCAGATTATAGCAAATGCTATTTTAATAGCAAACACTACACATGACATCATCTATGGCTCCCTCTATTGTGCAGTTCTGGTAATGCAATTGTAGAAATGCACGTGAACATGATACATAACATGGCTTCTAGCACCCTCCAACCTTCCCGTGGCCAGTTCTTCATCTTTAGAAATATTATATACACACACACACAGACAGACAGACAGACAGACAGACAGACAGACAGACAGACAGACAGACACACACACACAGGTACCTTGTATAAAGGAATTAATTTGTTCCAAAAGAAATTATGTTAAGCAAATTTTCCTTTATACAAATTTCCCGTAAGAATGCATTGAAAGCAGAGTAATTCCCTGATCGCAACCATTTTTATGTTGTACGGATTCGCAAATTTTCCCTATCTCTGGAATTTTTTGTGTTGTACATATTTTATGTTATACAAACCGTTTGTTATATGAGGGTCCACTGTTGTGTGTGTGTGTGTGTATCTATATCTATATCTATATATATAGATATAGATGTCTATTAGACACCCCCATGTATAAGACAACACCCACTTTTCCAACCCAAAATTGTAGTTTCATTACTACGTGGTTCTTTCCACAGCTTGTGTGTGTTGTGTTGTTACAGTCCATGGAGTTTTCTTGGCAGGAATACTGGAGTGGCTTGCCAGTTCCTACTCCAGGCGCCTACAGCACCCAGTATTCCTTGGAGGTCCCCCATCCAAGTACTAACCAGGGCTGACCCTGCTGAGCTTCCGAAATCAGGCAAGATTGGATGTGCTTAGGAGCATCTGTGTATAAGATGACCCTCAACTTCTTTGTCTATCCATTTTAGACAGAAATATAATCTTATATACAGGAGAATGCTGTATTTGTAGGGTTTTTGTTTTAATATTTTCAGAGTGTGGATCAGTGGATCAGTGGACTGATCCCGTAGATATGGGGAGATACTCTCCACTAGATCAGAACCACTGAATCAATGCACTGTGTTGAGTCAAACAACTATCCGTTGAACGAGACTGCACTGCCTAAGGCTACCAAACAGATTTAGGATCTGGATGGAAGAGATTCGGGATCTAGTCCTTGCTTAGCCATGAAATTCACTGGGGGCACCTCCCTGCCTGATCAGCCTCAGAGGGTTGTTGTGAGGTGAGCTGCTTTGACCTCAAAAGGTGGGATTATTAGTCCAACAAATATAATAAACAAACAAAACATGGGTTTGTGTGCTGATAAATGACTGAGGCAAAAAAGTGGGAGACAACATAGAGGGAGGGGACTTATCCTGTGACACAAATTATTCTGAAGATCCAGGGTCACTTACATTGTTAGTTGTGTCAGTATTTCAACTCAGCCCTGCCTGATCTATGTGTAGCCGCCTCAAAATGCGAAAAGCATTCAGAGCAAACCATGACAACAACACACACACACACACACACACACACCCCGCTCGTGAATGATTATATTTTGATTACTCACTCTGGAACCAGCGTTCATCACTCATTGTAATCTTCCCTCATCACACTAGACTAAATTTCCCTTAGGATCTCATTAGGCACCACTCCTCAAATTTAGAACCATGAAATGCTGGCGAGATGCACTTTAAATCCACCTGGCATATTACACTTCTGTCTTCCCCTCCTACATGTTTTCTCCACCATTAACTCCGAAGCTGTTCTGCACGAAACAGGGATCTGACATTTGTGAAGTCTCAGAGTTTGGAGGCAGGAACCATGGTGGGTTTATAGCTCTGTTTACTTGTTTGTTCTTGACGTATCCTGCCTTTCCACCAGCGAGTACAAGACAGCACACATTTCTCTCCTCTTGTCCCTCTCATTTTATCCTCATAACACCCCTGCACAGTAGGCAACGAAGACAGTGACAGGCCCAAGGTTAATCGGAGAGTTGACAAGTTCTGTGAGGATGTCAGCCTAGATATTCCAGTGCTCTAACCACTACACCTTCCTGTTTCTTAACTTTAGTAATAGTGTCAATGCTTTTCAGTGCCCCCAAGAGAAATGGCCAGGGGAGCAAATTCCTTCCTTCCTTCCTTCCCTCCCTCCCTCCTTCTTTCCTTCCTTCCTTCCTTCCTTTCTACTTCAGCAGATAAAACCTCAAGCTGCTCTTGGAATGATATCATCTGCATCTATACATTTCTTTCTCTTATTCGTTTGTTACATTTATACTCTTCCTTTGGACCAACAGCTCAGGGCAACGGACACCATTCTTCTCCTGGGAGGTAGGATGCGCTGGGAGTGTATGACTGCTCTTCAAATCATAGATGCTGGTGACTCCAATTTCACATGTACTGGGAATCTACTCTGGGTTTGAGTCAGCACTTTCCAGGACAGAGTTTGAGGAATTAAACCCTATCCCTCAAAGAGGTTCAGCTCCATAGATAAGGAGTGTAGACTGAAAAGACAGTGGAACCTTAGCATCTCTGAAATGTCCCCAGACCTTATAGCCAAGTTGGTGGTGATGCATGCACAATCAGTGTTAGGACCTCTGGAGGGCAGATCTACTGCTGTACATTACAGACATCTTATCGGACGTGACAAGCAACGATTCCTTCCGAAACACCCTAGATCAGGCCTGTCTAAATGTTGGCCCTCCAGATGCTTTGGACAGCAACTCCCACAGTCCTTTGCCACTGGCAATCCAGGCTTAGAATTCTGGGAGTTGTGGTCCAAAACATCAGGAGGGCCAAAGTTTGGACATGCCTGCCCTAGATTAACACAACGTGTGAGAAATGCTGATGGCAGACAGAGTGAAATGGATTTTTCTGTTGGCCTTTTGTAATGGTTTATTTATTTATAAAAAAATTTAGCTACCCCACAACCAAGTGGTCATGAGCGTCGTGGCGCAGTGGTTAAATGCCTGTACTGCAGGAAAAACTGTGCTTACAACCTGGGGTTCAATCCCAGTTATCGGGCTCATGGTTGACTCAGCCTTCCATCCTTCCAAGGTTGGTGAAATGAGTACCCAGATTGCTTTGGGGGGGAATGTGTAGCCTGCATAATTAAACTGTAAACTGCCCAGAGATTACTTGAAGTAGTATGGGGTGGTATGTAAGCAGAACACTTTCTTTTTGCTTTTTCTTTAGTACTAAAGCTAGGAAACCCAATCTCCGGTGGACTATTCTGGGATCTTTCGCTGGGCCTCTAAGGCTTATCTTGTGTGTGCATTTCTCTCTGTATGTGCACATGTGTGTATCTGCACATGCTGGATAGAAAGGGATATGGGTTTATGGAGGCAATCTCTGCACTATAAGATGGGGGGATTGTGTCTTAAGTTACAAATTCTGAGCAAGTCTGTTGCTGCTGTTGTCATTGTTGTTTTTGTCATATACTATCAAGTTTCATTAAAAGGTTTTTTCAAGGTAGGTGAGATATTTCAGGAGAAACTTTACTAGTGCCACCTCCCCCAATGACTTTCCATAGTGAGTGAATGATTTGCACGCAGGTCTGACACTCTATCTTCTGCACCGCACTGGCTGCTCCCAATATGCCTACCATGAAGGTGAAACCTAATACAATTTCATCTATTAATAACTCTGTTCGATTGTCTACATAGTCTTCCTCTTCCATTATAACCCCAAAACAACTTTCAGACTACAAGGATTTAAGATGCAGGCTTTCCCCCCTCCCACAATTACTTTTCTAACATCTTGCTGGACAAAGGGCTCTGTGCATGCAAAAGCCTGCAGAGTTTTAATTGATTGGCCCAATAAAGCTAACGAGGAAACCTTGGAAAGGGAGATCATAAGTCAAAACAGATTGACAGCATAGAAGTATTAATAATATTTAGTGGGTTGCAGCACCTGATTGTGAAGTTTAAAGTCCTAGTCTGCTGCCTAGGATCGGGGCCAGGGATGCTCACCCAGAATATATAGGGTTGATGGGATTACATGCTCTTGTCCCAAAGTATAGCCAAAAGAAGAACTGGAGAGCAATTTCTGAGGCCTAGAAAACCTTAGGAGAAGTCACCATAAGTCACCACTGACTTGAAGGCACATAAGATTGCCCATCTTTTACGAACACCTCAATCGTAGAATCATAGAAGGGTGAAGTTGGAAGGGACCTACACAGCTATCAAGTCCAACCCCCTGCACAAGGGAGGAATAGAGAGACCAAAGAATCCCTGACAGGTGGTTGTCTAAACTTCTCTTGAATGCTTCAAGTGTTGGAACACTCACCATCTCTCACGGTGATTGGTTCTATTGGCATACCGCTCTAACAGTTAAGAAGTTTTTCTGATTAGATCTGCCCCGACCCAGCCGTTCGTCCTTGGCGCTTTCGCTCTGGACTGTCCCCCCGAAGGAGGCCCGTAAAACAAGCACTCGGAAACGGGCCTTCTCGGTGGTGGGGCCGACTATCTGGAACAGCTTACCGAGCGACCGTCACTGGCGTCCTTTAAGAAAGGCTTAAAGACTCTGCTTTTTAGGGACGCCTTTAATACTGACTAGGGACAATTTTCTCTCTCTCTCTCTTGCCCCGGCTTACATACGCTGCCTGCTTGGATTGGTTTTGTGACTGTGTCTGTTTTTAGTCCTTTTAACTTTCATGTGAACCGCCCTGAGTGTCTCGCTCGGGAAAATAAATAAATAAATAAACAAATTTGACCGAAATCTGGCTTCCTGTAACTCGAGCCCATTGTGGCATGTCCTGCATTCTGGCATGACTGAGAACAGATCCTGAGTTTCCTCTGTATGACAGCTTTTCAGGTGTTTGAACAGTGCAGTTCTTATCTCTCCTCAGTCAAATTTTTGCAAGGCGAGATACATGCCCAGGTCTTTCCATCTTTCCTCACAGGGCTTGGGTTTCCAGCCTCTTGATCATCCTTGTTGTTTTCCTCAGAGCTTGCTCCAGTTTGTCAGCCTCTTTCTTGAGGTGCGGTGTCTAGAATGCAGTCACATCCTGGCTTGAGTACTAAGATGCTCTATGCGAGGCTGCCTCTGGAAACTTTTTGGAAACTATAGCAGTTCTAAAATGCAATAGCCAGAGGGCTGACTGCGGCTGTCATGAAGATCCCATAACCCCTGTTACAGCAGCATCTCAGGCTGCCTACCTATCTAACTTTTCTGGGTGATAAAAACCAGAGAAGATTGTGAAGAGCTCCAGAAGAAACTCTCCAAACTGAGGGATTGGGCTCTGAAATGGCAAATGTGTTTCACTGTAGGAAAATGTAAAGTAATGCATATTGGGGCATAAAACCCAAAACTTTATCTATCAACTCATGGGTTCTGAGCTATCCGTAACAGATCAGGAAAGAGATCTTGGTGTGCTGGTGGACAGATCAATGAAGGTGTCTACCCAGTGTGTGGCAGCAGTGAAGAAGGCCAATTCCATGCTAGGAATTTTCAAAACAGGGACTGAAAATAAAACAGCCACCATTATAATGCCATTGTACAAAATGATAGTAAGGCCGCACCTGGAGTATTGTGTACAATTCTGGTCACCACATCTCAAGAAAGACATAGTGGAACTGGAAAAGGTGCAGAAGAGAGCGACTAAAATGATTACTGAGCTGGGGCACCTCCCTTATGAGGAAAAGTTAAAACATTTGCAGCTCTTTAGTCTGGAAAAAGGGTGCCTGAGTGGGGGATATGATTGAGATTAGAGATGGGCACGAAACGGGGGAAAATTGTTCCGTTATTCGCTATTTGTTTCATTATGTAACAAAATGAATAACGAAAATTGTGATGAAATTGGAATGAACCGAACCACGAAAATTAGGTTCGTTAAGTTTCATCTTCGTTAATGGCGACGTGCAATGAAATGAGCTGTTTTTAAATGTTAAAAAACGTCCTGAATATCCGTAAAAACCCAGCGGTAATTATTTATTCTGCCTGATAATACCTAGGGGGGTTGGGGTCCTTAAAACGTGCATTTATGTCTTTTCTCAGATCACTGTATTTTTTTCCTTTAAGGGGAGTTAGGGGACATCGACCCAAAATGGCTCCCAGATGCCTACAGTAACATTGATTACTTGGGTATTAAAACGCCCTGGACATCCGTAAAAACACAGCGATAATCATTTGAAATTAATCCCTACCAGGGGGGTGGGGTCCTTAAAATGTTTGTTTTTGTCTTTCTCCCATCGCAATGTATTTTTTCTTTTCCCTTTAAGGATGACACAAAATGGATCCCAGCCAGAAGATGGATGCAAGCCATGTGATGGGATCATGTAAATTCTTGGACAATTTCAACCAATAGCATGCCCAGGTTGCAGACTGGGTAGGTGTGGCAGCCCCAGAGGGCATAAAAAGCTCTGGCAGACCCCGTCCTCCTTGCAGTCTGTGGTGGGGTTAGGGTGGGATTGCTGTCTCTGTGACTCATTAGTTTAGGCCAGCCAGGCAGGTGTGTGTCTCTGTGTTCCTGCTGGCTGCAGCCTGGCTCTTAGGGGAAGGAAAGAAGAGATTTTTCTTGCAGCCTCCCTGTGTGCATGCGTACCTCTCGGTGAGTACCCTCCCCTGCAGTGCAGTCACTCTGCGGCTGCCTTACGCCCTGGGCAGCACCCGTGGCTGCCTTTGCAGCTTCCCTGCGTACCTAGTCTATACTGTGTCTCTGCCAGCATCATTTTTTTAGTGTTTTCTGGGGCGTTGGGGAATGCCCGTGCGCGGAAATGCTTTAAATCACACGAAAAGCGGGTAAAAATGAAAAATGAAAAAAAAAGAACCAATTTCTTTTCAAAAATTTCACAAAAAACGAAAACAAACCATACTAGACCCACAACAAAAAACAAAAAACCAAAATGTATTTTTTTCGATTCGTGCCCATCTCTAATTGAGATGTACAAATTAATGCAGCGCATGAGTAAAGTGGATAGAGGGATGCTCTTCTCCCTCTCACAAAATACCAGAACTAGGGGACATCCATTCAAACTGAGGGTTGGGAGATTGAGAACAGACAAAGGAAAATATTTTTTTACCCAGCATATTGTTAGTCTGTGGAACTCCCTGTCACAGGATGTGGTGATGGCATCTGGCCTGGATGCCTTGAAAAGGAGGAAATGACAGTATTATTTTAATTCTTGGGTGACTGAGTGGATCAAGGAGCCACTGTTTACTCTCAGAGCAGATCAACTCTACAACCGAGTTTCCCTATCTTGTTCAGCGTTCATGGGAACGGTCAGTGATCTGGACTGAAGAAAGGAGAAATCAAAATGAATGCAGTCAACCAAGTTGCTAGAATGAAATGAGAAGGCCAGTGGAAGGTAGAACTCCCAATAGAGCCCATGATCTCCTTGGATGCTCCAAAGCTTGAGGCATTCAGGAGACGACCTCAGGCTGAGGTTGCCATGCTCTATATTTTGACAGATTAAGGCTTGGAAGGACTGCAATAAAGGAACGAGAAAATATCATCAAATGTAAAGGTGTGTCCCTGGAGATCATCTACACTCTTATATTCCTGATCACATGCAGAGGCATGGAAACTAGACTGTAAAGCAAACTAACAAGGTTAAAAAAAACCCAATTCACATGAAATATGTTGCTGGAGATGTTTGCAGATGCCCTGGACTATCAAAAAGACAAACAAGTGGGTCCTAGAGCAAATCAAAGCCTGAGCTATCTCTGGAGGCAAAAAAATGTTGAAACAGAGGCTGACCTACTTCAGGCACATCACGAGAAGGCAGGATGCTCTGAATAAAGACAATAATGCTAGGAAAGGCGGAAGGAAGCAGGATAAGAAGAAGAGCAAATACAAGGTGGACTGACTCAGTAAAGCAGGAGCTGTCCCAGTTCTGCTGGTCTTTTCCTCCCCCCGCCCCCCTACAATTCGTTTTGTTTTGATTCTAGAGCCAGCGGCGGCACTCATTGGAAACTGTTCTGACTAACCCATGCAAAGTTCCCTATTGGCACTATTCATGTTTGCCGAAAAGCAGCAATATGTAGTGTAAAATTCTTATTTCCTCTGTGTGTTTTTCTCTTAAAAACGTGTTGAATGTTTACATAACTTTGTCTCTATCCAAGATCTGGAGGGACAAATAATAATTTTAAGAATCCAATCAATATTCAAACATTTCTTTCCCAACTGTTTGTCCAGCTCCTTCTCGCAGGTTTGCTCTTCCCACCTCCAACTCCTGCTTTTAATATCTAAATCGAGCTGCTCCAGTTCTATAGCGAACACTCATCCTCGGTACAAAACAATTACAGTTGTTAAGAGGCTTTGGAGACATCAGATTTAGAAAAGCAAATATTTGCCATCCAAGAAAGCTGCCTCTGTTACCCTACACAGCAAGTAAGATTATCAACCCATATTGATTTAGCAGTTACTGCATGATAATTGGGTATAGCAGTAGCAACAATGGAGGAGGGGTTTAGTGGCAATCTGTTGTCATGGCAACATTCCAGGTAAAGGGCCTCTCTGATGGGATATTAAATGCGGAGCCTTAACATGGCATTCTTTCCTTCAACCTCGTCTCTAAAAGCAAAAAGATGCAAGTCCAGTTTAGTACATGCAGACATCCCCAATTGATTGGGGTAAGGCAGCATGAAGAACAAAGGTTCCTGACAATGAACTCTAAAACCACAATCCGAGATTAAGTCATTCTGGGCCATTTTGTTTTATTGCTAAAACTGAACCAAGATTGGCCAGGTGGAATTATTGACGAGGAAGAGATAAATGTGGAAATCTCCGCATTTGGGCATCCGAGGAAATCTGGAAAGTTGTGTTGCTGGGTCAGTCCAGACAGAGGCCCTGTGACTGATAAAAGACATTTCCAGTGCACTGAAACTGTCCTTTGTCCATATGTTATTCAGTAATACCTTGGTTTAAGAGTAAC
>JAHTLZ010000017.1:220075-258749 GCA_023846285.1 Phrynocephalus versicolor
TTATTCTAAAATTGCCCTTGATCAACAAGTAATGTCTTGATATACAAGCACTGGAGCAAGTCACATGATCACAAGTGGCTCTCTCTCTCCCCCTGCTGGATTGTGGGTGATTGTCTGGAATGTTCCATCTCAGGCAGCCTCCAAAGCAGATAGAAGACAGAGGAACAGAATTCTCTCTCTTGCACCAGCCAGGAACATTTTCAAAGCAGAGTGCAGGTTAGAATTTTATTTTAATTCATATTTATATTTTAGTTTAATTTGTTTTCAACATTCTTTCTTCCAAAGTCAAACTAATTCTGGTCATGGGGCAGCTAATCAAGTGTGTATAGGGCTACAAATTGCACTTTATTATTGTCACATTAAAAATACTATACAGAGTAAAATCCAGTTATTAGTCCATAGAGCAGATTCCACAGACAGATACCTAAACTGTGGTGTGGACGTGGACTTCCAGACAACTTATTTTGTGAGTTTTGGCATTTCGTGTGTACAATGTGTGTGTGTGTTCGTGTTCAGGTTAAATTTCCGTATTGGCAGTTTGTGAAAAATATGTAGGTTTTGAATTGCAGTTTGGACACTCGGTCTCTAAAAGGTTCACCGATGCCTACATCAGAAGTTTTCTTAGCTTTGACTCAGATGTTTCTGTGTGGCAGATGATGCCCTGCTTTGCTGCTAATGAAGCAAACCATCTACCCGCCCATCTGTGATGGCATTAAATAATCTACCTGCCCACCTGTGGCAGCAACAATATTGCTGTCTGTTGCAACCACCATGACACCCATGCACAGTGAAGAGACATTTAAATTCCCCTAAGTGATGTTTTGCAGTGGGACCCACGACTTTGATCTACAATGCTATTTGTATAGTTGTGAACCATGTCCTCAAATTGTATTAAGACTTTTTTTCAGTGCAAAAAATAAAATGAGTCAATGATAGAAGCCTCTTGCTGTTTCCCCCCTATGCCTCTCTGTGGACCTAATCAATGTAAAATATAAACAGAAAAATGTCCCATACTGTGTTCTCCTAAACTATGGTACATCAAAGCATATATGATGCTCTAGTTATCAGTAGGTTAGTCCCACTGGGAAGACTCTATGACGAACCGACATACACCAAAGAATCTGTGTGCCATTTTATCTACTTTAACTTTATTTCAATCACCATTCAAAAAACAAAACAAACAAACAAACAAACCCAACTGTTCCAAGCTTTCTATGAAATGTGTGATTATGTGCATCTACATCTGTCTTCAGATGTGAGGTTTTTTTTAAATACATCACAAAACACTAGAATGGTCCTTTGGATTATAATGGGTTCCACAACTTCCCTAGCACACAGTTGCCTTCTAATATCTTGCTATTAGAGATGGGCACGACTCAAAAAATGGTGTTTCGTTTGTCGTTTAGGGGGTCCGTTTCGGTTCGTTTTCGTTTTTCGTGAATTTTTGCAAAAAAAAAATTCGTTTTCGTTTCGTTACATAATGTTATCAAAAATGAAAACAAAAACAAAAAATTGCTGTTTCGTTACCATTTATTACAGTTCAATGTATTTGCCATAACGAAAACGAAACGGACGACAAAATTTCTGGTGTTTCGTTTCATTTCATTTTGGAGACAAAATTCGTTTTTCGTTTCGTTATGTAACGAAACGAAAAAATGAAAACGAAAACAAAAAATTGCTCGTTTCGTGCCCATCTCTATGTGCTATATCACCTGGACCCAAAGGGTGTCTTTCGAGGGCCAGGTAAGTAATTCTGCATTGCATGGTTTGGGCATCATGTCCAGCGGTTTACCAGTTCCTGATCCATGTGCCTCAATACCAAGGCACTATTGTCACAATCTGCAGCCAAGTCCAGCAGCTTATCTTTAATGAGCTTTAATGGAGGGGACAGCAGTGATTTTAATTACGTAAGCCTGGAGCTGTGCTCAGATCTGGGCAGCTACTGGGCGAGGTTGCCTCCAAGCCCAATAGCAGCTGGCCAAGACAGCTATCAGCTTACACAGATACCTGGGAAGATGGATGATCCTCATGTTTCTACTGATCGATCACTTCCCACCACAGTTCCAAAACCCACCTCAGCCATCGGAGACAGCACACAATGTGTATCTACTAGGGGTGGCGAACCTTTGGCACTCCAGATGTTGTGGGCCACAGCCACCTCGGAAACCACCGAAGGTTTGCCACCACAGATACACTGTGCAAAGGAAGCAGAGTAGGAAGAGGCATGCATTGTATTGTACCCCTAGCAACCCCAGCTCCAGACTACCAATCTCACTGGGCCTAAACCACGAGTGGCAGACATGCTGCAGGACTGGAAATCCTGGGAAGTTGAGTCTAAAGCTGTTACATGCTGATGAAAAGCCTGAACTGACCACTTTTAAAAAAATCTGAATTTTGTCTAGGACATGAGCCCATGAAGTGCAAGTGTTACTTGGCACCTTATGATACAGTAGTTACACTGCACCCCAGCAGTCAAGACTCTGACCAAAATCGAAATTTGGTACCAGGGTACCCAGGATACCCAGACCAAGATTGATTCTTCCTTTAAACTACTGAAATTGGCAAACTAAGTACCCAGCTCACAGTGTTGGGGGTGGGGGTGGGGGGGAATGTGTAGCCTGCAGAATTAAACTGTAGAACATAAGAACATATAAGAACATAAGAAGAGTCATGCTGGATCAGGCCAAAGGCCCATCTAGTTCAGCTTCCTGTATCTCACAGTGGCCTCACCAAATGTGTCTGGGAGCGCACAAGACTACTGTAGATACCTATCTCCTGATACTGCATCTGGGCCTTGAAGTACCCCGGTATTAAGACTGAAGATTACACATCTCCATCATGGTTAGTAGCCTGTGATGGACTTTTCCTCCAGGAATCTGTCCAATCCCCTTTTGAAGGCATCGAGGCCAGATGCCATCACCACCTCCTGTGGCAGGGAGTTCCACAGACTAGCAACACACCGGGTGAAAAAATATTTTCTTTTGTCTGTTCTCTCTCCCAACCCTCAGTTTGAGTGTATGTCCCCTAGTTCTGGTATTTTGAGAGAGGGAGAAGAGCGTCCTTCTATCCACTTTACTCATACCCTGCATTATTTTGTACCTCTCAATCATATCCCCCCTCAGGCGCCTTTTTTACAGACTAAAGAGCCCCAAATGTTTTAGCCTTTCCTAGCATGGAATTGGCTTTCTTCACCGCTGCCACACATTGGGTGGACACCTTCATTGAGCTGTCCACCAGCACACCAATATCTGTGTAAACAGCCCAGAGTGCAGTAAGTACTATGGGGCAGTCCATAAGCAGCACACTTGGCTTTGGTATGTACATTTCCCTAAGCTGATATTATCAATGCAGAAATGAAGGAGGGCGGAATAGAAAACTTGAAAGTGATAGCAGCACACCGTGGTTTCATCAAGGTTCTTGATTTCACGTTTGGCTTATGTGCCTGTTCACTTATGTACATTTTTCTGTTTATTTATTACATATCCACTGCATGTTTCCACTAAGAACATAAGAACATAAGAAGAGCCTTGCTGGATCAGGCCAAAGGCCCATCTAGTCCAGCTTCCTGTATCTCACAGCGGCCCCACCAGATGCGTTTGGGAGCGCACGAGGCTAGATATCTGTCTCCTGATACCACTCCCCTGCATCTGGCCCTTGAAGTACCCTGGTTTTAAGCCTGGAGACTACACATCTCCATCATGGTTTGTAACCTGTGATGGACTTTTCCTCCAGGAATCTGTCTAATCCCCTTTTGAAGGCATCCAGGCCAGATGCCATCACCACATCCTGTGGCAGGGAGTTCCATAGACTTACAACGCGCTGGGTGAAAAAGTATTTTCTTTTGTCAGTTCTTACTCTCCCGGCTCTCAATTTCAGTGTATGTCCCCTAGTTCTGGTATTTTGGGAGAGAGAGAAGAGCTCCCCTCTATCCACTTTACTCATACCCTGCATTATTTTGTATGTCTCAATCATATCCCCCCTCAAGCGCCTTTTTTCCAGACTAAAGAGGCCCAAATGTTTTAGCCTTTCTTCATAAGGGAGGTGCCCCAGCCCAGTTATCATTTTAGTCGCTCTCTTCTGCACCTTTTCCAGTTCCACTATGTCTTTCTTGAGATGCGGTGACCAGAATTGTACACAATACTCCAGGTGGGGCCTTACTATTGTTTTGTATAATGGCATTATTATGTTGGCTGTTTAATTTTCAATCCCCTTTTTGATAATCCCTAGCATGGAATTGGCCTTCTTCACTGCTGTCACACATTGGGGAGACACCTTCATGGAGCTGTCCACCAACACACCAAGATCTCTTTCCTGATCCGTCACGGATAACTCAGAGCCCATGAGTTGATAGATGAAGTTTGGATTTTTGCCCCAATATGCATTAATTTATCTTTGGTTACATTAAAATGCATTTGCCATTTCTCAGCCCATTCCCCCAGTTTGGAGAGATCCTTCTGGAGCTCTTCACAATCTTCTGTTTTTTACCACACGGAAAAGTTTTGTGTCATCTGCAAACTTGGCCACCTCACTGTTTATCCTTGTCTCCAGGTCATTTATGAACAGATTGAAAAGCACCGGTCCCAGGACCGAGCCCTGGGGCACACCGCTTTTCACTTCTCTCCATTGTGAAAATTTCCCATTGACACCTACTCTTTGTTTCCGGGATCTCAACCAGTTCTCAATCCATAAGATGACCTGCCCTCTTATCCCCCGACTGTGCAATTTTCTCAGCAGCCTTTGGTGAGAGACTGTGTCAAAAGCCTTTTGAAAATCCAGATAGACTATATCCACCGGTTCACCCAAATCCACGTGCCTGATGACCCTTTCAAAAAATTCTAAAAGGTTTGTCAGACAAGATTTACCCTTACAGAAGCGATGCTGATTTTCTTTCAGCAAGGTTTGTTCTTTTATGTGTTTTAAGATTTTCTCTTGGATGAGTCTTTCTACCATCTTCCCTGGGACAGATGTAAGGCTAACTGGCCTGTAGTTTCCTGGGTCACCCCTCCTTCCTTTTTTAAAAATTGGTGTGGCATCTGCCATCCTCCAGTCCTCCGGCACTGTGGCCGTTTTAAGAGACAAGTTGCATATAACCGTTAAGAGATCTGCAATTTCATTTCTCAGTTCCCTAATAACCCTTGGGTGGATGCCTTTTGGCCCCTGTGACTTGTTAATCCTCAATTTATCGATTAGTCCTAAAACCTCCTCTCTTTTAACCTGTATTTGATTTAATTCTTTAGTCAAGAGGGGCGGCTCAGGCAGCAGAATCCGCTTAAGGTCCTCTGTCGTGAAGACAGACGCAAAGAAGTCATTCAATTTCTCTGCAATGTCCAAGTCCTCCTTAACCTCCCCCTTTCCTCCCTCACCATCCAGAGGGCCAACTGGTTCTCTGGCAGGTTTTCTACTTCTAACATACTTAAAGAAGCTTTTATTATTACCCTTTATATTGCTAGCCATGCGTTCCTCAAAATCTTTCTTTGCCTCCCTTATCATCTTCTTACATTTCTTTTGCCAGAGTTTGTGTTCCTTAGTGCCTAATTTTCACAAAGATTACAAAATAAAATTTAACTAGAAAATTATGAAATCAAGAAAACAACCACCTCACCATTAAAACATTAAACCCAACTAAACGCATTAAAATCAGAAAAAGGTCTCGTTAAAATCGAGATAGCAGGGCCCTTGAAGTCTCTTCTAACTCTGATTCTCAAAGGCCAGTCTGAAAATGTTTTACACCATTCTTAAAATCAATCAGAGTGGAAACCAATTGTAACTGATTGTAACTACTAATCAGCTCTCCCTTCTCTTCTTCCCCCTCCTCCTCTCCCCTTCCCCTGTCCACCACCCAACTCTATATACTACAGCCAATGAATATCTGGCATGAAATGTATATCCCATCCCATATTACAGGCATGTCCAAACTTCGGCCCTCCGGATGTTTTGGGCCACAACTCCCACAGTCCTTTGCCACTGGAAATACAGGCTTGGAATTCTGGGAATTGTGGTCCAAAACATCAGGAGGGCCAAAGTTTGGACATGCCTGCCATATTATATTGCACACCTCATTCTGCTGTTATATATCTGAAGAATTGGACGTGTAGTCCACAAAACATTACATTAAAATATGAAAGTTAAATTTTAAGGTGCCACATGTTTTGTGTCTTTTGATTTGCTTTGTTTTGCTTTGATTTTTGTCTGTAACTCTGAAGGGTGTGCATTTCACCATTTTATTGCCACACACAAGAGAATGTTATGTCCTTCCTTTCTCTGCCCTGCCCGGTTTGGTTTGCTTTGTTAGGCAGGCCTGTGAAACAATTGGAATTTTTTAAAGGGTCTCTCTTTATGATCTTATCTGGAAACACGGAAATAAGCCAGATGTTCCTTTAGAAAGCCAGGCCTTGACTGCTTAGGGCAGTGGTGCCCAACCATGGGCCCTAGATGTTCTTGGATTACAACTCCCAGAAATCCTGGCCAGCACAGCTAATGGTGAAGTCTTCTGAGAGTTTTAGTCCAAGAACATCTGTGGTTCCATGGTTTGGAACCATTGATTTCAGGCTTTAAAGATTAAAATTAACACCTTAAACTGGGCTCAGAAAGCAACAGGCAACCAATACAGTAGAGATGGGCACAAAACGACCATTTTTTCGTTACCGTTCTCCATTATTCGCTCCGTTACGTAACGGTACGAATAATGACTGTTGCGATGGGGCAGGCTCGAACCGAACAGAACCAAGAAAATTTTCTTTGGTTCTGTTTGCTTCCGTTACTGGCGTCGTGCTGCTTGCGAGATGAAAAATGGAGCAGCGGAGGGTGGCGAGAGGGGCCTGGGCCTGCTGGAGCCTCTTTGCTCCCTCAACAGCAGAGCCGACGCAAGACTTTGCCGGTCTCGCGAGAAGAGGTGGGATCCGAGCCTTTATGGGCTGGGCTCCGGGATCTCGGCCACGTGGCAAAGCGGCAAAGGTGCAGCTGGCTTGGAAGCACGGGGGGGGAGTGCAGCGGCATCCCCCCCACAGGTTTCCCGGGTCTAGGCCGGGGAGGGTGCAGGGCGGCGGTCTGCCGGGACGGTGGCTCCCGGGGAGAAGGGCCCCAGTTAGGGCGGCGCTGCATGGAGCTCCGGGGGTAGCGACCCGATGGGGTGGCGGACGGTGCGGCGGATCGGTCCTTGGGGAGGGGGCCCAAGGGAGGGTGGCGCTCGGTGGCGCTCCGGGGGTGGCGGCCTCTTGGGTGTGGTGACCGGAACAGCGCCCGGCTCCCGGAGGACTCCCTATGGCCACGGGATCGCTCTCCCGGCAGGGGTCCCCACAGCCGCGGGATCGCTCTCCCAGCCTGCATGCCGCCGGCTCCGGTGGCAACCAGCCCTGGGAGGGCTCCCTGCGGCCACAGCTTGCCGCACCCAAAAAATGGAAGAAACAGAAATGAAGCGGGCCCCTGAAAAATGGAAATGGGACAAAGCGGACCCCAGGGCCCGAATAACGACCACGAAATGCCTTTTTGGCATTTCGTGCCCATCTCTACAATACAGCCATCTAGTTACCACACATTTTATCAAATAAAGATCTCAGACCCTCTTCAAAAGTAGCCCCATGAGGGCTGCACTGAAGTTATAAACACATGATGTAACATGACTCTTGAAGGGTCAGAACTACCCTGGAAAGGTCCAAGATGATAAATTAAGCAGAGTTGTGCCAAGGCACTCTTCCTCATTGCTGCCACCTTGGGATCCAAGGAAACTGAAGTCAAAAAGCACTCCCAGATGACAGACCTCACCAGTTGGATAGCAAAACCCATTCTAGAATAGGTTGAACCCCAAACCAGGCTTTCTTCTGCCCAGCAGCACCCCCCCCAACATCTTGTCTAGATTTCATTTCTTATTTTCCCTCATCCAGTTCACAACCAATTCCAGGCAATATTCCCTCAGTGTTATCTGGAAGTTGAGTCATGGCAACTGGACTTCTTTTCTTGAGATATTGAAACATTTTGCTGCTCATCCAAACAGCTTTGTCAGTCTGAAGAAAGCCAGCTGCAAGTCTTTAGACTGACAAAGCTGTTTGGATGAGCAACAAAACGTTTCATTCTCTCAAGAAAAGAAGTCCAATTGCCATGACTCAACTTCCAGATAAACTCACCTGGATGACTGAGAATCTTTACAGACATATTCCCTCAGTGCTGCTCAACAAGGAACAATAGAGTTGAATGTGAGTAGTTTACCACTGACACCTCACTCAAAAGCTCTGAATAAATGCCCTAAGTACATCCAATCTTGCCTGATTTCGGAAGCTAATGGGGGTCGGCCCTGGTTAGTACTTGGATGGGAGACCACCAGGGAATACCAGGTGCTGTAGGTCCCTGGAGTAGGAACTGGCAAACCACTCCAGTATTTCTGCCAAGAAAACTCCATGGACATGGGGTCACAAAGAGTTGGTCACGACTGTAATGATGCAACACAACATAATTTTCCCAGCAACCTTATAGATATGTTAAACACTGTCCTTACAGGAGTAAAGTAAAGTCCTAAATATCAGAGGCCAACTATAGTGTTAATGTTTCCCCGACATCTCGATTTGTGTTCATCCTTACAGGAATGAACAAAAACATCCTATGTACTGCAATATAGTGCCCCCAATACATAACCTATGCCGGCAGTCCAACAGGATACCTTGGTTAATCTCCTAAGTATTGCAGACTGCTACAAGTTAGAGGAGAACTCAGTAGGGGTTTTCTCCTCTTCTTGAATCTCTAGAAGTAGGTCATATAGCAGGATGACCAAAGCAATCCTATATTCCAGCTGAAAGCCCCACTGAAATGGGTTGTGCATTGCTTTAAGTACAGTATTTGCACACTACTGGTAATTTTAGGCATTTACAAAATGCAGCAATTGACGCTAGATTCAACGGAGCAAACAGTTCAATAAAACTTAAGCAGACTACCAGGATTTTCAGTTTAATATTTAAATGTCATGACCTTAATATTGCAAATGTTTAATATTCAATTGTTTTCCTCTGTTAAATAAACATAAAAAAAGTTTATAATCTAGATTACAGTATGAACAGAGAATTCCAGTGCTGGTGTGTTGCTCTCAGTTCAGCTATTGGCAAGATCAAACTGCTGGTATAACAGTACAGCAATCCTTGTACAGTACATATTTTGTTGTATAAGACACCATCTTGTCTCATTATTTTACTATTTTTATTTTTATTATTACTGAATTATATGCTTGTTAATTGTTTTTTTAACTGGTATCTATATGACTGTTGTAAACTGCCCAGAGTTCCATCATGGAAGACAGACAGTATAGAAATATATAAATAAACAATAAATAATAATAAACGCAAGACTAATCCCGATAAGATTGACAAATGGAAGCTTTTAAAAGGGGCCCAAATTTTATGCAGGAGCAGTGAGTCAATGGATGACATATAGCAAGGACAGCCCTAGAACAGTACCCTCTCTGCTCCTCTGATACTTTCATAAGGACTGGAACCTTGCCTTTTGATTTATAACTAAGTTTCAGGACAGCTGAGAACTCGTTAGTTTAGACATCTGGCTGCAGAACCAAAAGTTGCTTCTTTGACAGGGGCTGGATTTGACGATCCACCAAGTCCGTCCCAGCTCCGCAGTTCTAAGATTAAGAGGCCACAACATAAGCAGCAATTTTATAGTATTGTTTCACATGCATTTATTTTTTATTTTTTATTTATTTTTGCATTTGTATACCACTCCCATTTCCCAAAGGGAACTCCCACAACCTTTTAGAGACCGAGTGCCCCAACTGCGATTCAAAACCAACTTATTTTTCACAAAGTGTCAATACGGCAATTAACCTGAATACAGTGGCACTGCGGGATACAGATGCTTCTGGCGCTACCCTTTGGGAAAGCGAGGATGGAAAAGCAGGCTACTGGATTTCCCGCCGCCACAGCAAGGGTGCTGTGGC
This sequence comes from Phrynocephalus versicolor, assembly GCA_023846285.1. Classification (NCBI taxonomy): domain Eukaryota; kingdom Metazoa; phylum Chordata; class Lepidosauria; order Squamata; family Agamidae; genus Phrynocephalus; species Phrynocephalus versicolor. The sequence goes on from JAHTLZ010000017.1 coordinate 230,004, forward strand.
CATCGACAATTCAAAAGCCTGCTCTTCAATCCTCACTTTCCCAAGGGGTAGTGCCCCTGCTCTCCAATCCTTATTTTCCTTAAGGGGAGCACCCCTCCTCTTTGATCCTTGCTTTCCTGAAGGGAAGCACCCTTGAGGAAAGCGATAATAAAAGAGCAGGCTTTTGAATTTCCCGCAGCCACAGCACCCTCGCTGTAGCCAAGAGAAATTTAAAAAAAAATGCTCTTCAAACCTCACTTTCCCAAAGGGTGCTACTAACCTTTGGGAAAGTGAGGATCGAAGAACAGGGGTGCTCCTTTTCGGAAAAGCAAGGCTCGAAGAGCAGGTTTTTGGATTCCCCACAGCAACATCACCCTTGCTGTTCATAATTCAAAAACCTGCTCTTCGATTGCTTTCCTGAAGAGTAAAGTGTTCTGCCTATATACCGCCCCATACCACTACAAGTAGTCTCTGGGCGGTTTACAATTTTTTAATTACAGTGTGCAGGCTACACATTGCCCCCCACCCCAGCAAGCTGGGTACTCATTTTACCGACCTCGGAAGGATGGAAGGCTGAGTGAACCTTGAGCCTGCTACCTGGGATTGAACCCAGGTCGTGAACAGTTTTACCTGCAGTACAGGCATTTAACCACTGCATCACGAGGCTCAGTAACATCCCATCCACTTCTTTGCCCTGGACAGGCAGGTGAAGGGAAGGACAGCAGCTTGTGGGCTTGTTCGTAGCCCATATACTCTCCAGCCACACTGCTTTTGGGATGCCCAGAGCGGTGTAGCTGGAGAGTAAACTGGGGCTACGAACGAGCCCACAAGCTGCTGTCCTTCCCTTCGCCCAGCTCTCTACATGAAGCACAGTAGCGTGCTCCGAGCGGAGGGGGAAGTGCCGTGGCTGTGAGGAGGCGATGTCACATGCCCACAGAAAGGGCTCCATGTGCCACCTCTGGTACCCATGCCATAGGTTCGTCAACACTGATGTCGGACTATGTGAACCTCCCACTCTGTAGATGGATATTTCTTACTAGAGGCATCCTCATTAAAAGGGGAAAGGCCCCCACTATCATCATCTCTCAACCACTGATTCTCTAAACCAGTGGTTCAGAACTGGTAGTATGCATTAGAGATGGGCATGAAACAGAAAAATGGTGTTTCGGTTTTTCGTTTGTCGTTGAGAGGTCTGTTTTGGTTCATTTCCGTTTGTCGTGAATTTTTTGAAAAATTTCATTACCGTTTTTCGTTTTTTCGCTTGTCATTTCTACCCGCTTTTGCGCGATTTTTAAAGCATTTCCGTGCGCAGGCATCCCCCAACGCCCCAGACCAGAGGGAGAACACTAAAAAAATGGATGCTGGCAGAGACATAGTATAGACTAGGTATGCAGGAAGGCTGCAAAGGCAGTGGTGGGCGTTGCCCAGGGTGCAAGGCAGCCGCAGAGTGACTGCACTGCGGGGCAAGGGAGGGTACTCACCGAGAGGTACGCAGCACACACGCACACAGGGAGGCTGCAGGAGTGAAGCTAGAGTCGCAGCAGAGACAGCAATCCCACCCTAACTCCCACCAGAGACTGTGAGGAGGACGGGGGCTGCCAGAGCTTTTTATGCCCTCTGTGGCTGCCAGACCTGCCCGTCCAGTCTGCAACCTGGGCATGCTATTGGTTGAACATGATCCCATCACATGGCTTGCCTCCATTTTGTGGCTGGTGGCGACATCAATTTTAAAGGGAAAAGAAAAATACATTGCGATGGGAGAAGACAAAAACAAACGTTTTAAGCACCCTAACCACCCTGGTAGGTATTATCAGACAATATAAATAATTATCACTGCGTTTTTATGGATGTCCAGGGCGTTTTTTAACATTTAAAACAGCTCATTTCATTGTGCGTCGCCATTAACGGAAACGAAACGTAACGACCACAATTTCCATGGTTCTGTTCGTCTCGTTGCATTTTCAGCACAATTTTCGTTTGTCGTTTCGTTACGTAACGGAAACGACAAACGATAACGGAAACAAAAATTTCGCCGCTCTGTGCCCATGTCTAGTATGCATACTAATGGTGGAACAAAGTGGAAGTCAGGGCCTTCATAACAACCAAACCATCAATCCACCCTATGATCTCAGTTTTCCTGCATGAATTCTTCTACTGTTTCATATCCTTAAATCTTATTGTCAATGAAATCTTAATAATCACATGCCTACACTCTGATTAACATCTCAATCCAATAAAACAGACTTTCAGTTCCTATCATGACAGGACTCTCGTTCTCTAAAACAGTGACTCATGGAACTAAATACTGTATACAAAAGGTCTAGAACAGTGGTTCTCAACCTGTGGGTCCCCAGATGTTCCTGGACTGCAACTCCCAGAAATCCTGACCAGCTCAGCTAGTGATGAAGACTTCTGGGAGTTGCAGTCCAGGAACATCTGGGGACCCACAGGTTGAGAATCACTGGTCTAGAACCACAGTTCTAAGCTATACCAGCCCAGGAACTGTCACAGTTTATTTCCTTTCATTTGGGACCTTTACTCAAAACCCCTAGGATCCCTCAACGTAGCCACTATGAGCCAACGGGTATTTGAATGAGAGAGACACTCCACTGTGGCTCTGCCCTCACCACTGGGTGAGTAGAATTGATCTAATTAGTAGTAAAGGTAGCAATATTCATAATTAAACATAGTTAACAAAGCAACTTAAAAAAAAAACATTTACACTGGAGTGTAGTGCTGTAACAATGATTTTTACATATATTCAAAAAAGCATTGGGCTTTTTTTTGTTAAAGATCTAAAAGCATCTTCAGCACTCCTTATTCCAGTCTCTAGGGGGAAGAGGGTGATATTTATTTATGATATGGTATAGGCTTGAGAAAGATAATCTTTCAGTTATAGACCCCATTTGAAGCAGGCAACCGTTAGGCGGCCTATACTACTTTTTCATGTGCTCTACCAGTATTTTCAATGTGTGCATAAGCCTTCCAGATACAGAACTCTATTCAGTGGGTCATAGCATCCCAAGGCAGCAGAGGAAGGCTGCTCTTTCTTCTCAATTAAGCTAAGAATAGTACAATAAGTATGGATAACCTCCAAGGTTTGCATTACATTCAATTTCCTCTACAGCTGATACGATACCTAGGAAATCATGCTGACCCCACCATATGGTTATGCCAGCTTCTGTCAAGCCCTTGGAGTGGCCTTATGAGCGAGGCCCTCCTCCATCATTATATTCTGTCCCCAGCGTCTGCTTGGTGCAGAAACGCACATGTGCAAATGGGCCTGGGGGCCAAGGGGGAAAAAATGAGATGACATCACACTTGCTAAGTAGATATTATTTATTAAGGCTTGTATTCTCCTAAAGGAAAACGTTATTCTGATGCTGTCCCGTTACCTCTTACACGAGAAGCAACAGTCCAGAGACAAAGCTATATGTTCTAAATACAAGTCTAAATGATACAGCTTAAACTTTCATTTAAGTCGGAGATCCTCTTGAGTAAATAGTTTTCAGAAGAGATTTGCTTTCTAGAATAAGTAAAAGATCCTCTACGATAAAACACGTGCAGATTCGGTGTGCTAGAGCAACAGGCACGAGCACCAAGAATTCATGCTAAAATTTGAAACTCCGGTTGATGGCCAGTTCTTCGACAGCTCTCTCTCATTCCACAAAAAACTTGACATAAAATTCCATTTCTTAGAACATTTGTTTTTACTCATCCAACAGGAAAGAATATATAGACACACACACACTGTCAATTTTAAACATCTGAAGCATAATCCATCATATGAGTTTGTACTAAGATTCTATATTAAAGCTCACCATTATCAGTACAAAAACTGAACCGGCATTTTAAAGTGGTGGCGGCGGTGGGGGGAAGGGGGATAGATTAAAAATATATTTAACTGGTATTAGAAAAACTGGAAAAAATATTTTAAAAGCCACATTGCCCCAAGCCCCTACAATGTCAAAAAAAGTTATTAAAATAATCAAAGACTACCACACAAAAAAGAAAATGATGGCAGAGAGATTGATTTCTCACTTTTTGTTGCAGGATATGTGATACATGGTAGATCTGCCACTAAAGGGCACTGTTTCACCAAGTAGTAATGAAAAGTCATTTTTAAGTCATAAGAAACAAGAGGAACACTTCTCAAGCCAGCCCCACTGAAAATGGCTGTAAATGAAACAAGCCCAGAAGTGCATTTACACAATCCATGAGCAATCCACACCACTTGCAAGACAAGTTATGCTTCTGAATCATGTCCCTTTGGTTTCCTTTAAATTTTTCTCAAAAACAGTAAGAAGCAGATTTAAAAAACCTGTTCAGAACCTGCTGGGTTGAGCCAAGTGTTTTCAACACAGATCATTTCTCAAAAGAAGCTTAAAACAACTAAAATGTTTTAGAGGCTTTTGTTTGCCATAAAGAATCAAGACGATTATGGGAATGGTGAGACAAAAATATATGTAGTACATAAATATAAAATTATGGCCAATATTCAAATCAGAAACATAATTAATACTAAAGTTAAAAATCTTTGGGAAATACTAATATTTGAACAATCTTCCATTCCAGACAAATGTGTTTAACCAAATTATTAAAAAGAAAGAAAGAAAAGAAACATCTTTATTCATGGTTGCTATAGCATTTCACAAAGGAAATATTCGCCTTTATGCATATTCACCTGGGACAAAACAAAAACAAAACAAAAACAAAAAAAAAACAAAAAAAAAACAAAAAAAACCCCAACTAAATACAAAACAAAACAAAAAACCAAGAACGCACTACAATGTACTTAAAAGATACAAGAATTTAATTTCTCCTGCACAAGGAAAATATGGGAACTGAAAAGGTTACAGTCTCCTGATGCCAAAATACAGCATCAGAGTACTTTTTAAAAAGATTTAATTTTTCATAATCAAATATCAGTTCTAGTATATATATATATATATGTATGTATATATATATATATTTATAGATATTTATAGCAAACCATACATATGTTTATTCTTATTGTTTATTTCGATTCTGGCGTTCCTGTAAAGAGAAAAACATCTAATTAGCATGGAACATGTAATTCTTGCCATATTACAAAAGTTCTGTTGTAGCTATGTATGCAGGACAAAACATAATTTCTTCATTGAGGGAACTTAAGCTAAGTTTTGTTCTTATGACATGTAACAATTTTAAACAACCAGATAATAGGAAAGGCCAGATTACTCCTAAACATGTTTAAACTTGCTTGTGGGTTCAAGTATAGGTTGCAGAGACAAGTGTGAAATGGCCTAGAAATTTTCCCGCTAGTAATAATTATTCCTTCTACTATCAAGCAAAAGTTGCTTTGTACTTGCAAGTCCAAAGCAGAACATGGTCCCCTTAATGTGAATGACTCTATGCAGTCATGACTAGAGATGGGAACAAAATTTGCACAATCTATGAAAAATCACAACTTCATCTATTCATATGAAATGATACCCCAACAAATATGACTTTGCATTTTTTGATTCATCAATTTGTCGGGATATAAAAAGCCCCCCTCCAGGCAGCTAGAGACATCAACATCATCGAAAAACTTCCCATGATTCTCCACTACAGTCCCTCCAAGTTTGATGAAGACTGGGTTTCCCCGAGCCAGTTGCTAAAGGGCATTCTTCGGGGGGGGGGCATCACACTTGTGTAGGTGGCGTGTAACTCAGATATCTGAAAGCCAATCTTTAGCCAACTTGGAAGGACTTTAGAGGAAAGTTGAGAGCTTTCCTACAATGTTGGTGTCTCTAGGTGCCTTGCCCCCCCCCCTCCTTGGGGTGCATACTTCAGCCACCCAGAACCTAAATATCAGCAAACTAGCATGGTCTGTACCCGAGAGTAAGGGGAGACTTCTCCGAGATTTAGGTGTCTCTAGGTTGCTTAGGGTTTTAAATGCAAAAACAAATGAACAAACCAATATGATTCATCAGAAAAAATATCTGGAAGTTGAGTCATGGCAACTGGACTTCCTTTTCTTGAGAAACTGAAACGTTTTGCTGCTCATCCAAACAGCTTCGCCAGACAGACAAAGCTGTTTTGATGAGCACCAAAACATTTCAATCTCTCAAGAAAAGAATTCCAGTTGCCATGACTCAACTTCCAGATAAACTCATTTGGATGACTGAGAATCTTCAAATTCATACAGAAAGAAAAAAAATAAATCCTTTATTCGTCCACCCTGAAGAATCACGAATCAAAATGAATTGCTGTTTTTTGGTTCGTGCCCATGTCTATTTATAACTATTTCTAGATATGAAGAAAGATATTGGCTGAAGACCTATTACTGTATATACTCAAATATAAGCCTAGTTTTTCAGCCCTAATTTTGGGCTGAAAAAAGGGGCCCTCGACTTATTTGCGGGTGAATACTTTTAGCCACTGAGGCAAGTGTTTGGATCGGTGGCTAAAAGTCATTTTAAACATTGTGTGCCGCTCCTCATGCCCCCCCCCCTGCATCACAGGGGAGCGGTGCACAAAGTTTAAAAATGACTTTTAGCCACTGACCCAAGCACTTGCATCAGTGGCTAAAAGTCATTTTAAACATCACACACCGCTCCCCCAGCTCACAAAGGAGGAGTTGCCAGGCCCTGCTGCATTTCCTACCCTAGGCTTATACTCGAGTCAATACGTTTCCCCAGTTTTGGGGGGTTAAATTAGGGGCCTCGACTTATACTCGGGTCGACTTATACTCAAGTATATGCGGTAGTTATTTAGCTTTTTTTTTTTTAAGGGAAAAGGTTGGGTGAGAATATCAGGCCACTTCTACTCCCAAATTCGTAAGATTCCTCAAAAACATGCTGAGAACGACAAAACCACAACTTTCTCCCATCACAGTCCAGAGATGCATAAAGAGAATATGAAAGAAAATACCCTCTTTTCCACATTGTCTCAGGTTGTTCCTTGCACTGGTCATGAAAATATATTCCTACTAAGTACAGTACTTTGATCCTCCTCTTGCTTCTAAATTTTACTACCCTGTTTCCCTGAAAATAAGACCTCCCCCAAAAATAAGCCCTAGCAGGATTTCTATGTGTTTGTTAAATATAAGCCCTACCCTGATAATAAAACCTAGTGATGGGCGTGGCTATGGTTGTGTGCAGGGCTGACATTCAAGCATATTATACTTACTAAAAGTAAGACATCCCCTGAAAATAAGCCCTAGTGTGCCTTCTTGAGAAAAAATAAATATAAGACAGTGTCTTATTTTGGGGGAAACACGGTATGTAGCAAAACAGGAAAACACTGAGAGGGCTTCCATGTCCTGAAGCCTGTACCTCCACCCGTAAAATGGCACAAAGCTCCTATTCCGAAGAGAAACAGAAGAACAGCTGGTTGACTGATTCACTATACTGTGTAAAACGTTAGGTTCACTTGGTTTTCCATTCAACACTCCTACTCCTTAAGCTGCCCTAGTGAAAGCATTTAACATGCAGTTCTGTTATATATTTCCTGAACATTTTCAGGAAAGTTGAAAGAAATGACAGTCTGACAATTTAATGAAACACTGTCTTATAACAGGTGCATAATATTAAGGAAATATTGAGAAATTATAGGTTTTGGTTTTATAAGTAGGGTTTTGAGGATACTCCTGTAAAATTGGTGTCTCTCAATTAAATACACCTGAATATTTAAAAATATGGGCTTTGGCTGATGCTTAAACTACAGCATACTAGTAACTGAAACAGTAAAAAACCAAGATTCTTGGGATGAAGTCCAAAGACGTGATATGTTTTACAAGCACAAGTGCTTCCAGGCTTTGATGTTTTTCTGTGTTCCATCTTCTGCTCTTGAAGCAACAAGGTTAAGCCAAAAGATCATTCACAATTTTGGCATGTGATTAAAGAGTTTCTTCTTGAATATTAAAATATACATTGAGCGTGTTTGAGTGCAAGCATGCATAGACAAACAACACAGAATGCTGCTACTGTATACTTGATTTCTTTAAAAAGTATTTGCAGTCTGAGGTCCAAAGAGTGACTTTTGGCAAACCCATGGGTTTGGCATTCCTTGTGCCATCCTGCCTACGCGTTTGAGAAGACCCTTCCACTTCAAAAGAGGGTTGTCATGGAACAGCATTTGGAGGATGGACCCAGGTTCCCTTCATCATGTTAATATGACTTTGTTTGGGGATTGTTCCTGTTCTCCCAACCCCTCCAATAAGTAGATTCTGAGTAGCTAGCAAAGAGTCAGAACAATAAAACCCTAGTACAATATATCAGACCAGTCAGCTCTATCAGTGAGAGGCCAAGTTAAAAACAGAAACATATTGCAGGACCATAGTATATGAAAAAAGCCTGCCTGAGGTAAGGGGCAAAGGCTGTTTCTGGCCTCCCATACTTACCCCAGGACTGGCACTGCCCCGAACTGGCCTGAGAGGGCCTTCCCAGGGGGCTCCAGAAGGCCTGGGAAGGCCCTTGCAGGCCCGTTTGGGGCAGCACCAGGCTGGGGTTAAGTACAAGAGCCCCCAGTTAGACCCCCCAGGCCCAACCTGACCTGCATCCACATATCGTGGATTTTCAATTATCGCGGGTGGGGTCGGGCCCAACCCCCACAATAGGTGGGGGGGTCACTGTACGTCAAGTATTCTTTTATACTTAGTGACTAGCAGCTGAAACACAGCTGGTGTTATCATACAAAGTTTTGACAAACATGATTTTCTGAAACAGCAACTCAGACTACGGAAATAAAATGTAAACTGTACTTTCTAGGGAAGAGTACAAAAATCCTACAAGAGTGAATTAAGTCCAGTGAAAATTACAGATGCCCTACATTCTTCCGCCAGTTTCCAAATGGGGCTCCCCATTTAATAAAACATTCAAAAGCCAGCTTACCTTCCGCACAACCTCTTCTTCTTCCTGGCGCTTTTCGTAATGAGAAAAGTCATCAAAGATGGAGGTTGTGTGCTTGTATGTCGCAATAATTTTAAGCACTTGTTTTGCTTTTTCTAAGGGCACCTCCTGAGTATCACGGGAGTTTGTAACTGGTTTGTTGTCATTGTTCTCCAGCCGGATGTGCCGCAGCTGGTTGTTGGGCACATCTTTCACGAAGATCCACTTGACGTCAAACTTTCCCTTCCATTTGTCCTGGGACCAGACACCTGCGCTGGTGCCATAGTCCACCGATGATTTCATTTCTGCCACTCCACAAAAATGTCCGCTGCCATTAACACTGAATAGTAAGTAGACTGGGCCCTTACTATTCATAGAGCGGAAAGCACTGTCCAAGCGCTTGTTGCCATGTTCTGTGCTACACCAAATGGAGTACTTAATGGAACGATGAATATCGTCTTCCGAATAGCTTTTTATTATGAAGACGCGTCCATTTTTAAGGTTCCACTCAAAATCTTTAGGGTTGTAACTGTGAGCAGCTTTCAGTTTTTCAAGAACAGGGTGGGATTCACCGGCAGGGATGGAATTAGCTGGGGTCGTGCCCGGCGAGTTGTTCTCGTGACCAGTTCCTCCACTTTGGCCGAATGCGGCATTTCTGTTACGCGGTGCCACCCACCGGTTTTGAGGTGGCGGTGGCGGCGGGGGCTGAGGGTTCTGGTATGGCAGCTGGGTCAGTGGAGGTGGCTGGGCAGGAATAGGCTGAATAAGTTGTGGCTGTGGGACTGACTGAGGAGAAGGGATCTGCTGGGGCGTTGGAACCTTGGCCGCAGGGCCCTTGTTGTCCCACGTGCCGATGTCCATGTTGTGTTTAATAGGTGGCGGAGGCAAAGCCGCTCCGACTACAGGCCCACTTTTTGTTTTCATCTTGGGCTGAGGTTTCGCAGGCTTGCTCGCAATAGCAGCCCAAGATGTTGGCTTTGATACTGGTAAACTAATACTTGACCCACCATTGCCAGACAAAGCGCCTGCTATTCCAGCACTATTCACCACGGAACCAACTGCCTTCACGGCAGAAGCTGTGACATCCCCGCCAATCTTCAGTCCAACCATTCCCTGTTCAATGCTGTTCATCCCCGGAGCTTTATTTAACGTATCGTTATGAAATCCAGTCTGCCCATCCACAATAGTACCGCCCAGGGAGCTGGGAGGATAGCTGTAACTGCTTCCATAAGCTGAGTTTTGAGTTTGCTGTCCTTGAGACCCACTTGTTCCCCAAGCTGAGAAAGGAGGATTTTCAGGGAAGAAATTAAATCTGTGTGGATAAATGTTGTTCCCCAGTCCACCAGGCTGTCCAAAAACAGCATCATGCATGAAATGATGATCACCATTGCTAAGCTGTCCATAGGTTGTGAGGTATGGGATAGGAGGGTCTCCTCCAGTTGACCAAGGTGCTTCACTGAGTGAATAAGGGAAGCCAATAGAAGGAGGATAGTAACTGGACAAATAGGGATCTGTCATTGATGGATAGCTGTTATTCTGTGAAAGATTTAAAAAAAAGTTTCAGAATTAAAGATATTCACATTGCACAGGCCAATCAAGATACCCTTTGATTAAAAAAACTGGAATTAGAAGTTCCACTTGTTCAAATGGATGTCTTCTCATTGTGATTTACTATCCAGAGCAAAGTTTTCAGTCTCCGAAACATTTAAATCCTCTTTGTTACCATATAGTTTAATTAACAATCAAATGCCTTACATTTTAAGGTTTTATTGCATAACAACAATTTAATTTTATCAGATCAAAACAGATTTGTCCTGCGACTCACAAACTTTCCTGTAACTCCTCCTCTTAGTTCAATCACATCAGAGAAATTTAATTTCTTTTCTGTACTGTCAGTGGGCATCATTTTGTTTTAAAACTCCTCTGCTTTTCAGTAAATGGAGTTACAGTAACCCCCCGCCAATCGCGGGGGTTAGGGACCCACCCCATCCGCGATGCACGATAGTCCACAATATGCGGAAGCGGGTGGGTGGGGTGGGGCCTGGGGGCGGCGACTGCGCGGCGGCGGTAGGGGGATCTTACCTCCCACCGCACGCGCGGCCCCGAGGCTTCTCGGGGGTGTGTGGGAGGGCCGCACGGATTGCCCGCCGCCACCCCCGCGCACTCCGGAGGCTTCTCGGGGGTGCGCGGGAGGGCCACCCGGAGCGACCAGATCACTGTATGTCTAAAACGTAGCATTAAAATGCATCTATTGCTCAAAGATTATGCAAACATTATGCTTCACAAAACGTCAATAAAATCAAATGTCGGCAGATAGATTAAAGAAGCAAACTTCACTGTGCAAACTATCAAAATCTCTAACCTACAGCATTGGTTCCTACCCTTGGGTTCCCTGATATTCGTGGACTAAAATTCCCAGAAATTGTGTCACCACTAGTTCTGCTGGGCAGCATTTCTGGGGAATTTTAATTCAAATATATCCTATACTGATAGCATTCCCCTTTATTGTGTGGCTGCAAACCCAAATCTCACATGTCACATTTGACTCTCCTTTTGCCTAAATTTCAGAGGTTCATCCCCAACTCCACCCAGAGTATGAGATCTTCTACATCATGTCTGCAATGCCTTATTACCTCTTCCTGAAGAGGATGGGGGAAGGGTGTCATACTGTGTGTTGCTTATATACACAGCAGTTAAAGCACTTTCTAGGTGTCTACAATTTAATTATGCAGGCTACACTTTGTCTTCCCCCTTAGCAAGCTACGCAGTCAATTTACCAATATGGAAAGATGGAAGGCTGAATCAGGCTTGAGCCCACTACCTGAGCCCACTGCATCAAACTCAGATTGTGGGCAAAGTCCTCACTGCAGTTCTGAAGTTTAACCACTGTGCCACAAGTCTCATCTGTAGTCTTCAACCACATGCTTGTAGTAAGGGGTGTTGAGGACGAAGAGTGTGCAGCCATTAAAGGCACCAGTGCTATTTGTAATTTCAGTTAGCAATAAGATTACTTCTCAGACAGCTTCACGAGCGTTTGGTGGGAGTTCTTTTTGCTTGTAGTACAGTACCTAACTTTTAGTCCTCCTTTTCTAATTCTGTCTTAACGTCATGCTGTATTCTTCTTTATACCTTACATGTGTTGGCATCAGTGCTGTTTAGTAGTAGATTTATAAAGAAAGTGGAGCCCTTTCTAATTTTGCTCTGCTTTTTACTTAAAATTTAATTCTAATTTCAATCTCTTTACTTGCTTTGTACATTTTATCTGCCTTTACTTCTGCCATCTGTATTCTGTCTCTCGCTCTGTTTGTGTGTGTGTCGTGCCCACTTATAGTAAATCTCTGAGACATTTGGTTTCCAAATGAAAGTCAATGGAAGTGTAAATAAACATTTGAATTTTGAATTCCAATTCCAACATGAATCATGTACAAATTGACCCAGTAGAAATTAAAGCCCAATCCAACCCAAACTGAATGACAGGGGGTTTGCATACCTTGTTTGTTACACCTCTCTCCCAATGTTCTGGCCCCTGAGCCTAGTTTTGAACTGCAATATATTTTAAACTACAGTAGCACCCCCGTATCTGCTGATTCAGTTATCCGCAGATGGTAATCGCAGGCGGAGGTGGTGGAGGAGGAGGTAGCTGCAGACCTCAGGCCCCGGAGGAAGAGGAGGAGGCGGACTCAGGGGCGACCCCTGGACCTGGGTTGTTGTTGGTGGTGGTGGTAGAGGAGGGCCAGCTGCCTGTTTGACAACTAGGTGGGCAGCTGCAGCGGCGGTGGAAGAGGTGGCATGGCCCAGGAACGCCCGCCCATCTGCATGATGGCGGCGGCAGCAGAGATGGCCACGCGCCTCAGGAGGGCCCGCCTGCCAATGACCTGGGCAGGGGCAGGGAGCAGCGGCGGTGGCGTGGGCACAGACAGCCTGCCCTCCCACAAGGTTGGGGCCTGAAGCCGGTTGGGGGGGATCAGAGTGATGGGGGGTAAGCGGCAGGGAGCCAGCGTGCAGTCCGGGCAGATGCAGCCCTGCTCCGCACGACTGCAGCACCAGCTACAGTGTGTGTTGGGGAGATAGGAGCAGTGCAGGAATCAGAGCTGAGCCTCGGCCTTGCCCTTCTCTTGCTCCATCAGGCCAGGCTGAGAGCCACCGCCTCGGTCTTTTTCATCGCCGCCTGATGGAGCGCCATGAACGTGGCTAGCCAGAGAGGTGAGGAGACCAGGCGTCCACCTGCAAGTTCGGCGGAGGTGGCTGAGCATCTCAGGAGTGCTAGCCCGCCCACCAGCTGGGCGACGGAGGAGGAGAAGGCTGTGGAGGTGGCTTGGCACCATGGCGGGGGTCCCCATGGTGTTGGCGGGCTCTCCCACTATTATGACCCCAGCACCCTTGGATAAGTGTGTTTGCTCTTATCCCCAGATTTCATTATCTGCGGGGTGGCTGGGAACCAATCCCCCGTGGATACGGAGGTCCTACTGTATTTCTACAATGTCAAAAATACTGACAATTTAAAGCAACATTTAAGTACTGTACTGTGAAATAAAAAGAGAGAAGAAATACTGGAAAACTTCTCTAAATGTTAAATTACTTCATTGTAAGTAGTAAAAGCTAACAGGCAGAGCCTGCTGAAATTTCACAAAGGAAGGAACTGGGGGAAGAGGTCACAAGAGAAGCCTGAAAATGTCTGGACATTCCTAAATCAGAGAAGAAACAGCTTTCCTGGAAGAAAACTTGCCGAAGCGGACAACCTCCCCCACCTCCCAGAACTGCTCGCCCAACCAAGCAAGTGGTCAGACTTTGCGGGAGGGGCAATCCATACAGTGCACAAAAACATGCCGGGCGCAATGGTAGCCAATGGGAATCCCACCCACCCCTTGCCGCTGCTGCCACACCAAACGCAAGGAAATGGTATGTGTGTGTTGTATATGGGGAGGGGGTGTGTGCAGTGATCCACAAGGGGCGGTGAAGGCCTAGGGCTGCGGGTGCTGCCTTGCCTTGCCTTCCAAATGGCTGCTTATCTTGCAGGGACGCGGAGGGACGGCCGGCAGGGGTCAAACCCACCCAGGAAGGGAGGTGCAATATGGGCGGTGGGAGGAGCCCCCTCGCCACCATCGCCCGGGCTGAAGTCGCAGTGCTTGAGTTGCGCATCAGGCCAGCCACCTCCGACTCTTGCTGTCTGCCCTCCACAGAGCCACCGCCGCTGCCTTGCCGGGCATCCTTCTTCCGCGGCTGAGCTGTTCCAACTGTCTCCTCCTCCTCGGACATGAAGCATGCAGGTCAAGGGGACCCCTGGCTCTTCTCAGGGGGTGGGCAGAGCAAGGCTGCTACTTCCAGCCTCCTCCTAGGAAGGGGAGGCTTGGGGCCCCTGGCTCTCTCCTGCCTCCTGCCCAGCCTCACAGTGCAAGGAAAAAGTGAACTTTCAGCAGGCTCTGCCTGTCGTCTTTTAATAGTTTGGATGCTTTCAACCTTTTCCACTGGTTCCTAACACCATTGGAAATATGTGCTTTCCGATGGTCGCAGGCAACCCCTGTGAAAGGGTCATTCGAACCCCAAAGGGGTCACGACCCACAGGTTGAGAACTGCTGCTTAAGAGAAAACAGTGATTCTTATGTAAAAGAAAACATTCTTTTCCACTGCCTAGAAAGAGCCACCATTACAAGTAATTTAAACTGCCACATATTCAATCTCACGCATCTCTGATCTCCCAATATAATTTTGTAACCTGTCACCACCTGCTAAGTCGAAGTGTAATAACTCTGTGTGAAGCCTTAGAATAAAATAACCTCACTACACACTTTTGATAAACTTTTAACTACTCTGTTTGGCATACTGCAAAGTAAACAGTTTTCAAACAAAAGCCTTATATTAAGATTCATTTCAATCAATTTTTTTCCATTAACTTTTAAGCAGCATGCAAAGCAGAAAGACAACCCTGGATTTCTTAAAATCAAAATCCTAAACCCTAATTTGACCTTTTAAATAACCTATTTAGGGGGGATGTTCACTGTCTTTGAACAAATGTGTACATAAAAAAAAACAAAACAAAAAGGGGAACAAAGCAATCACCAGGAATGGGCAGAGACTACAACGGCCTTTTTAAGAAGGAATCAAAGACAACTGTGCCCAAAATAAGAATAAAACAGCACTGATCTCTGCAGGCTGTCACTGGTGTCTTTCTGTCTTCCTTGCACCATTCAGTCTATGATCTAGCCTTGCTATTTGCAGGAATAGGTTCTTCATGGAGAACTAGAAATGCACAAATATAGCCCTGGGCCCAAATTAAGAATCAGGCTGGAGTGCTATTAAAAGAGCACAAGGCAGATTGGTTTGATCTGTGTGTCTTGTTCCAGCATGGACTAGGTTGGAAGACTTCTACATGTCACTAATGTTTAATATGTTTTTTTTTCATTTTCTATAATAAAATGTATAATTTCAACAATTTGAGTAGTTTTAGAAGATCCGGAACAGGGATACAGTGAAGAATGGAGGCAAATATATTCCCAAAATATTCAAACCAAAACATGACTGATATATGAAAGCGTATACTATACTACGAAGTTGCAATGTATGTTCTTAGATGACCACACAAATAATGCAAGCTTGCATTAAAATTTGGACGTCATTTGCATGGCATAAATCTGATTCTGGCACTCATGCATCCACTATTAATTTGGTATTCAGATCCTATGAGCCATCAAATATTTAACCCATTTCCAAAAACCCAGGTTAGAATCCTAAAAGACACAGAAGCAAATTATCTGAAGGTAACCTAGTCTAATGCTGTGTAGCAAACCAAGACTCTCTACATCCAATGAACTCCCATGAGTCCTGTTTCAGAAAGGTTAAAGAGTGATATTAAGGGGGACAGCTGGAGGGATGAAACCATAACCAGCTAAAGGTGCTTGAAAGAGAGGATGAATTCAAGCAAGCACACATGCATTCTTATATAAGGCAACCCACCACCCCAAATCAATTTAGCTGGACTATTAAAGTAAAAACGCAAAGCTTCAAATATCATTAAAAAAAGAATTAATATAGTGCTTGGAAACTTGCTTCTAGTAATAATTCATTAATTATTAAATAAAAATTTAAGGCCACCCAAGTTCAGTACCATCAGAGTTTCAAATTTTCAGAAGTACTTCCTAAGTTTCCGATTTGTTAAAATTAAACGTCAATAAAGCAACTTCACTTTGTTTGTCACAAGTAAATGAATTACTGGTAAGAGAAGTTATTCTAAGAACCTTCAATTCTACAAATCATTGGCCTGTAACATATTCTCCTCTTGTCTACTTCATTATCATCTGAAACGCAATGTAACATGAGGTAACAGAATGAACCCATACTTGAACTGTGTGATATGCCTCAACTGCAACAATACAATAAAATCAGTTCTATATGGTAACTTCCCATTAGGGGAAACAAATTAATTACAAATAGTTATTGGTAAATAGCACTTCCTAGCTCAGTCTTGATAGAAGTGTGGGCAACAGCTCAAATGTGTCAGGTAGGAAATAATAATAAAAAGGAACTCTGTGCTTATTAGAAGGGTTGGGACTACAAACCATGCTGAACAGCGACAAACGGTTTTTTGTTTTTTAAAGGATGCTGACCTTCTCCAGCAATGTTTGAGCCAGTTCTTCTATATGTTTAAACTATAGCACACAAAAGCGCTCAACTCCCTAGTGAAGCAATACAGGTTACATTTGTAGGGAGATGTTTATTTACGACTGAAGGTTAAACTACACATGAATCTTGAGTTCCATTGTCAGAAAACATGAGCTATATTTTATTTATACAAGTCATACCCCTGAAATGATCTTATTTTTAAAAAAAAACAATGGTATGAGTTTTATCTCTCCTATCTGCAGGTATGATGAGCTTGTGACGTAATTTAACACAAGGAACCACTGCACTGGTAACATGGAAGAGTAACTACACTACATCACTGAGTATGAAAGAAACATATATTTGAAATCTGCTGGCACCCAATAAAGCAAAAGAGAAGATATTGTCTACACACACACAAAATTATGGGAAAAAATAATGTGCCAAGTCAGGAGTTTTATACATAAGAGTTGCAGCTTTCCAAAACAGCTGTTTGCTTAAAATTATAGCACACACGCTTTGCAACCACTTTCCTTGAAACCCCTGGTGTTTCAAATGTACATTATGAAGTAAAACGTAACAGCCTGAATTGGAGCATCAGATCTCCAGATAATGTTTTTTTACCATTTAAGACTTCTACTCAAATGATGATCAACCTGCTGAACAATGGGCCCAACAAGCAACTGGACCAGATTTTTCCTCTCATCTCTTTTTCTTCCTCACTCAGGTAGTGTGCTTGGTAACATGAACATTTTAACGACAAGATGTATTTTTCTTCTTTTTTGATAATGTGTAGTTAAAAAGACTCAAGTAAACGATGGCAATGTCTGTTTAGCAATTGTTTCAGGTCCCAGGTTATTTAGCATTCAATTCGGCAAAATCCTCTTGCACAACTCTACAATGTACAAGCCACAGGACATGATCACCTGCCGCTGAAAGTATTGAATTTAAATTGATTTCCAATCCCCAGCATTCACATTTTGAGTCTTCCTACATCTCTGTTTTGCCATGGGGAACCCTCTCTGAGCTTTGGAGTGATGAGCCTTTAATAACCAAGAACTGCTGCAGGATCACTACCAGGAACCCTGGTCCCACTGCCAGTCATCTGGTGGTGACTTTTCGTTATTATAGGTTCTTCCTCCCACAAATCCTAGAAGTCCCTAAGGCTTCCCTGGGGTAAAAGAAAGCCTTAGGGAATCTCAGGACATGAAGAGTAGGACAGGAACCCTGCAATTTATTGACATTCAATTTTACACCTCTAGATGATGGTGTCATCCATCTTATGTGATGCAAATTTACACCAATAGGAATTTGGCAAGCAAACAAAACACTTTAAACAAAACGTTTAAAAAGCAAATGTGTTCATTTGCCATTTAAGGACCACAGATGAACTGAATCTGTGGCTACTTGTTTACCTGAAATCAGATGAACTCTTTGTTAGCAATATACCTGAGGAAGTGCACTTGTCAACACAGGTTCACATTAAAAATAACAGTCTTTAGGTGCCACATTTGTTTTATATTTATTTTATTTTATTGCCTGATATGCTAGCACAGACCAACTACATCTTTATATCAATGTAGAAGGTCTGTGAGGCTTCAAAATACCAAAATAAAATAAAATAATAAAATAAAATAAATCTATTTTTAAAAATTGCAGTTTTATAGCAATAGGCACTATCCAAAAGCACCCCCGAAAAAATAAAAATACTTTTCATCAGTATAGGCTTACCTGATTTGACTGTCCAGAAAGATAAGGCTCAAAATCGTTGTCATGAACAGTATCCTTTTGATGAAGGGAACCATTTTGTACTGAAACAAAGGAACTACAATTATAACAGTGAACATTCTTGAAGTTTCCATAAAGAACTATTTCTTAAAGCATAGTGACAGCATATGTAAATAAAGCAGGCTTTATCCTGTGGCATTGTCAGTTCATAAAAGGCAAAAGGATCAGATTTCAACAGGATGAAAAAAACCCTCAAGATGCCATTCTTGTTTATAAAACTAGTGTGAATGACAGTTATTGAGAAGCTTTCAAGCAGGTTTTTCAACAGCCTGAAACACAGCTTTGGAAAGGACAGGGGCAATACTGAAACAATGCAGTAACATACATTACTTCTGTAAAGGAAAACTGGAGAGCTAAGTAACAGCAGAAATCTGAGAGGCCTCCCTGTCAGCAAGGCATGCCAGGAACAGGTCAATAAAATGCTAGCTGAGTGGTTTTTAAAGTTCAAAGCTTGGTATCCTTGCATGTAAAATGGAGATATTTTGAGTTAGTAATGGAGAATACTTAGGAAGGTTTGACCAGGTTAGTTAAAGTAAGAGCATTTCTTCGTTCTAAACCAAGAGTAGATTAACTTGGCCAGGATGAGGGCCAAATTTCACTTTGCATAGGAGTCTGAGGGCCACACACTCCTCCTACATAAAAAGCAATGGTGCAACCAATTGCAAATAAACAATTAAATAAATAAATAAGCAGATCCCAGCATATTTCCCATATTGCAGTTCTATTATTATTTTTGTGTCATCACCATCTGCAGTTACAGTGGTACCTTGTATAAAAGAGTTAATTAATTCCAAATGAAATTCTGTTAAGCAATTTTCGCTTTGTACAAATTTCCCATAGGAATGCATTGAACATGGACTAATCCCTAATCGCGACCGTTTTTCTGTTGCATGGATTCACCCCATAGGCAATTCTGTTACGCGATTTTCCCCTATCTCTGGATTATTTTTCCTTTAAGCGGATTTTCTGTTAAATAAACCGCTTGTTATATGAGGGTCCACTGTATTTTAAACCATTACCAGACTCTTTTTAGTGGTTAACTATGTTTGACGTAGCTCCCCCATTTATTGAGGGGGTTAGGTTCTCTGACCAGCTGCGATGAAAGGAAAATCCGCGCTATGAGGCCACCTCCCATTGCCTCGTTTCCAAAGAGGCTTCCTCCACAGAGCCTCTCCCCACCCCTTCCTTGCTGCAGCCAGGATTCCACCCCTGCCCGAATCACCTCATTTCCAAAGAGATCTCCTCCAAGGAGCCTCTCCCCATCCCTTCTGTAACCCGGATCCCCCATCCCCAATCACCTCATTTGCAAAAAGACCTGGAGGAGATCTTTTTGCAAATGAGGTGATTGGGGCAGGGGAATAGGCTGCAGAAGGGGTGGGGAGAGGTTCTTTGGAAATGAGATGACTGTGATGGGGACAAGGGTGAAGGTGGTAGCCGGGATGGTGGGGAGAGGGTCCTGAAGGAAGCCTGTATGCAAACAGCGATGGATTGGGGGGGGGGGAATCCTGGCTGCAGGCAACCTCTCTCTAAATGAAAATCCGCGATGTATCGGGACCGCAGTATACAAACAGCCATGTAGCAGGGGACTAGTGTACATAATCCATTTATATGCAAAACTGTATTTTTTGCTTTAGTCTTAACTTACTTGACTAATTCTTTATATAAACTAAGTATTTCCTGGTTTCCAACTGCCATCTCACCTCGTGAAAAACCAGGAAGTACTTAATCCAGTTGAAGATGTCCAGTATCAATAAATCAATTAAGAGGGAAACAACACAAAAAGTTACATATTTGCTGCAGATAACAGTGAGTCAACAAACATGTAACAGGTTTTCAGGTTTAAAACTGCAGCAGAAAAGATGGGAAATGAGCTGGATAGTATACTGGCTTTTCTCTGTGTACTTTTTGGGTGGGTAACTTTTCAAAAAGGGAAACATTATGGAGCTCCACAAAAGTGGAAGGAATTGGCTCTCTGTTGGTATTTAATAAGCAGCAACAACATCTTTCAGAATATATTATAGCCCTGGAAGATTTGAAGGCCATGTGTGGTGCTTGCTTGGGAAACAGGGCTGTCAGTTTCAATCGGGAAGTGGTTTACAATGCCTAGCTGTCTACATATTTTGGATTGTCAAGGTCATTCAAGATTGGGTAAATTGGGAGGGATTTATGGTAGTTGAACTCCAAAACATCTGGCATCTCAAAACCTGAGACCCAATGCTCTAGAATACCCCTGGAAAATGTCCAGTGTCCTCAGTACAAATGATATTAATATGGGCAAGTCTCCTACAAGAAATTATCAATTAAGTTTTATTTCCTATCATATCACTCAATGTAAAGAACTAACAGGTGTATTCTAACATGCAATCTTTTCACAGGCAACACTGAGGATCCATGTAAACCAAATAAATTGCCTAAAACAATTTATTGTCGGTCCACAGCCATCCGCAGTCTGCAGGGCTTCTATGAACGACCAGAAGATATGAAAGCTGATAATTAAACTATTTAATATAATGAATTATATTAAACCTACCAGAAAAAAGAAGCATCAAGGCTTGCTCTTATCCATGCAATGAGACAGAAATCTC
This sequence comes from Phrynocephalus versicolor, assembly GCA_023846285.1. Lineage (NCBI taxonomy): Eukaryota > Metazoa > Chordata > Lepidosauria > Squamata > Agamidae > Phrynocephalus > Phrynocephalus versicolor. The sequence continues at coordinate 250,807 of JAHTLZ010000017.1, forward strand.
TCTCAGTGTTACCAAACTAAGAGTAAGCTTTTATGGTACTACAAACAATTATTTGATACAAGTAGAATGCTTCAGCTTATGGCAGTTATAGTGCTTTAATTACTGGTTGCAAAAAATGTAACAGGAAGCATTCATACTTGTATGCTTTATTTTTCTATATGCATAGAATTTTAAACAATTTCTTAACTCACATTGCTGAAGATCACAGACTAAAGCAAATACACTTTAATGAGAAGCCCCAGAAATGCAGTGTGAACATATCAAATGCTATAATTGGACATTCCCACTAGTGACTCCAGCTCCTCCAAAAAGAAGGACACAGCCCCAAGGCAACTTAGGCATATTGAAGCCTATTGATTCCAGCAGATTTAAAGCAGCATCTCTGTGGTCATTTGTACAGTGCATGTCAGATAATTGCCTACATGGCATGACTGAGTACAATTTCTTGTGGGGAGATTTTTTTACACTCTGCTATGCCCTCTTCTTTAAAGTTCTAAAATCTTCAATATGCTGCAAAATCAAAGGCTTAAAAACCCCTACAAATTAAATGAGATGCAAGACCATGATTTTTTTTTGGGGGGGGGGGGAAGTGCAGCTGCTTGAAACAGCAAATACTGTAATCATCTTTGAATGCATCAATTACAGTCTTTTACCTGCTTTATGTATTATCTTTCCACTTTGAGTTGCATAACAAACATTGCCTGAAATCTTGTTGTATAGCTCTGCATGCGCAATGGTGTCAACATCATCATCAAGTTACTAAGAACTATAGGCTTCTTTTGGCCGTTTCAAGCATTGCACACACAAGTAATGATAAATTAAATAATGAGCATACTGAAATCACCTATTGGTTGCTGCTGGTAGTAACATGATTCCTATTATGCAAGCAGAGCTACACAATAGGATTTCAGTTATTATGTGTTCTAAAAATGAGTGGGGGGGGGGGTAAAACAGTGCTGTATCCACTGTCGACTTATGCTCCCATAACTACCCAGTAAATACACTGCCAACAGAAGAAATTACCTAAAGGCAATATAGAATTATGATAATTTTGAAAAAAATGCATTTTGTCTTAATTTATATAGAGATAAAAAGAACCCACTTGGAAGGGAAAGTCTGTACCTTTTTTAAAAAAAACATGAATAAGACAAGATCCTTGAGGAAGCAGCACACAAACAGTTGATAGGGTATTGTTGTGGATTTTCTATTATGTTGCAATATAGGTTTACAGTAGAGGTGGGCAAATGAGCCTTTTGGGCATGACTGCATTTTGACTTGCAATATTCTTTGCACTAAGGATGGAGAAAAACTCTGGAAAGCCAAGAGCACCATACTTTCCCAACCCAGTTTACATTCTGAAAAACTGGGTATAAAACCATTAAATAAATAAATATGTTTAAGAAATGAACACAGGGTGGAATCCTGTACCAATCTAGTGTCCTCTAACTGTCTGGATTATACTTCATTTCATGCCTGACCATCACACATGTTGTTTAGGATGATGAGAGTTGCAGAACAAAACAACTGGAGGGCAACAGGTGGGAGAAGGCTGTTATCTGGGAATGTTACCCCTATTATCTGGGGAAAGGATACAATGAATCCAATGCAACTTAACATCTAGTGTACAAGCCAACACATAAAGCACTGAGTAATTATCAGAAATCCCCACTAAAAAAAATAGAATTCCTTGTTTCTGCATAAATACAGGACCTGTTACAGTCTTTAAAACCCATTATTTTATCAGTGAAAAGTAAGAATTCACATGCATATGTCCACTTTAAATCTGCTTTCTGAGAAATCTATTTCTGATCAGAATTTTCCTTACCTTTATTATCTTGTCCTTTCGGTCTCTGTCATATCACATGGTAAGATAAAGAAAAGAAAACAGATAATAAAGTCACTTGCTCAGCTCTTAGAATAAAGCAAACAATTCTAGCTTACAGGCATCACAAAATTCTAAGTGTGCAAGAACAACAATGTAATCTACATCAGCATACAAGTTCATTTAAAAGTGTAATTATTGTGATTTCCCACTTCAATCCCCTTTTCTTGCCTTTACCCTCTACATTTGTTACGTCTTTAATGTTTGGTGAATAAATGATTTTAAACTATTTGGGGCTAGTTCCATTTAGAAATGTTCAATGCATATCATATGTATCAAGGCCTTTAAAGAAGGAAGAATAAACTATGAGCAGAAGAGTGTAGTACATGTGTATCACAAATTCAGCATTTTGGTTTTTGAAGGAAACTACAACAAAAAATAATAAAAATAAACAACTCATTAAGTATCAGGAAGAAACACAAAAATAGCACTATATTTCTGAACAAAATAAGGCTACAGAGAAACAGAGTAGGGAGAAAACATCTAGCCTCTTAAAATATTAGTATGTGGGCTAAGATCAAAGGATGCAATGGCCAGACAAAGATAGTAAAGGAAACCAGGAGTGGTTTCTATGGAAGAAAAGAGAGGCCCTAAGCCGTACAGTATGACTGACCCATTGTCAGGAGTGCTCTACCTTATCATAAACACACAGAAAGGGATACAAATGTAATGTACTTCTCTAAGAACAAAGGGGAAAACCTGTATCTTGGGGAAATGAATCACAAACTAGGCAAAAGTTCAGGGAACCTTATGTTCAATAAACAACTTTAATGCACATTCAAACGCACACAGAGAGAGGAAAGCAATTAGAAGTGTCTTTAGCTGAAAATTCAGTTCAAGACAAGCCATCTATAGTTAAGATATATCTATGTGAAGCTGATTCAGGATTGCAGCTTGAGTCAAAAGTTCCAGCTTCCTGCTTAATTGCAGCCCTGATCTCACCAAACAGCCTCAGGTAGCCACACTCTCTGGTTTCTGGAGGGATATTATTTGACTGCCTTTACAGGAGCGATAGAAGAGTCACTGACACAACACAAGACTCTCTGAACATTCCCAAGTACTCTGTAGGGGCAGAGAGCCTTAAAATGACAAAAAGGACCATAAATATCAAGTTCTCCAGAGAGAGGGAACCTCTGAGGCCTGCATATCAGAGGAGGAGGAAACATCTATGAAGCAGAGGGGGGGGGGAGAGGTGTGTGTGTGTGATGGGGGAAGAGAAGAAATGGCTGAACCAACCCCCGTTAAAAGGGGGAATGTCTCCTAAAAGAAACGGAAACGAGGAAAAATCCAACAGAGAGACTTGTTCCCAAAGCAGAAGGTACAGAGTCAGCCTAACCTGGCAGGGATCTAGTCAGGCCTCCCTTGCACAAGAAGAGGGCAAGGCGACCGAGGACCACCAAGGGTCCACAGAGGGACATATATCTCAGAAGGGGGGGCGCGCTAAGGATTTGTGCCACCTGGACGTGGGTGGTGGTATTTTGGGGAAGGGGGTGGCAGGGGTGCGTAGGTTAAAAGTAAAACGCCCACCACCGCCTCTTCTGCCAAAGGGTCGCCTGGGGAGGAAAGGGGGGGGGCCAGAGGGACTTTCGGAACAAGGCCTCTTTCCACCCCACACTGCAAGGCCTAGCAGGTCTGCCCCCCCTTCCTTAGCAGGGTCCCAGCAGCCCCTTCAGGCTCTCTGCCTCGATCGGGGCCCCCATCATCCGCACACGAAAGAGAGATTACACATGGAGGAGACACCCTCCCACCCCCACCCCACCCCCACCCCGATCGGGCAGCCCTCCAAAGCAAGGGGGTTCCGAGAAGCCTGGGGGAGGGAAGGAGGAGGAGGAGGAGGAACGGGGCCTGGTGTAGGCTTGGTGGGTAGCCCAACTCGGGCAGCCCTCCCCCCCACACACAAAACGGTCTGCCTGTGGGAGGAGCGAGGGAAGGCCTGTGGAGTGGAAAGGAGCCCCCCATCCCCACCCCCAGGCAGCCAAGGTGGCCGAGGGAGGCCAGGCCAGGAAGAGGAAGAAAGGCAGGAGGGAGAGCAAAAGGGGGGGAGGGAATTCAAGAAGGGGGAGGTGATGGCGAAAAAGAGGCGGGCAGGGGAAGCCTGCGGGGGAAGAAAGCAGAGGGAGGGGGTGTCTCTCTGTCTCTTCTCGTTCCTTTTCCACCCTGCCCACCACCGCCACCACCCCCGCCACCACCCCGATCCTGATCCACTTACCTGGGGGTCAACGCTGGTGGCAGACATCTCTCATGCGCCCTGAAGTAGGGGAGGAGGAGGAGGAGGAAGAAGGGAAGGGAAAGGGGAGGAGGGGGGAAGGGAAAGAGAGATGGGGGGCGAGGCCAGGCGCGGGGGCGCGCGCGCGGAGGAGGAAGAGGAGGAGGGCGGGGCGGAAGAGCAGGCGGGCGGGCGAGCGAGCGAGCGAGCGAAGGAGTCCGTGTGAATGCCTGGTGGTGGTGGTGGTGGTGGTGGTGGGTGGGCGAGAAGAGAGACAGGGGAGGGGGGTGGTTCGTGGCTAGGAAATGCTCCCCCCACCCACCCACCCCCTTCTTCTTCTCCCAATCGCCGCTTTTTCCCCGGGAGAAAGGGACTGACTGGCTGCGGAGTAGAAGAGGAGAGAGGGAGGGAGGGAGGAGGAGGAGGAAGAAGAGAGACGAACTCCGGCGCACGCGCGTTGCGAGGAGCAAAAAAAGAGGGAGGGAGTCCTCGGGTCAAGAGTTGCGGAGGGGCGCGCACGCGCAGTGGCGCGTTCCGCGTCTGAGGGGAAAAGCGCGCGGGCTCCTCTCCCTTCTCACGTCGCTCGCTTCCTCAGAGGCCGCTGCCGCTGCTGCTGCTAGTTCCCCTTTGTCCTCCTCTCTCCCCCCCCGTTCGTTTTCTTTCTGAGAAATACAATTTCCCCCCTACTTTCTCCTTGAATTTGGCAGAGGGCGAGGAGGGGGGGACACAAGCAGCGGGTGAAGGGTTAAAAACAAAACCACCCGTTTCTTATTTATTTATGCTTTCACTCCCCCCCGCGCCCCCCCCTCAGCCGGAGGCGGCTTCGAACTCCAATGGCGGCCACGGCCGAGCTGCGGTGACGTCAACGGCTCTGCGGCGCGGGGCATGCCGGGAAAGGGGGAGACGGGGGGAAAAAAACAGCCCACCCAAACCCAACACACACAGACGCAGGAGGAAGCGGCAAAGAAGGAAAGGGGGGGAAGAGCGAGGGTTCACTCGGTGCGCATGCGCAGTATGGGCGGCAGCGGCGACGGCCGTTAAGTTGGGGGCGGGGACAGCGCAGCTCCTTTCTCTCCACCCACTCCGTCGATCTTTTTCTAAGTTCCCGCCCAACTCGCTTTCTTTCGGGAAAGATGATTGACAGGCAAGGAGAGGGCGTGGCCTAGTTCTGTTTCCGAGCCAATGAGGAAAAGGAGGGAAAGCTGAGGAGAAAAGGGATGGCGGATGGCGGGGATGTTTATGAAGGAAACGGGTGAACGGACTGAGGGGAGCGGTTTACTTTTTGTTTATTTTATTTATTTTTATATTTATATACCGCCCGCCTTCCAATGGAACCCCGGGCGGTTCGCAACAGTTATAACACAACGATGACAACAAAATCAGAGTAAAAAGCATATAGATAGATAGATATTAAAAAAGCAGCATAGAAGGCATCTACAATATTACAGAAAAAAACTTTTTGACGTTAGGTTCCATGGATAGGTTGGGGAACACATGAGAGGTGTCCTCCCCTTTCTAATTTTTCCTAGTTTTGCTCCTGTGGCTTGCCACAGCTGGGTCTCAGGTAGAAATTTAACAGGTGTGGGAGTGAATTTCTTGTCCTACAGAATTCTGCAGTTTGTGAAGGCTTCATGGCTCAAGGATGCTCCCATTTCCTTGAGGAGGCCAAAGTTGGGCAGTGATTTTATATCTGCAGTCCCCAAGCCTGCAATCTGTTGTACAAAAGAAGTCTGCAAACTGTTTTTAAGAAAATAAAAAGTATGGAGGGATTTTATAAAGTCTTCTCTGCAGAAAACTGAGAGTTGAGTCATGGCTACTGGACTTCTTTTTTGAGAGACATGTCTTAAATGCCTCAAAACTTCAAGATGTTGCACAGCTCAGAATGGTATGCGCAAAACAATAGATCAGTGCATGGCAATGTTGCATTAAAATTGCAAAATATCCCATTATGTCTTGATGAAATGGAATCAAAACTGCAAAGGCTGAAACTAGAGACAGGTGCAACAGCTGTACTTTGTAGTCCGTGAGATCTTAATCCAAATTAAAATATTTTGTCTCTGAAGTGCTGCCAATGCTTGCAGCAACTGAGCAAACTCAAGTCTCATCCCAGTTAAAACTGAAGACATGTTACTACCAAGTGAGTTTTACTTGGGAGAATATTTCAAAGCCATGGGATGACCATAAAATGCAACAATAAATCAACATAGTGATAATATGCAATCCCAGCTAAACACCACTGCCATATGTTGAACTACATATTTTCTCATGCATCTTCAAAGGTAGCTCCATATAGAAATATTGCAGTAGTCCAAAGAGTCTGGATTAGTGCAGCAAAGGATAGATTTAATGCATCTCTGACCAGTACAACCACACATGCATGATACCCTACAATCCATAGTGTTAGGAAATGGAGCATGTGACCCAAAAGCAAGTTTCCTAAAGGAAAATCTTAAGTAAACCTCTGAAAAAATATTCAAGAACACAAGCCAGGTAGTACATGTAAAAGACACTGCCCAAAATAAACCAATTCTACTATGGCAAGAACCGAATGAGGACGGCACTTATATACAGTAACTAGGGGGAAAACTCACTGAATCCCATATGGATTATTGTTAATTAAACATATCACATTGGATTGTGTGATTTCCCATATCTCCTGTGCTGCACCAAAGCGTTTGTCAGATCATTCTGCTATAATCTGAAAAAAAGAGTTTTTCAACTTGCAATTAAGTGATTGTTAAGTCCAGCTGAGGACTGGCGCTAACTTGGAAGGTGGCCTTGACAGGAAGGTTTATTGCCCAGGGTCGCAAGGGCTGAGCTCAAAGCATGGAGAGGAAAAAGCATCATGTCATGGGGTATGAAACATGATTGGAAAGAGGATCTATATATACTATGCTTAAGGCAGTGTATTCTTGCTACTAGCTGGGGACGCTATTAGCCAGGGATGCTGCTAACCCAGGTTGCTGTTATGCAAGTGGTGCTGTGAGACAAGGCTGTTTATCCAGAGTGCTGGGGCTGTTTAGCCAGTGATGTAGAGTCTTCGATGTATGCTGATGTTTTGACTCTGATGAAGATGATTAATAGCTGAAGTCCTTATGCTACAGTATTGGATGTAAATTGGAAGACTATTGGAACCCATGAACTGTAAATACTGTATTGTAAATAGACTGCAGTAGAAAAACCAGCAACTGAGTCTGTCGTGTTTATGTCTCGCCTACTGTCTTGCTGTTTTCTAGGCATTGAGGTTAACCCCTCAATGGTTCTAAGGTTAACCTGACAGCTTTGAACAGTCAATTTCCAAATGCCTGTTACAGATAGTGAATCATTTGTACAGAAATACAGTACACGTGTACCTCGGTTGACAAATGCCTCCATTTACATAATTTTTTGTTCACAGAATGCAATCCGGAGTCATAAACACTTCCACTTATGAATTTTTTCTCAATACCTCAGTTTACCTAAGGCATTGCAAAAAGAAAAAAAGTACCCAGGATGCATTGCCTCCTGTGCGCTTCCGGTTTACAAATTTTCCAGAATACGAAATGTCCTGGGGAATGGATTTGCTTTGTCAACTGAGGTACACCTGAACACTAAATTCCCAGAAAGAATTGCTGTTTCTAATGCATCCCAAAGAACCAACCTGACAAGCCATGCTATGTCACACCACACTGGGTTTTGTTAGAGTTACATAGAGATGCACCAAACCTTCAAAGAGCCTATAGTTTGACAGCTCAACACCCTAAAAGGAAAAAAAGGAAAAAAGAAAGAGAACAAAAAAAGAAAAATGTACACACATTTTTTTTAACAATATAACATATCTTGTTTGGTGATTCTCTATTATTGACATTATGGTAT
>JAHTLZ010000017.1:275182-290227 GCA_023846285.1 Phrynocephalus versicolor
GTATTCTTGATTTACAGCTGCATCAGACAGATTTTATCCTTTTGGCTGCTTCACTGGTTTTCCTATAACAAAAGGATGAGATGCCCCACACAATCACCGCAGGCTTACATGGGAGGCTAAATGCAGATCTGGCTTATGTTAGAACGATCATTTGCCTACAGTCTTCTCTATTATGTAACAGATTTTTTTTTTAAAAAAAGCTGTATGAATGCCATTATAATTATTTGAAACATCTTGTTACTTCAATTACTTTCAGTAGACCATCTCCACACTTCACCTGACTCTCCTCTACAAAGCCCTCCGTGTATAGGGGAGATTAGAGTTCAGGCATCCAAGTTATATGCCCACAAATTTCTCCCCACTTCAGGAAAGTGCCCTTTAGCAGCTGGCTTGGGGAAAACCCAATCAGAGGGAGTATCTCTGTGACTTTGGGCCTTTTCACACGACCCCTAAGATCCGCTGGCCACTTAAATTTGGACCAGAGATCTTGGGGGTTCGTTGATCTTCCTGCGTCCCCACCCCTCCGCACTTCCTTGCTCCTGCCTGCATGAGGGGAGGGAGAAAAAAAGAGAGGAAAAAATGCAGGCTCACCTCCGAAGCCGCACCTGGTTCCTTCTCTTAAAGGGGTGGGAGGCAAAAAAAAAAAAAAAAAACAGAAGCGAGGAGAGCCGGGCACTCACCAGATTACATCCGGATCTGAAGATTTTCACCCTCCAAGAGCAGGTACATGAAAAGTGCGCTGGGACGCGCTTAGGTGGGCGTGGTCGCACTTAATTTCCTGCAAACTCCGGAGCTGGTGGGGAAACAATTGTAAGCTCCGGAGCTGGCAGCCATTTGCGGCGGAGTTTAGGGGTTGTGTACAAATACCCTCTGATGTCTACAGAATGCTTGGGAGACACTTCCCTGTGGGGCCCTTTTTGTGGGTATCTGACTTGGACATCCGAAACCCAATCTTTACCAGACTTTGGAAGGATAGTAGTCAATGGAAGCTTGTGTCTCTAGGTGCCCGGGTGGGGGGGGGGCACATTTTATAGTCCAACAAATCAACAAATCAAAAATTGCTAAAATTTACCAATTCATATGCATGAGGGGCATTGGTTCAGATGAATCCAAACTGATAAATTAGGAAATTTTTAAAATTAAATTTATAGTGTGTTTTTATTAATTCTTGCACATCTCTACTATGAAGGATGGCTATGGGACTGAGAGATCACTGGTTGCATTGATAGATGACTTACACAGGGAAATGGGCATCTGTGACACTTTTGGTTTTACTAGACTTCTCAGCTGCTTTTAACACTATAAACCATGGCATATTCCTGACTCATCTCTCTGAAATGGGAATTGGGGGCACTGCATTAAAGTGGCTCCGGTCCTTCCTGCAGGATAGAACAGAGAAAGTGGTGTTAGGTGATTCATGTTCAACACCACGGCCGCTGACCTGTGGAGTCCCCCAGGGTTCTGTTCTGTCTCCTATGTTAAATATTTAACATATATGAAACCACTGGTGGAGATTATCAGGACTTTTGGGGCTAGGTGTCATCAGTATGCCTAATGATAACCCAGCTCTACCTCTTGTCACCTCTGGATTTTAAGGGAGCTGCTGGTGATCTCACGAATAGATTACTGCAACGCTCTCTACATGGGGTTGCCCTTGACTCTTATTCGGCGATTACAGAGGGTACAAAATGCGGCAGCCAGATTGGTGGCGGGTGTGCGTCGACATGACCACATCACCCCAGTTCTGGCTCGCCTGCATTGGCTACCCATTGCATCCTGAATAAGATTCAAGGTCCTTGTTTTAATTTATAAAATCCTCCATGGCCTGGGACCTGACTACCTGGCAGAGCGAATTCCCCAGCGGTCAACTTCGGCTCGACCTACTCAAATGTCATGGGCGCACTCTCTGCGGGTGGCCATGCCCAGGGAGGTTCGGAAGACGGTCATCCGTTGCCACGCCTTCTCTGTGGCTGGCCCCTCCTTATGGAATCATCTCCCGTCCAAGTTGCGCCTTGCACAGTCCCTGCCAGCCTTCAAAAAAGCCTTAAAGACCCTGCTTTTTCGGGAGGCGTTTGGTGACAATTTAATTTAATTTTTTTCCCGTTTGTCCGCCATCTGCCTATTATTGATTTTTTTTGGTGTACTGTTTATCTATTATGGAAACTTGTTTTAATCTTTGTTTATCGTTTGTCTTTGTTGTAAACCGCCCGGAGTTCCGCCTGGAAGACAGGCGGTATATAAGCTTAAATAATAAATAAATAAAAATAAATCTCAACTTTACATGAGTGTTTAGCTGCAGTAATGAACTGGATGAGGATGAACAAAATGAAACTAAACTCAGATAGAACAGAGGTGCTTCTGGTCAGTCAGGATACAACCTGTACTGGATGGGGTCACCCTCCAACTGAAAAAAAAAAGTTAGCTTGTGGGTGCTCTTGGACTCATCCTTGAGCTTGGATGCCCAGGTCACAGCTGTGGCACGGAGCACATTTGCACAATTAAGGCTAGTACACAAGTTACGTCCATTTCTTGAGAAACCAGCTCTGGCCATGGTGACACATGTCCTAGTGATGTCCCGGTTAGACTACTGTAATGCACTGTATGTGGGGCTACCGATGAAAAGTCTCAGAAAACGTCAATGGGTCCAAAATGCGCCAGCCAGTTTGCTGGCTGGGGTGGGATACAGAGATCACATTATACCTCTATTAAAGTGTCTCCACTGCCTGCCAATCAGCTGTCGGGCACAATTCAAGGTGCTGACCTTGATCTGCAAAGCACTGTACAACCTGGGTCCTAGCTACCTCAAAGATCAAATCTCAGAGTATGAACCAAGATGGGTGTTCAGGTAATCAGGAGAGGCCTTTCTCTCCATCCCGACACCCTCACAGGTACATCTCGTGGGAACCTATGGAAGGGCTTTCTCGACTGCTGCGCCCAGACTCTGGAACTCTCTCCCACTAGAGGCCAGGACTGCCCCATCTCTGATGTCTTTCCGGAAACAGGAAAAGACCTTTCTCTTCAGGAAAGATTTCCCTGAATGATGTCTTTCATATTAATCTATAGGATCACATAAACTTTGTGTTTAACCACTTATAACCTTGTGTGATTACATGGATACTATGTTTTCAATGTTAGCTTCCATCACTCATAACTTTACATGGAATTTTACTCTTTTTTTAACTGCTCGCGTTCTCTTGTAGCTTTAATGTCATTTTGTCTTTTAATACTGTAAGATGTTCCTCAATTCCCTGTTCTCAATACTTGAACATGTCCTAATTGTACTGGAGTGTATATTATCCCTCATTACTGTAAGCCCTCTTGGGTCCTTATCCATGGAGAAAGGTGGGATAAAAATACTCTAAAATAAATACTGTAAAATAAATGGCAAGTAAGGTGGAAGAACACAGCCTAGTGCAAAAAAGGGGCAATCTGTTCTGTCACCAGTAGAGAGCAGTATCAATCTAGTAAAAACCTGTTCTGCTGGATGGCTGGAGATTCAACTGTGTGTATAGAGGGGTGATCCGGTGGGAGAAAGGAGAATATTCCAATGCAATCGTCCTCTGGCTTCCTCTCAGTACTGAGGAGCTGCCGCTCTGCTTCCATTTTGACAACAGGATATTTCCTTGCACTCTAAATGATCTCAGCAAGATAAGAGCGGAGCTTGGTTCCCTACCACCTACCGATGAACAGGTTAGTAAAAGATGGAATTCACTTCCAGGCGGCTCCTCTCTACAGTTTGGTAAAATAATCTGCTCCGACCACCGAGCTAGTTGGTGGGGAGTATAGTCATGCATGTCTTGAGAGTCTTGAGTCTTGAGAGTCCCCTGGACTGCAAGGAAATCAAACCTATCCATCCTGAAAGAAATCAACCCCGAATGTTCACTGGAAGGACAGATTTTGAAGCTGAGGCTCCAGTACTTTGGCTACCTCATGAGGAGAGAGGAGTCATTGGAAAAGTCCCTGATGTTGGGAAAGATTGAAGGCAAAAGGAAAAGAGGATGGCAGAGAATGAGATGGTTGGACGGTGTCATCGATGCAACCAATATGGATTTGACAAAACTCCGGGAGGCAGTGGAAGACGGGAAGGCCTGGCATGCTCTGGTCCATGGGGTCACGAAGAGTCGGACACGACTGAACGACTGAACAACAACAACATACTCATGCATGAGGGATGTGGCCAGAAATAAACCGTGAACCAAACAACCAGACAAGCCAGGCTGGTCTGTCGTTCGTTTCTTTACCCAACTTGGAGATTCCAATTTGCCAAATGAAACAAAAACACTGGTCTTTTCCCCCTTTAGCACTTGATTTGCTTTCGCAAAAGAGGATGCTTGCCCACCCCTTTCCCACTGCCCCCTACCAACTCCTCCTGCTTGCTGCTGCTCCTGCCTCTGTGGCAGGCTGTCATCCTCAGAGGTTGCTGGCCAAACTTCCATGCAGGCACTCAGGTCCTGCTTCTGAGCAAGTACCTGTGGTGGTGGCAGTAGCAGAGGTGGCAGGAGCAGATAGGCGCTACCCCGAAAACAAACAGTGAAACAAATCAGTTTTCCGGTGCATGTGTGAGGGGGTTCATGGTGGTTCATGGTTAGTCAAAAATAGAAAACGACCATTTTTTTCGTTACCATTCTCCATTATTCGTTCCAATACGTAACGGTACGAATAACGACCGTTGTGATGGGGCAGGCTCGAACCGAACAGAACCAAGAAAATTTTCTTCAGTTCTGTCCGTTTCCGTTATTGCCGTCGCGCCGCTCGCACGATGAATAATGGAGCAGCGGAGGTCAGCGAGACGGGGCTGGGGCTGGCAAAGCCTCTTTGCCCCCTCCCTGCCGGAGCCGATGACGTGAGACTTTGCCGATCTCACAAGAAGAGGCAGGATCCGAGCCCTTATGGGCTGGGCTCCGGGATCTCAGCCACGGTGGCGAAGCGGCAATGGTGCAGCCGGCTCGGAAGCCAGAGCGGAGGGCGTTGTTGGAGCAGGGGGGGGGGAGTGCAACGGCACCCCCCACAGGTTTCCCAGGTCTAGGCCCGGGGGGGGTGGGACGGTGGTCTGCTCGGGCAGCGGCTCCCGGGGCGGAGTGGTTCCCAGGGAGAAGGGCCCCAGTTAGGGCGGTGCTGTGCAGGGCTCTGGGGGTAGCGACCCGACGGGGGTGGCGGATGGCGCAGCGGATTGGTCCTTAGGGAGGGGGCCCAAGGGAGGGTGGCGCTTGGTGGTGCTCCAGGGGTGGTGGCCTGTTGGGGGTGGTAACCAGAGCAGCGCCCAGCTCCGGGAAGACTCCCCGTGGCCACGGGATTGCTCTCCTGCTGGCAGGCTTGCCACCGGCTCCAGCGGCGCCTGGCCCTGGGAGGGCTCCCCATGGCTGCGGGATGGCTCTCCCAGCCTTCATGCCACCGGCTCCCATGGCGCCCAGCCCTGGGAAGGCTCTCTGCGGCCACAGCTTGTCGCACCCGAAAAACGAATAAACGGAAATGAAGTGGGCACTGTGGGCCTGAAAAACGGAAACGGAACGAAGCGGACCCCAGGGCCCGAATAACGACCACGAAATGCCATTTTGGCGTTTCGTGCCCATCTCTTGTCACGAACTGTCATGAATCACTGGTTTTCCACTTCGTGCCCACCTCGAGTTTATTTATTTATTTATTTATTTATTTATTTATTTATTTATTTATTTATTTATTTATTTTAATTCTTATACACCGCCCGTCTTCCAGAGGAACTCCAGGCGGTTTACAACAAAATAAGAAAATGACAAAAACAACAAATTAAATCAACATCATAAGAAAACTACAAAAGGAATCAGTGACAGGATGGGTGGGCGGAGGAGAAAAAAAAATTAAAATTAACATTCACCAAACACCTCACAAAAAAGCCAGTTGACGCTTTCAGCTTTTGAAAGGCCTGTACTAAAAGCATGCACCTCCAGTTGCCTGCACAAAAAAAGACATAGAGAGGCCAACATTTGTTAGGCTAGGCTAGGAATCCCAAGATCCAAAAAAATGACCGGTCAACATGTCCAACAACATTGTGTATTTAAAATATTAGTACAGTAACGAAGAACCAAGGGCACCATCTGGATTATTAAAAAAAAAGTGACCAAGGACCACAGTGCTGAGTCCTTCACCATAGCCCAGGAAACCTCCATGGCAAGAAACATGGAAGATCTTTTCCCCAGCACCAATGAAGCAAGCTCACTAGCTGTCCTATGTTTTAGCTCTTTGTAATTAGTGATAATTGTTATCTTAAGATCACCTTCTGTCTTCCCCCTTGTGGCTCCACCTTTCTGGTCTGAGATGCATGGAGCTATGGCACATGGTTGATAGGAGGAACTTGTAGGGGAAGAGAAGGGAATGAAATATTGGCTCCCCAGATACAACTGCCTTCGGTGTTCATAATCTCCAGCTCAACTTGGCCAGTGGTATAGGAGAGGGCTGTCCAACTTTGAACAGGCCAAAGTCTACTTTTTCTGGACCATAGTACCTGAGAACTACTACACCAATACCTCTACTTATGAATTTTATCCATTCCCATAGGAATACATTGAAAAATCAATTAATCCATTCTGGAGGGAACATATTTCAATGCATTCCTATGGAAAGGCTGACCATGCACACACTTTCCTTGCACCCACTCGAGCCAGTGTGAGCCGGTGCAAAGGAGGCACACGCATGCTTGTGCAGATCACCCCTTCCAAGGGGAAACCCACACAACCATGCACATGCCTTGCTTGCACCTGGCTCAATGAATGAATGAATGAATGAATGAATGAATGAATGAATACTTCATCTTTGGTTCATTTCCAGAACTGTGACTCAACGAAAGCAGAATTTCCTGCATTCAATTTCCCAACTGTTTTCCATTTACATTTGTTTGTTTATTTGTTTGTATCCCCACCATCTCCCTGGAGGGAAGAGGCTTAGCTTAACCACTTAATGATACTGGGAAACTGGAAAAGTAAAAAATTTCCTTCCTTCCTTCCTCTTCTCCTCCTTGGAGCACGGGGAGGAAGCAAATTTGTTTTGGTTTTCTTTTTAACTAATAAGGGCAGCGCTGATGTGTTATCTTGTTTAAATATTTATTCTTTAAATCAAAGCTTCCTTCCAGAAATGGGAGGGCACAGAATAGGGAAAGGTGGAGGATTTTTTCCCCTTTATCACTTTTATTAAAGGAGGTGGACCAAAGAGGACCACTTGAGGGCTGGATGCCAATATTGAATCACGTGGCTTACATGGCCTCTACCTAACTTTAAGTGATGGTCTTTAGCTCTCACCAGCCTGCTCCAGATGAACTGTGTAGCCAAGCTCTTAGGGCCTTTTCACACGACCTCTAAGATCCGCTGGCCACTTAAATTCAGAGCAGAGATCTTGGGGGTTCGTTGCTCTTCCTGCGTCCCCACCCCTCCGCACTTCCTTGCTCCTGTCAGCGTGAGGGGAGGGAGAAAAAAGGGGACAAAAGAATGCAGGCTCACCTCCGTTTGCCGGTCCAAGCCTCCCCGTCATCCTGATTCCTTCTTTTAAAGGGGCGGGAGGCAAAAAAACAACACAAAGAAGCGAGGAGAGCCGGGCACTCACTCCTTTACATCTGGATCTAGGATTCCCCCCCCCAAGAGCAGGTACCTGAAAAGTGCTTAGGTGGGCATGGTCGCACTTAATTTTCTGTAAACTCCGGAGCTGGTGGGAAACAACTTTAAGCTCCGGAGCTGGGAGCCATTTGCGGCGGAGTTTAGGGGTCGTGTACAAATACGATTAGTAAAATTTCCAATATCCAAAAAGATGGCTGCTGCAGCTGAAGAACATTCAAGGACAGAGCTGCACTTGGGGTCTTTTGGGGACGGCAAGCAAGAATGAAATAAAGCAGATTTCATAAGTATTGCAGGAAATGAGAAGCAAGTGTGGTTTATGGTTTATTACATTTCTTAGATGACCCTTTCTCAAAAACAATTCAAGGCATCTTACAGAAACTGGCATACACAAAAGTTAAAATCGAAAACAAACGTGTCTATAAAACTCCACCGACCCACAAGAATAACCCGTCTTCGGGATAATTAATTGATTGGCCTAAAGTGGATAATTTAAAAATTGATAATCACATTTTGTCCAATGCTTGGAAAAGAGAAACATGCTTAAACTGGTGCTGAAGGAGTAATACTGTTTGTACCAGTTGGGCTGTGTTCAGAACTCAGTGTATGGAGGTGGTGGTGAAGATGGATGAGATTCAGTCTAAAAGATTTTTGTCACCATGCTTTGAGCACTCTCAGAACTGCCATCTTGGAAAAGGTCGCAGAGGCTGGAAGCGTGGCTCTTAGTTTCCCCATGCCAGTGAAAACAATCGTCAGACAAAATAAAGAACTCTGTTGGCTAGAGATGGGCACGACTCAAAAAAATGGTGTTTCGTTTGTCATTTGGTCGTTTAGGGGTCTGTTTCGGTTCATTTTTGTTTTCATGAGGTTTTTTGCAAAAATTTTGTTTTTGTTTCGTTACGTAATGAAATGAAAATCCGAAAACAAAAACGAAAAATTGCTGTTTCGTTACCATTTAGCACAATTCAATGTATTTGCCATAACGAAAACGAAGTAGTCGACAATTTTTTTTGTGTTTTGGGTCGTTTCGTTTCATTTTGGAGTCAAAATTTGTTTTTCGTTTCGTTACGTAATGAAACAAAAAACGAAAACGAAAAATCACTCGTTTCATGCCCATCTCTACTGTTGGCTTAGATCAGAGGTCCACCTACTTTGTTTCTAAGACCTTAAGAAGAACAGAAGGAAGGCTAAAGGTGCTTGCCAATAACAGGAATTGGATGGCAGAGCAGGACTAGAGGTGGGCAGAGACCACGACAAAGCATTTTGTCCAAAGCTGTCAACGCAACACAGGGAGGGAGTGCTTTGCCTCCCTCCACCCCCAGTCCAGCTGACCCACTCACCCTCTGTTGTGTGCTGCCAGAGGACTGGCAGTACCCCAGTCCAGACAGCAGCTCCGCTGGCTGGTAACGCCTCCTTAGGCAGCCGGCCACTCATCCGCTGTGTGGGGAGAGTCCTTGTCCCGCCTCCTCATCGGAATGGTCAATTGCCCGAGGAGGTGGGAACAGACTAGCTGAGCTCCTGCCTGACACGGCCAGAGAAGCCCTCACTCTCTTGAGCTGCACAACAGTGACTGAGTGGCCCAACCTGCAGAGCATCAGTGGTGGTGGTGGTGATGGTGGTGGGAATGGTGGCAATCTGACAGCTTCATGCCCATCTGTAGGCAGGGTCAACAGCCCCTGATTACACATACATGGCTCTGTCATGCAAGAAGAAAGCCAAATAAATAAGACAAGCCAAGTATCTATTAGAGATGGGCACGAATTTAAAAAATGGTGTTTCGTTTGTCGTTTAGGGGGTCCATTTCGGTTTGTTTCCATTTTTTGCAAATTTTTGCAAAAAATTTGTTTTCATTTTCGTTCGTTTTGTTACCGTTTCGTTACCATTTATTTCAATTTTTGTGATTTTTTTTTTAGCTTTTGAAGCAGTTCAATGTATTGCCGTAACGAAAACGAAACGGACGACAAAATTTCTGGTGTTTCTGTTCGTTTCGTTTCATTTTAGAGATAAAATTCGTTTGTCATTTCATTGCGTAACGAAATGAAAAAATGAAAACGGAAGTGAAAAATTGTTCGTTTCGTGCTCATCTCTAGTATCTATAATTGAAAAATTCCACTAGTCCCAAAGAAGAAGCAATCCCTTGTCTGAAAAAAGGGAAGTGAGTACATCTAAGAGATGTTGCCATTTATTTCCCACACTCTAGTAGATTCGTCTCTAGATTTCATCCCCTGCTAAATGTTGGTCCCTTCGGTGCAAGGCCCCACGTGCTCGGCCCTAGTCAGGACCCTGCCTGGGGAAACCCATTTCCCTCCCCAGCTATGGTGAAGACTGCAGCTAAGCTCAGAGGTCACCAGGCAGGCTTGGAGGACGGGATGGGAAGGAAGGCTGATGATTCTATTGAACCTGCAAATAAATGTGTCCTGGTGCTCTGACTTTGTCCGTCATGCCTCTGCTCCAGCACTGGAAAAGAGTGACCCTGAGAACTATCTACAAATCAAGACGGTCAGCCATGAGATCTGGCATAGTGCGTAAAAAAAGGGTCTAATATTTCTGATGATTAATGTGTGGAGAATTTGATTTAATGACAGCTGGATCACTTTTTCTATTTTCTGGCAGGAGAAAGACATTTAATTTGCTTTCTGGTGCACCACAATCACAGTTGGGTGTTCCCATTGAGAAAATGTCTCTCGATCTGTCACCAGCCCTCCAAGATGGTTGTCCATGTTTGGAGATCTTGGTAGAGACAGCTTAACATTAATAGTTCAGACAATCTAGACCAGTGGTTCTCAACCTGTGGGTCCCCTGATGTTCCTGGACTGCCTCCCAGAAGCCCCCACCACTAGCTGTGCTGGAAGGGGTTTCTGGGAGTTGCAGTCCAGGAACATCTGGGGACACAGAGGTTGAGAACCACTGATCTAGACCTTTCTCCAGCACAGAATGACCTGATTCTTGTTCAGCAGATGGGAACCAGGGCGAAGACAATGGTGTTAGTAAAACATGACCTTCATTCATATTTGCAACATGCAGGTGGTGAGTGCTGTGGTTCACACAGCCAAAATGGCTCCCAAAAAAGCCAGGTACCAGCAATTTTGAGAGAAGTCCTAGAACTAAAGAGTAGGCAGAGGGGGAGAAGCCAAAATAGAGTCTTCTGAGGTAATGGAAGGCCATCTGGCTTTGGGGTAGAAAACCAAGAAGATCAATAAAATGGAGAGACTGGAATCCCAACCAGACTATTCCACCATCTGTGGCAGGATCTTACTCGTCAGCTGCAAAGGCACCTTGTCAGTAATGTGGAGATGACACTGCCAAACTTTAGGAACCAGTTGTCTGGGCCCTCAATCCTGAGTGGTTCCTTAACATAATAAGAACATAAGAAGAGCCATGCTGGATCGGGCCAAGGGCCCATCTAGTCCAACTTCCTGCATCTCACAGTGGCCCCACCAGATGCGCCTGGGAGTACATGAGACTAGATAGCTGTCTCCTGATACCACTCCCCGGCATCTGGCCCTTGAAGTACCCTGGTTTTAAGCCTGGAGATTACACATCTCCATCATGGTTTGTAACCTGTGATGGACTTTTCCACCAGGAATCTGTCCAGTCTGCTTTTGAAGGCATCCAGGCCAGATGCCATCACCACATCCTGTGGCAGGGAGTTCCACAGACTAACAACGCTCTGGGTGAAAAAATATTTTCTTTTGTCTGTTCTTACTCTCCCAGCCCTCCATTTCAGTGGATATCCCCTGGTTCTGGTCTTTTGTGAAAGGGAGAAGAGCTTCCCTCTATCCACTTTACTCATGCCTTGCATTACAGTGCATAGTTGAGTGATACCATGGTTTCATTGGAACATTGTCGACGTGCAAACAATAAAGGAGGGACACCACTCAAGGATAAAACATACAGAAGCTATGGAGGGTTCAGTCCTTGGCAATTTGTCTTCCAAGGTGACAACACAGAGAGAGAGCTGTTGCGAGTCAACATCCACACAGTTGGGTGTCACATTTGGTCTCATTCAGCAGAAGGCAGGTGCCACATATAATGGGTCCAGTGGACCAGCACTGCTAGTAGCCATTTGTTTTGCGTGGACTAATAGTTCTAGACCGCCTAGTGGCCAACTAGCTGGCCAGTTCTGGGAACTGCTGTATGAAAAAAGTAAAATGTCTAAGCCATGGAGGGAAATATTTTTTTCTTCATGTGTGGCAAAACTGAGCTGATTTCTTGGGTTCAAAGAAAACATGTATCTGTAGTTGCAACTTAGAGCTCAGTGGTTTAGGTGTCTGATTGTGGAGCCAGAGGTTAAGAGTTTGATTTCTCCACTGTGTCTTCTGCAAGTAGAACCAGCCATGGACAAGCTGCACAGAAGAAAGTAACAGGAAACAACTTCAGAGTATCCTCTAGCTGGAAAACACTGAAAAGGGTGCCGTAAGTCAAACTGACTTGATAACACGGGATTATTATTCATAGAACTTAATACACAATGACGACAGCTTTCTTTTGCAATGGAATAAAGTTGTACCAACCCCATCTTGGGTGTTTTAAATCCACAAAGGTATCCAACCGAGTTCAACTTTCCTGCAGGGCAGCTGATCAGATGGTAGGCCTGGCGGTAACCCGGTGGGTGAAGGAGGGTCTCCAAAACTGGGTTCAAACTAGTATTCCAGGTAGAAAAATACCAAGGAACAGGAAAAATTGACTCTCTATGAATTCATTACAGGCAAACGTTGTTGGGTGAAGAGCAGATGTCACTTTTGAGGCCAGGGACAGGGTGGGTACAATTGGTCTGTTTAGAGCAACAAAGAATGGGTGCCATGAAATATCTGAAGCTGGTGCATTCAAGGGTGATTTTTTCCAAAACGGAATGTGATGCCATCAAGTGGATCTTTCCCAAAGGTCATCTTGAAATCCTAGTGGAGATGCTTCAAGAAGTGAGAGGGAAAAATCAGGAGGAATTTTCCCCATCCCTGCTTCCATTGGTCCATAGCAATACCTACGAGTCCACTAAGGAGCCAGCAGAAGGATGAAAAAGAGCAGGAACTGGCTGGCCAGCAAAGCGATATTTCGGCTGGAATGGCCTTGGCTCAATGAATTATCCTCTTCCATATGTGTGTGTTTCTTGCACAGTCCATCGTTCTGCTGTGGCTGCGGTTTTTCTGCTCAAATGGGACACCTGGCTTTTGCAATCCGGACAGTTGGCATCCAGCCTCTGGATCCTTGTCACTTACGCAGGCCTGCAGGAAACAAGAGGGTAGGGATGGAAAGCAGGAGATGAAAGGAGAGAGGTTATACATACCCCAAGGCAACTTTGTTTTTAGATGCTAATATTCACATCATCCACATCTTTGTACTTCCAGCAGGACATTTGATCAAGTGGACTACTGCCCATGACAGCATCTGTATACCAAATACAATCTGTTTAGCTTTTAAGGAGCATCTAGAATTTAGAATGACACTTCTTAACTATGCCTAAAAGAATGCCACTTTGTATACTGCATACTACATAATGATTATGATTTTTCTCTGTGTGTATTAGGACCTCCGTAGAATCCATACCTCCTGATTTACTTATCCACCTGCCTGAAAATACTATTGCACCCCCAACCCTCGAAATATTATACCTGGCCACCGGAGGGAGCCAGAGACCATGTAATGTGCAGTTGTAAATGCCCTCCCCCCCATCCATAGGGGACCATTCCAAACCCTGCCAGATGCTAGAAAGGATGGATTACAGTAGTACCCCCATATCCACAGGAGATTGGTTCTGGGCCTCCCCGTGGATATCGAAATCCATGGATAAGAGCAAATGCCCTTTCAGCATGTTCAAAAATCAAAACTATTGAAAACCTGGTTGTTAAGAATGGCCTTCCCTGATTCTTCAAACATTTACTAAGGCACTATTTTGTACCACTTTTTTCCTCTTCTCCCCCCACCCCATTTTATCAATCTCTTGCTATTTTTAATCTTCATTTTATCTTCATTTTAATTTTTGTAGTTGATTTAGGTGTACTTTATTTTATTATGTACTTTGTATTTTGGTTTTTAAAATTTATTCCTTTGTTTAATTGTTATGTTATCACATGCTGTAAACTACCCAGAGTAGCCCTAGGTCTAGATGGGCGGTATAAAAGTCAAATAAATAAAATAATAATAAAATGACTTGCTTTGCGGAAGCAAATTATTTACTTATTTTTTGACGCCCAACTGTGGATAACTGAATCAGCATATGCCGAATCCACAGATATGGGGGTACTACTGTATAGTACACTCTATATGTAGCATGATCTCTGGTGTCCCCTAGTGGCCAGGTCAGGTAAGGACACCATAGAAATATATTTCTCTAGTGAACGCTTTGCAAAGCAAACTCTTGATCTGTTCTGGCAACTTCTTTAAAAATATATGTTTCAAGGACTTTTCTTCTAATATTTATATATTTTTTTATACTGTGGGTAAACAAATCAGTGGAAGATGATCCCTCAGTTATGGGAGTTGCACTCAGTACTTCCACATTTTTTGTTTTTTGGCATCTGTAGCTTGGAATCAAGACCCAGAGATACCCTGGTCCTACTGTTACTTATTGCACTTAAATAGATTTTGCTGCCCAAGATAAGGGAGAAAAGATGTTACATTCTATGTGGATAAGTAGAGCAGGCTGAAACCTGGATCCTTTTGGACACTCGTGATGGCAACAGTCTAATTTAGTACTTCACGAAATGGACCCCACAGTGCTGTCCCCCACTCTGTGTACCACCCCCAGCATCAGCTGTCCGGAGCTCCTGTTTCATTCTGCTCAGTAGCAGCACCTGGCTTGGAGAAACCTCTGAGTGTCTGTATCTTTTTTAAGGGAATAGATAAATTAAGCCAATCAACATGCACACATGCATGCCTCCTTTTGCATTAAAAGAGCATAGGATAGTGCTGTTAAATCCACGCTGTCTTTTCAACAGACACACATTTCTGTGAGCTTTCCACTACCTCAGCTTCAAGCTTTCTTCCTCCGGGTTAGTAAATCACGGAGCTGGCCCGGATCTTTCGGAGGTGTCATGGCCTATTTCCTCTCAGAGAAACCAGCTACATGGGAAATCAATACTTAATCTCCTCCCCCTCCCAAACCAAGAGACCGTTTGAGAGAGGTTCCATTTTTGACCTGCAACGAAGAGCTTTCATTCTCTCCCTTACAAACCTGGGCTCCATCTGCACTGCTTTGGGGAAATGCCAACACAGGCAAACGGGTTCTCTGCTTTGCATGGGCCACATAAGATTTTAAAAGTGAGAAGAGAGAAGTATTTTCTAGGATTAGGAATCATTGAACATTAGAAGAGTTAAGGGGCCTACAAGGCCATCAAATCCACACACACAAACACACACGCTCCATGCAGGAATAGAAATCAAAGGAGATCTGTCAGGTGGAATCTTTCAGACCAAGTAGAAGTATTTATTTATTTATTTATTTATTTATTTATTTATTTATTTATTTATT
>JAHTLZ010000017.1:306431-327166 GCA_023846285.1 Phrynocephalus versicolor
GTAAGTAAGTAAGTAAGTAAGTAAGTAAGTAAGTAAGTAAGTAAGTACATCTACATTTCTATTGAAGCCTCCTAAATGAACTATGATGTGATGTTGTGACAGTAGCAATGAATCCCATAAGTAATGGGTGAGCAACTTTGGAGGATCTAGGGGCCAATATTCAGATCCTGAATGGATGGATGGATGGATGGATGGATGGATGGAAGGAAGGAAGACTGGGCAATGATGTCGAGTTCTGGGACAATTGTGGAGTTTAGTGTGTTCTTTTGGTTGCAGTTTTTAGTTTTGTATCAGATGTTGCAGGAAGTTTCTACAACTTACATAACAGGTAAAGCATAGCTGCTGGGGGCTTTTAGGGGTCACAGTACACAGTTTTTCTCTTTATTTTGGCTGGGAAAATATATTTTGGGCAGAAGAGAGTTGATTGTGAAAATATAAATGCTTTGCAGAAAATAAGATAGCTCTGCCTATATTGGTCCTACCCTTGCTTAGGCCAAGTGCAGCAGTCCCTTCAGAAAAGGCATTTGGGGTATTCACGAAAGAGTACAGTGGCATGTACCCAGGGACTTTGGTTCTGTCCATGGAGTTGAATTACAAATTGGAAAGGGGAGGGTGTAAATGTATTGATTGATTTGTGTCCCACCTTTTGCCCAAAACTGGGACTCATCTGACAATGTAAATTGAGCCAAGCCACTCCAGGATACGGCTAAAGGAGTGTGGCTGGCAGGGGGTGGTGGTGTCGGAGAGAATTCTTACCACTCTTGAACATTTTCCAACCAGGCATGCAAAGAACAACTCAGTTATGTGTGTGACAGCTCAAGATTAATCCTCAACTGAACAACTCTGCAAGCTGCCCAACAGAACTCTGTTTATGCAGTAGCTTTCCAGGCTCAAAACCACCTGAGTCTAGTGGCAGGCACTGAATACCTTCTTCATTGCACCAGTGTGTCTCCTTGCAAGATGAGGGAGATGCTGCCCTGGTGGCATCCCTGCTATCAAATCTGCCTGGGACCTGGTGGTCCAAGACGCTAACAGAGTTCCATCTCCTCCTGCATAGTCCTAGGTCCTAGATTCCCTAAGCACATCCGATCTCGCCTGATTTTGGAAGCTAAGTAGGGTCAGCCCTGGTTAGTACTTGGATGGGAGACCACCAGGGAATACCAAGTGCTGTAGGCGCCTGGAGTAGGAACTGGCAAACCACTCCAGTATTCCTGCCAAGAAAACTCCATGGACATGGGGTCACGAAGAGCCGGTCACGATTGTAATGACTCAACACACAACAAAATCCATCGGGATATACACCTTATTCTTCAAGTGCCATGTTGTTGCAGAACATTGTTGATCTGTAGCATGATCTGGTGTTTCTCCAAAGCTATACTAAATAGTGAAGCTGTGCTCACTGTGAACCATTGGCTTAAATTCTTAAGCCACAATGTTATTCTGTGCCCTAGGCCACACTTGCCATCTCTTTTTCCTTGAAGGATCACCTGCAGCAGACTGTATTTGTCAATGCACCTTATTATGGGATTGAAATGTTGTAATTTTCTTCAATTTGGGGTAGGGCAAGTGGAGAGGCGAGACTAACGGTGTCCACCAATCCCTCTGAAGCATCTGATCCAGAGTGGTCAGCTTCAAACAGCATCAGATCTATAACGAGTGGCTGAGATAATGGTCCTTAATGGCGGAGAAGAAGGCAATGGGAAACCGTTTCACTTAAGTTAACTTCCCCAGGCAAATATTTATCGTGTCTGGAAAACCTAAAGCCATGGCCCCTAGTGCCTGGCAGCCCTTTAGTGGGCAGGGGATAGTAAGATTCTCTGGGCTAGTCGTGAGAAGGATAGCCACCTGGAATGTTTGTAGCTTATTTCCAAGTGGATACAAATCAGTCAGTAAAATTCATTGCTCAGGTCATTCTGAGCTACACACAGGCTATTTCGCCCTGCTGCTCACCTTGTGAAGAGAGGTTGAGATGGGCCCACATTTCCCTGAAAGGCATCTGCAGCCCTAAAGATTTTGCAGCAAAGACCAGCAACTCAATCCATTTGGTAGCTGGAACAAGGTTAAGGAGCTACTTGTCTCCAGAGAGCTGAGGCAACCTTTTCAAAAGGTTTTTCAAAAGGTTGTCTCGGCCATCTGTGGCACCTGTATTCTTTTATCATCCTGCAGACACACAAATGAAATGTGTGACATTTTAGGAAGAGGCTTGGTTTGCTTATGAAAAAAAAATATGTGGATGGGGGGAAAACAGAAGATTTCCATCACCTGGAACATCAGTCAGGCTCAAGCTACTCTGGGCATACAAGGGATGTGGAAGTGACTTGGGCACATATTTTTTTTTTTCATAAGCAAACCAAGATAAATAGAAGCTCAAAGCCCCAAACCATTCCTAATGGCTTTCCTTCCAACGCATCCTTGCCACTGTTGGAGAATGGGAGAGTCAGGTAGCCATGGAACTAGCCATGGTGCTGAAAAATGACACCAACTCAGAGAACAGTACAGTACTGTACACTTTTTGAGCAGTAGGTGTTTACTAGGGATGGGAACAGAAGAACATAAGAAGAGCCATGCTAGATCAGGCCAAAGGCCCATCTAGTCCAGCTTCCTGTATCTCACCGCGGCCCCACCAGATGCCTCTGGGAAAACATGAGACTACATATCTTTCTCCTGATACCAATCCCCTGCATCTGGCTCTTGAAGTACCCTTTTTTTTAAAAAAAGCCTGGAGATGACACATCTCCATCATGGCTTGTCACCTGTGATGGTCTTTTCCTCCAGGAAAGTGTGCAATCTCCTTTTGAAGGCATCCCAGGCCAAATGGCATCACCACATCCTGTGGCAGGGAGTTCCACAGGCTAACAACATGCTGGGTAAAAAGGGATTTTCAGCATTACAAAACTGCTGGTCCCATAGTTCAATGGGGACACATGTGCGGAGGAGGTCTCTATTAAACCTTCTTCCCCTCGTGCACAGTGCAATACAGGTGCAAAAATGTCAATGCTGTTTGAGGCTGCATTACTAGAACTAGAGTCTCTAAATCCAGTGAGGGGCTAATTCGCCTCGGTTCAGAACTCATCAGGCTTCACCTTGAGTACTCTGTCTAGTTCTGGAGATCACACTTTAAGAAGGATGCTAACAAACTGGAGCATATTCAGAAGAAGGATGCTCAGGGGACTGGAAGCCAAGACCTCTTATTAATGGAGACTGAAAGAAGAAGGCTTAGTCTTGAGAAAAGATGAGCAAGGGGAGATTGGACTCCACTTTTCAAATGCTTGAAAGGTTGTCATGCTGAAGACAGGACAGGATCTGTTCTCAATCATCCCTGAGTGCAGGACACATAATAAGGGGCCCAAGCTACCGGAAGCCAGATATAGGTTGAATATCAAGAAAAACATCCTTACTGTTAGAGCTGTATGATAATGGGACCAATCATCTCAGAAGGTGGGGTGCACTCCAATGCTGGCGGCATTCAAGAGAAAACTGGACTGCCACCTATCAAAAGTGTTCTGCTTCTATACCACCCCATACCACTTCAAGTAGTCTCTGGGTGGTTTACAGTTTCATTACAGTATGCAGGCTACACATTGCATGCCCAGCAAGCTGGGTACTCATTTTACCGACCTCAGAAGGATGGAAGGCTGAGTCAACCTTGATCCTGCTACCTGGAATTGAACCCCAGGTCGTGAGCACACTTTTACCTGCAGAACAGGCATTTAACCACTGTACCACAAGGCTCATTCAGATGTACAGTGGTACCTCGGATAACAACTGCCCCGGATAAAAAATAATTTGGATAACAACTGCAAATTTCCAGGTATAGGCTGCCTCTGATAACGAATTTTCCCTATGGGCTGCCTCGGATAACGAATCGCAATTCCTAGGTATAGGTCTGCCTTGGAGAACGAATTTTCTCTATGGGCTGCCTTGGATAACAAATCTTCCTATGGGCTGCCTCGGATCACAAATTTTCCCTATGGACTGCCTCAGATAATGAATTTCCAGCATGCATCAGTAAAAAAGTTATCCCAGGTGACTTTGCTTCTGTACCTTTAAAGTGCACTTTTTAAAGAGTTTTGAGCAAAAAAACAGGTGTCTGTGCCTTTTTCCTAGGTTCCAGAATGGATTAAACGGTTTCCCATTCATTCCTATAGGAAACTGCATTTCGGATAACGACGTGTTTTGGATAACGACTAACCTCAGAGAACGAATTACCGTCATTATCCGAGGCACCACTGTACTTTGATTTAGATTCCTGTACAGAGCAGGGGGTTGGACTTGATGGCCTTTGAGGCCCTTTCCAATTCCATTATTCTGTGATTCAATGATTTGTGAGTTGCAGAGAATCTTCACAACTCCCATGGTGCTGCAGGGTACTGTCTAAGGGTACAAAGAAGCTGCATGGGCAATGCATGGAAATAAGAGGTCTGCTCTACCTCCTACTGGTTTAATAGCTCCTAGTTCCACAATTTAGCCTGGGTGTAGGGAATTTCCACCAAATGATGGGATTAAAAAATAAATCTTGTCCCTATGTTTACCAACAATCACCCAACACATCTCTTGTGTTCCAGAAAGGTAACAAGGATTGGACATCATAAAGCCCCAAATGCATAGATTGACCCACCATTGTGTTACATCGCCCTCTCACTTTGTCCTTAGCTGCCCAAAGTCACCTTGAAACACAATCTCTTGCCATGTTTATTTTTGAAGAACCAAGATTCAGGGTTTGCAAGTATCTTGAGAAAAGCTGTTCTGCTTAACCATCCTCCTCTCATTCCTATGCAGGTATTATCAGGTGAAATAAATGCTGAGAACCTGATTTCCTTTGTTCCTTAAAAGGACCTTGAGACTAAAATCAGATATAGAAAGTTGGAACCTTGATAGCTTCCAAGGAACTAAGAGGAAGCATTGTTTACCTAATTTTATTGATGTGATTAACAAAATATCCCTCCGTGTCATTGTTTGCCTACTGCATCACGCTTAGGAAAGCTGAGTATCAAAATACATTAGCCGACTGACATATGATTAAAAATTCATCACTGCCCAAGAAATACAACCCCTTGGCTGCTGACGGTGATAACTTCAGATGTCCTTGAAAGGGTAATAAGAAGAGTAGATTCTTCCATTTATTAATTTGCTCAGATTATTTATAACCTGCCGTATCTCAAGGATTTAGGGGTAGGATAACCCAAATGTTACCTGATCTTTCCTAAATCTGCTGAGGGGAGGATAGAGATACAGCCCATGTGATATAGATGCTAGGATATCAATAATGAAGCAAGAACAGCAGGGGAGATGGAAGGCCATCACTGGGACACACTTGCATTTACTAATGGTGTGTAGGAGCTTTTAAATTAGATAGTCATTTAGCATCATTTCTGAGAAGCAGAAGACCTGAAGTACTGCTGATCCATCTTGCCCAGAGATGGGGAAGCTTTGACCCTTCAGATTTTTCAAACTTCAACTCCCAGAACCCCAGTAAGGATATGCAACACCAAGGAATTGTCATGGTTACCACCAGAGCAGCCAAAGATTTCCCTAGTCCAGCATGGCATGTCCAATCAGAAGCAAGCACAGGGGGTGTCAAGGAAGCTCGAGAAAGATGGGGCAGGAGTAAATTTAAGGGTTTTCCATGGCTCATGTGTGTGTAATACTGCTCCTTCAGTGTTCTTAGTACACTAAGTAAGTAAGTAATGTAATGGACTAAGTAAGTAATGACTGGACTAGGGTTGTTAGTTTTTCTCTTAAGCAAACACTCAGGATACTATAGACCATAGAGAAATGTGAGGAAAAGAATAAACACAAGTCTGAAGTCTCATTAGAATTATATGTGAAAGGTGTTGTCAATTCCTTTATTAAGGGGTTGGGGTTTGAGGTACAGTGGCTACTTTGTGGCCACTGCATTTATACCCTTTTGATTTTTTTTTTTAAAGGCACTGCAAGAAATTGCTAGTAGCTGCTTCCACAAAACCAACATTAATGCATTGCTTAGATGGAAACGGCCTCTCAACCATTTGCAGGTAAAAGAGGGCTTAAGAGGTTTTCCTTTTTTGAATGGTAACAAATGGAGTGCTGCAGTTATTTAAACCTACTCTTCGCACTACTTTGCAAGTCTTTTAAAACTCTCCTCCTCCTCCCTGACACAATGCAAAAGATAACAGAAAAATGAAAGCCGCCAAGAACTGAGATGTGAAAGGAAATATGGAAAAGGGGACAAGTGAGCAAAGGAAGGAAGGGGGAAAGGGAAGGAGGAGAGAAGACTTGTTCACACCACTTCATCCATGAATCACTTTGGGAAATTTATTTAAATAAGGAGGGAGGGGCTGATTGTTCCAATAGACCAGGGCTGTCCAACTTTTAACAAGCCTAGGTCTAATTTTTCTGGCCCAAAGTGCCTGAGGGCTACTACACTAATACCTCCACTAACAAATTTTATCCATTCCAAGCACATGCTTGTAAGTTAAAAAAATTGTAAGTAAAGCAGCAGTTTCCCATAGGAATGCATTGAAATTGGTTCCCTCTGGAATGGATTAATTGATTTTCAATGCATTCCCATGGGAAGGCTGACCATGCATATGCTTCCCTTGCACACGCTCAAATATCTGGCCAGCAAAGTTTGCTGGAGCAGTGGTGGTCCTTGGGATGATGGGGGAGGGAGTGGTGGAGAATTTATCTCCTTGCTTTTTTTATTGGTGGCCGGCGGGCTACTTTTGAACCCTTCGCGGGCTACCTGTTGGGCACGCCTGCAATAGACAGTATAGAAAATGAATCAATACAAAATTAAAGAGGAATTTAGCCTGCTACAACAATTCAAACAATAGGAAATTAATTGGCCTTGTTCTAAATAATGTCATGCTCCCACCGATTTACATACAATGTGCCTGCTGAAAAAATGTATTAGTATAAGAGAGGGATGAAGAGAATCTATAACTGGTGTTCTTTTCTTACAGATGATAGAGTCCACGAGTGAGTAAACTGAGTCTGCTGTACTTTTGGCATACCAAAAGAAGATAAGGCTCAGTGGAAGAAGCAATAATTCTGCAAGCAGTTGAAGGCAACAGAAAAAGGACATAATGTGAGATGGGATTGATCAAGTAAAGGAAGCCATGGTCTGTAGTCTCAGCAGGGTTTTTAACGACAAGACATTTAGAGTCATTAATTCAGAGTGTTGTTATGGGCTACCAAGTTCCTTTTGACATACAGTGGCCTTAATAGGGCTCTTGAAAAGTCCAAGGACTGGTTTACTACTGTCTCACACCAGTGAGCTTGATTTGAACCTACATCTCCTACATCTCCTGAGTCTGAAATTCTGTCCATTACACCATACTGGATTTCATAAGGTCATTACTGATCAGAAACAAATCAATGACATCTCTCTCCCCCCCTCTCTCTCATGCTCTGTCTCTCTCTGTCTCTGTCTCTGGGCACTTTTACACAACCCCTAAAATCCGAGGCAAAGGGCTCCCAGATCCGGAGCTTAAAAATGTTTTCCCACCATCTCCGGACTTTTTAAAAAATTAAGTACGACTACGCCCACCTAAGCGCGTCCCAGCGCACTTTTCAAGTACCTGGCCTCCAGGAGGTAAAAAAACTTCCGATGTGGATTGTAATGCTGTTTTGTTTTTTTTTTTGTCCCCGCCGCCCCTTTAAGAGACAGGAATCACTACGGGCTGCCTGCTCGAGGCTGCTTCGACCGGCAGACAGAGGTGAGCCTGCATTTTTTTCTCCTTTTTTTCCTCCCTCCCCTCACGCAGACAGGAACAATGGAGTGCGGAGGGGTGGGAACACAGGAAGAGCGACAAACCCTCACGATCTCTGGTCTGGATTTAAGTTGCCACCAGATTTTAGAGGTGGTGTAAAAGCACCCTCTGTCTCTCTCACAGGCTGTATGTTGATCCAGTGTCTCCTTTTGATTATTTCATGAAACCCATGGAGTGATCCTACAAATTCTTTCTTGCCAGAATTCCCCCAAGTTGTTTTACACTCAGTTTCAGCACAGCTATGGAAATATGGCCCAGAAGAATGGCAGCAATGAAATTATTTGAGAAGGCTTTGTAAATAATTTCTAAGGTATTAATATTAAAAAAAACTTCTTACAACGATATATAGAAGTAGCACACATCATACTTATGGAAGTATATTAATGGGACTCATATGTCTGAGCTATGGTTATAATCTTACTGTGAGCAGTCCCCACACCCTGCTTCATAATGACACAATGAGTGCTTTGCATTAGCAAACTCTTTATCCAAGTAATAAGACTCCTTAAAGGGAAAAGATGGCAAAACAACAAACTTAAAAACTAGGGGTGTTTTTGTATAACTTTCTGCAGTGAACTTTAGCGAACCCCAATGAAATGCTAGGATGGATCTTCCTAGCGCAATTGGCTCTGTGGCTGAGACGAACCCTAGCGCATTGTCAATGAGCTGCAATTAGCTGCAATACTTGATGAAAACTGAATGAGAACACCAGTAGATTCTGTCTACTGTTTTGTCAAGACCATTGTTTTAAGTGGGCTGTTCTTCCATTGTTGCATGTGACTGACATCATTTTATAATTAACATTATAAATGTGATTATAATGAGAGATGGGCACAAACTACCAGTTTGGTGATTTGTGCTGGTTCGGTTTTGACTGAATAGCTCCACCTCCTCCGGACGGGGGCATTCAGAAGTAGCATCCTACCACTACCTCTGAGTGGGTGTCCACCAGAAAATAATAGAATCATGGAGTTGGAAGAGACCCCAAGGGCCATCCAGTCCAACCCCCTGCCATGCAGGAACCCCATTACAATATTTCTGAGAGGTGGCCATCCAGCCTCTGCTTAAAAACCTCCAAAGAAGAAAAGTCCACCACCCTCCATGGCAGCATATTCCACTGCTAAACAGCTCTAACTGTCATGAAGTTCTTCCTAATGTTCAAATGGAATCTCTTTTCCTGTTGTTTGAGACCATTGCCTCACATCCCAGTCTCTGAAGCCATGGAAAACCAGTCCCTTCTTCAATATGACATCCTTTCAAATATTTAAGCATAGCTATCATATCCCCCCTCAGCCTTCTTTTTAAAAGGCTAAACATTCCCAGTTCCCTAAGCCGTTCAGCCATAAGACATTTCTTCCAGACCTTCAACCATCCTGGTCGCCATCCTTTGCACCCGCTCGAGGTTGTCAACATCCTTTTTAATTTGAAGCGCACAGAACTGGACACAGTACTCCAGGTAGGGTCTGACCAGAGCAGAATAGAGTGGTACTATCACTTCCCTTGATCTAGACACGACGGTTCTGTTGATGCAACCAAGAATTGCATTGGCCTTCCTGGCTGCCGCATCACACTGCTGACTCATGTTCAGTTTGTGGGCCACCAAGACTCCCAGATCCCTTTCACAGGTACTATTTTCCAGCCAAGTATCTCCCATCCTATATCTGTTCAATTCATCCTTTTTACCTAGATGCAGCACCCTACATTTCCCTCTGTTGAAACCCATTCCGTTAGCTTTGGCCCGGCACTCTAATCTGTCAAGGTCCTTTTGGATTTTCATCCTATCTTCTATGGAATTAGCAACCCCTCCCAATTTGGTATCATCTGCACATTTAATTAGCATACTCTCTATTCCTTCCTCCAAGTCACTAATAAAGATATTGAACAGCACTGGGCCACCCTTTGGGTGCGATCAATCAACCAATTACAAATCCACCTAACAGTAGCACTATCTATCCTACTACCCAGGTGAAGCTGGGTAGCATCAAACACCTGTTTGGCCAAAAAACAAACTTATACAAACTACTGAGCCAGAGGTTCATGCCCAACTCTAATTACAATTAGAAACTACAGGTACACAGAGAGAGACACACAAACACAGAGAGAGAGACAACTAGCTCAGGCACAGATAAAATCACACCCTGATATTATTTTAAATAGAGATGGCATAGACTGAAGCAATGCATGCCACTCTCAAGCTATGGACCCTGCCCAGATCTCTACAACTCATGTCCCACTGTGTAGGCATTTTGTGCATGTGTTTGTGTATGTTTGTGTAAGTACATACAGAAGAAGGAAAATACCTCAATTGCCTCAAAATTGTCCTGGAAACCTTTCCAACAAAGAGCATGTACCACCAGCACCACAAATACATTATATATATATAGTCTCAGCACGGAACATGCAGTTTTTGATCTATCGGCTCCCTGCCTTATACCACCATCCATCAAGGCATTTGCCCACAGGAGAAGATGCTTCAAGGTCAACAGAGACAGGAAACTATCAAGGAGAGAGTTAGGGCAATAGAAAAGAGCAGAGGCGAGCAGGAAAAAGAAAAAGGAAAACCTGAGTGGTAAAAGATCCTGCTGAACAAGCCTAGTGTGCAATAGATGGAAAACACACTTTCTATGATAAATGTATTCCATTAAAATTCTATTAAAAAGGGAAGCAGTCTACAACTTTGGACCTACCAAGCCTAATGCAGTCCAGCCATACAGGACAGGCACCTGATCTACAACGTAGGTCTAGTGAATTGCAAAAATGTCAGAGAAGGGCACACTGTGTAGACAGCTCATGTGTTGTGAGCATAGAGTATTTCTTGTGTCATGGTGGTGCAATCTTGGAATCTACCAGAAGATGAAAAAGCTCTCTCTGTTTTGGCCCAGAATTTGCTGCATATAATCCAAACCCCACACCTTTCTTGAGTTAACATGAGAACATCAGAAGAGCCATGCTGGATCAAGCCAAAGACCCATCTAGTCCAGCTTCCTGCATCTCACAGTGGCCCAACCAGATGCGTTTGGGAGTGCATGAGACTAGAAATCTGTTTCCTGATACCACTCTCCTGCATCTGGTTCTTGAAGTACCCCAGTTTTAAGCCTGGAGATTACACATTTCCATCATGGTTTGTAACCTACGATGGACTTTTCCTCCAGGAATTTCTCCAATCCCCTTTTGAGGGTATCCAGGCCAGATGCCATCACCACATCCTGTGGCAGGGAGTTCCACAGACTAACAGCATGCTGGGTAAAAAAAATATTCTTTTGTCTGTTCTTACTCTCCCAGCCCTCAGTTTGAGTGGATGTCCCCTAGTTCTGGTGTTTTGTGAGAGGGAGAAGAGCGTCCCTCTATCCACTTTACTCATGCCCTGTATTATTTTGTTATGTCTGTATTATATCCCCCCCTCAGGTGCCTTTATTCCAGACTAAAGAGCCCCAAATGTTTTAGCCTTTCCTCCTAATAAGGGAGGATCCCCCAGCCCAGTAATCATTTAGTCACTCTCTTCTGCACCTTTTCCAGTTCTAAATCTAGCAGTAGTTAAGCTAAGACTGGGCAATTTGTGACACCCCCACCCACCCACCCCACACACCAATAGCTTCATATTACACTCCCATAAGCCCTAAACATAGTTCAGGAACAACAGCTGACCATTGCTCATCTCACTTCAAGTGTGTGGGGTTTGGGGGATTTTAGTGATTCATACCTGATAGGATGTGAACGCAGGAGTTACTATGACGTCTGATCATCCTCATGGAACATCCAGAAATGACAGCAAGGAGCGGAGGCAAAAAGGCGCCAAAATTCAAGACTCAGTCAATCATTAAAGGATACCCATTTGCCTTCTGGAAGCTTGACCTTGTAAAGAAACAGCACAGATGCTGGACTGGGGGCATTCACTATGATGCTACTGAATGGGTCTGGTTTATGCTTCCTGCCCTCCTTGATATGAGGCCTATAGGAAACAAAGAACCTTGGATGGTCAAAAGGGCATGACCCTTCAGAGCCAGTACTAAGTTTATTGTATGGTAAACTGCCACACACACACCATCCCAATACAGTGGTCCCTCGTATAACAAATGGTTTGTATCTCATAAAATGTGTACAACATAAAAAATTCCAGAGATAGGGGAAATTTGTTTAACAGAATCGCCTATGGGGCGAATCCGTACAACATAAAATGGTCTCAATTAGGGATTACTCCATTTTCAATGCATTCCTATAGGAATTTTGTATAAAGGAAAATTTGCTTAACAGAACTTCATTTGGAACAAATTAATTTCTTTATACAAGGTACCACTGTATTCTTGGGTGGTCAGCTCCAATAGCTACAGAGAAGGCATTTCTGAAACTTTTTGGGTAGATGATCCAGAGGCATTGCTAATCAAAGGGAAGAGAGAAAATATGAAATGTGGAAATGATGTCATATTTGGACATGAGAATGAATCTAGAAAGTTTGTGTTCACTGGGTCAGGTCAAGTAGAGCTGCTATAATGGATAAATTATATTTCCTGATAATGTATGTCATCTAAACAGCCTAACAAAGAAAAGCTGTCTTCATTGTAGTTGCTTTCGGTAATTGTTTTTGTTATGCATTCCTGTTTTCCGTTCAGTCTGCACTTTGGAAAATTCCATGTAGAGATGTAAAAGAGAAAGTTTATTTGTGGACAGGGCCGGCGCTTCCATTAAGGCAAAGTAGGCAGTTGCCTAGGGCGCCAAAATGGAGAGAGGGCGCTGGACAGCCTGCCGCCGCCCCCCCCCCGCCACTGGCCACCGCTGTCCGTCCCCTCACCACCCGCCAGCTGCCCGTCACCGCCCGCCCATCGCTGCCTGACACCACCCGCCCACCCCTGCGCCCATCGCCGTCCCCCACCCCCCACCCCCTGCCCCCTGCCCCCTCCACACATCCACCACCACCCTGCCCACCCACCACCCCGCCCCTTGCCCCTTGCCCTGCCCCCCGCCGCCACCGCCTCATCCCCCCGCCCCTCACCTAGGGCGCAAAAAAATCTAGCACCAGCCCTGTTTGTGGAGAATCACTTCACACATACTGTATTCTCTCTCTCTGTGTTAGCATTTCTCCTACTTTTGAAAGCGATCAAGTTTATTGTTCTGTTACTAAGATTCATTCTCTGTTTGGTCTTCCAGCTGTTTTGGACTGCAACTCCCAGAATCGATGTGGTCTAAAATATCTGGAGGGCCAAAGGTTCCCCACCTCTGCCCTATACTCTCACGCTGGGGTTGGTGTTTCTTCTTCAGGCACTCCTTCTTTTTGATATATGACTGAGAGAGTATGAGAAGCACCAGTACGGTTATGTCAACTGGGGAATTCTGGGAGCTATAGTTCAAAAAGTAACCTTTTCAAGTTGGGTCAAATCTTCTCATCAACTCCTTTAAGATGGAAATCCAGAACCCGTTAACATACAAAGCATGCTTCCCAAGAAACACTTAATGAAACGACGTTGATCTATGCTGCCAGAGGTTGTTCGCTGAACATCATCTGTGGAACTGCCTGGAAATGTAAATTGACCATTTTGAAAGGCGGAGATTCCGCCTTGTAATTTCAAATCTTTGAATTATACATGACTTCAACTGGCACACTTCATGCGGAGCTTCGTGAAATCAGATCCCCTTCTTCTTTCAACAAAATGGAGTTTTCAACTCAAATTAAAGTTTCTTTGAGAGGAAAATGGTCTGATGAATAATAAACCATCGCACATAACTCTGGTCCTTCATCTTTCCAGGGACTGGCGTACGAAACACACTTTCATAAATTAAGTTCTTCAGTTGACGGTCAATTTCCGACATCATAATTCCTTTCCAAGCACCCAGATTTTAATATTTTAATTGGAAACTGAAGAGAGTGCACTGAAAGAAGAGGAAAACAGCAAAGAGGTGGAGTGGAATTAAGAGAGATGATTAGAAGAGCTGCAGTGGAAAAGCCTAGCTGAGCTTTTGTCTGAGAAACCTACTTGATTATTACTCACCATAAGATGTTAAAAGGAATTGAGTGGGTAGTATTTATGGCACTAGGTATCAACCATTCTTAGCTGAAACACACCTTTCTCTGAAATACTGGTGAATGGGCATTCAAAGAACTTTTAACATAAGAACATCAGAAGAGCCCTGCTGGATCAGGCCAAAGGCCCATCTAGTCCAGCTTCCTGTATCTCACAGGGGACCCACCAGATGCATCTGGGAGACTAGATATCTTGACACCTCTCCCCTGCATATGGCCCTTGAAGCACCCTGGTTTTAAGTCTGGAGATGACACGTCTCCACCATGGCTTGTCACCTGTGATGGACTTTTCCTCCAGGAATCTGTCCAATCCCCTTTTGAAGGCATCCAGGCCAGAGGCCATCACCACATCCTGTGGCAGGGAGTTCCACAGACTAACAACACGCTGGGTGAAAAAATGTTTTCTTCTGTCTGTTCTTACTCTCCCAGCCCACAATTTGAGTGGATGTCCCCTAGTTCTGCTATTTTGTGAGAGGGAGAAGAGTGTCCCTTTATCCACTTTACTCATGCCCTGCATTATTTTGCACATACTCAATCATTACCAGTAATGAATCATCAGCCTTAGCCGAGGGAGTTGTGAGATTAAGGGGAAAGACAGTTCAATGCCTTATCTGGAAGAAAAGCGAAATTTATTTTCAATGTGAAAAAAGGACACTGCTAAATGGAGGAACACATGCTTTCTATGAGGAGGTCCCACGTTCCCTCCCCTGGTGCTGGAAGTTGCAGAAGATCTTAAGGAACAAAATATGGTACCCTGCCAACATTCTTGGAAGGATCTTGCCTCTGCATACCAGGTTGCTGGAGGATAAACAGCGGTCAGTGGATTGTTGTCATTGTATAACAGCCTTAGAACTGTACATCTGGAAGGGAACCTGTAGATCATCAAGTCCAGACCCTGATAAGGATGCACAGTAGGGGATCAAACTCCCTCAGGTAGCGTCGGTGGTCTGCTCCGCCCACCACTATCTGCGGCAGATTGCTCAACTGCGTCCCTATCTGGACATGGGGGCTCTCACCACGCTGGTCCATGCATTGGAGTCTCAAGACTGGACTACTGCTATGCTCTCTACATGGGGCTGCCCTTGAGGCTGATGCGGAGACTCCAGCTGACCCAGAACACGGCGGCCAGATTGCTGACTGGGACTAGAAAATGCGATCATATATCCCCAGCGCTGGCTGCCCTGCACTGGCTTCCAGTTTGGTTCCGCATCGACTTCAAGGTTTTGACTATGACATACAAAGCCCTAAACCAGGCATGTCCAAATTTCAGCCCTCCTGATGTTTTGGACCACAACTCCCAGAATTCTAAGCTTAGATTGCCAATGGCAAAGGACTGTGGGAGTTGTGGTCCAAAACATCTGGAGGGCTGAAGTTTGGATATGCCTGCCCTAAACGGTTTAGGACCTCGCTACTTGTCAGAGTGCCTTCTCCCATTGAAAACCACCCATAATACCCGATCCTCCCAGGCTAGGCGTCTGAGGCAACTAACACCACGAGAGGCCGAAAAGGAAAAAACAAGAAATAGGGCCTTTTCTGCTGTTGCTCCTCGCCTGTGGAATAACCTTCCACCAGACATCTGCCTGGCCCCCTCTTTGGCTGCCTTTAAAAAACTATTAAAAACTTGGCTGTTTAAGCAGGCATTCCCTCAAATATTCACCCATTAAATCTTGATTTTCTAACTGATTAGCCTGCCAATAATAATATATTGTTTTATGTCACTTTAATATTATGTTTATGTTTATTTTATTGTGTTACTATTTTATTGTTTTATTGTATGAATTGTTTGAATGTGTGAATCGTTGTAAACCGCCCAGAGTGACCTCACTGCCAGATGGGCGGTATAAAAATCCAATAAATAAATAAAAACAAATTAATAAATCCCTCCACAGCCTGAGGTCTAAATCACTGAGCTACCATGCCCTGCTTCTTGTTGATGTTCAGAGTGGCCACTAGCAGTTTTAGCACCAGGGCTTCACTATCCTGTTGGCAAAGCCTTGGTCCCATGAGACTAGCATATGCAGAAAGAAGACATGAAGTGAAATACCTGTTGAGTGCATGATGTTGGGTTCCCACTAAGCCTGCCTGTTGTATTTCCTTCTGCCCTAGAAATCGCAGCTGTAGGAAACAGACATGGTTGGAGCGGATGTGCTTGAGCCTTTCCACGAGCAAATTTTTGAGCCCCTCTGAATTTCAAAACCTGCCATATGCCTTAGGATCTGAATTGTTTCCTGCCCAAATACAGAGCTTTGCATATATCCCTGTAAAAATCATTTGCTTGGTTGTTTCACAAGGTTCTTCCTCTTCTCCCAAGCCTTAATGCCTCTAGGGCTGCATGGTGAATTCTGCTTCCTTTATGATAAAGAACAAAGGACCAATGGAACACAGCCATTCTCAGCGAAGAAGGAAGATAATATGAGGGAGAGGGTGCCCCAAATCTCTTACTAGCAGCTGAAAGTTCTCACCAGTGGTGGGTAAAGAAGATATTGTTGGGACATACAGGGGTGAACCGATGGCCAAGGGTAACCTTTGCTTTCCTTGCACTTCCTTTGCTGGTTAGCAATTATAACTGGTGGAAAATGTAACATACAGTATGCCAATAGCTCTCATTCTAGTTTCCACCATAACATCTGCTGTCAAAGCTGCCATCTTTCCACAAGCGCTCGAAGCCGTCATGTGTCATGGACACCTCTGATGAGCAAGACAGGCACCCCCTCTGATGGTGGGACATTTCCAACCTCTATTTGACAATGCAGCATCTTAAAAAGATGGCCTGCCCTCCTTCATTCCTAGAGCCACCACATGGGCACTTGTCACTTATAAAGTTCAGCACTCAACTCCAACATGGTGCGGACAGCAACCACTGTGGTGGGAAAAGAACATGGTCCTCAGCATGGTCTCATTGTCCACCAAAAACGCACCTTTTCAACAGCTCTTCTATCATCTGGACAGGAACCCAGAGCTTCCTTCAAACACGCAGAGCTCTGAAGACAGTACTGGTGGTAGCTTCTGGCATTGCTGGGCAGCTTCCTAAACAAATGACTTAGCAGAGGTCTTGATGAGGGCTGTGGCCAGGATGAGCTGTGTCTCCTTGCTCCTAGGACCTGCCCAGTTTCCTTCCAAAACAACTAAACAGAAATCCTGTAACTAGCATATCCCCGCTGAATCAAGGGAGGAGTTGGCTTACCAAATCCACACTGATTCAACAGGTCTACTCTAGTTATGACTTGCTGCTGCAATAAACAGCAAGGCTTTAGCCAACAGTAGGAAAAGCAACACTCTCTTTCTTCTCTGGACCATCATGCGACATCAAGGTAACACAGGAAGGGATGGAGGGTCAATGCCCTTTTTTGTGTAAATTAATTCAAGGAATGGGAAAGAGTGAAGGGAAGGGGGAAATGGGAGGGAGGGAAGGAAGGAGTCATTCTTTGTTACAACTCTACATACTTAGATGTATTGCTTATATACAGTATTAACCCTATTCAACAACCTCGAGCGGGTGCAGAGGGGGGCAACCAGGATGGTTGAGGGTCCGGAGGAAATGTCTTATGAGAAACGGCTTAGGGAACTGGGAATGTTTAGCCTTTCAAAAAGAAGGCTGAGGGGGGGGATGTGATAGTTATGTTTAAATATTTGAAAGGATGTCATATGGAAGAGGGAACAGGTTTGTTTCCCATGGCTTCAGAGACTAGGACTCGGGGCAATGGTTTCCAACTACAGGAAAAGAGATTTCATTTGAACATCAGGAAGAACTTCATGACAGTTAGAGCTGTCCGGCAGTGGAATATGCTGCCCCAAAGGGTGGTGGAGTCTCCTTCTTTGGAGGTTTTTAAGCAGAGGCTGGATGGACATCTGTCGGAAATATTGGGATGGGGTTCCTGCATGGCAGGCGGTTGGACTGGATGACCCTTGGCCTTGAGGTCTCTTCCAACACTATGAATTGCTTATTGCTTTTAATAATTGCCAAAGTAGTAGATGACCCTTTTCAGAGCCCTTGGAAAACAGCACCCAGAGCTATATCAAAGCCAGCCTTCTCTGGGTTCCTCATTATGGGATCTCTCTAACCACAGTCAGTCCGTTTCACTTGTCGGTGGCGGCGGGTGGGGGGGTTGTCTGTAGGCCTTTTTGTTGCTAAATAGGGCTTTGCCCTCTTGGAAAAAAACTCTGTATGCATACATTTATCTATCTTGGTTCCTCACATTTCCAAAATAATTATTCACCCCACATTCTTTCTATCCTGTTTATGGAAAGATTTGCAAACTTAAGGGTAGTGTGTGTGTGTGTTTTTAAAAAAGAATTGGATTTTTCAAATGCCTGCATTCTTTCTATCCTGTTTATGGAGAGATTTGCAAACTTAAGGGTAGTGTGCTTTTTAAAAAAAAAAAGAATTGGATTTTTCAAATGTCTGCAGAAGCCAAATTCAATGGATATGGAAACTATTCCAAACATTGAGTGTGTGTGTGTGTGGGGGGGAGAAGATTGCACCTGCCTACCATATGGCATGTGACTCTGGTACAGAAGGAAGGAAGGAAGGAAGGAAGGAAGGAAGGAAGGAAGACATGCTAATTGAATAGCAAACAGTATTGAACTCCAGATTTTTTAAAGAGCTAAGATGGATGGGTTACAGATTCAGTCAGTAGGAGCCTTAGGGTTGGCAGTTTGAATCAGAGGACAGGGGTCTGCTGAAGTCACTCAAAATGCTAGTGGTTGATGGAGTTATGTGCCCTTCCACATATGTGGCCTTAAGCAAGCTACATGGTCTTCCAGGACCACCCTATGGGAGGGCTGGTAAACCACTTCCAAATACAGTGGGACCTTGTATAAAGGAATTAATTTGTTCCAAATGAAATTATGTTAAGCAAATTTTCCTTTATACAAATTTCCCATACGAATGCATTGAAAATGGAGTAATCCCTAACAGCGACCATTTTTATGTTGTACGGATTCGCCCCCATAGGCTATTCTGTTAGGCAAATTTCCCTTATCTCCGGAATCATTTATGTTATACAGATTTTATGTTATACAAACCATTTGTTATACAAGGGTCCACTGTACTTTGTACTTAGAGAACTTTGGGAGGATTGTCATCACTCACAATCAAGTTGTCAACACTCAATTTAGTTTTAATGAACTGGTGAATCTATCCATTCTCTTCTCACATTCTTCCCCCCCATCCCCCACCCCAAAATCTCAAATTCTTTCTCTCTTTCTCTCTTGGAATCTTCTTATCAGAGAGAGGGAGAGAAACAAAAAAAGTTCCCATCTCTACCAACAATGCCTGCTCAACCTACTGTTTCTATGAGCCAAACTAGAAATGAAGCTCAACTATTCATTTCCTTTCGGACAGAGGTAAGATGAAGGTGATTCTATTTCCTTATAGACAGGGCCATCATGGCACTTTACATTTTAATCAATTTTATTTGATGTGAGCTTTATTCAGACAGCAGTCTCATTTATTATAATGCAGACTCCATGGATATTTTGTTCTGTTGTCTAAAATATTCCAAGTGCCAACTGGAGCAAGAGGCAAAAGAAAAAGACTGCAGAAATATAAAGAGTCAAGATTGTATTACCCTCCTTAAAGCAGCCCGCCATGAACCTGAGTCCAGTACGTCAAGCTGCATTTGAAGCACTCCTTCTCCAAAGGTTTATGTTATCATCATCACTGTCCTTTTAATAACTGACTGGAACCTTACTGGTGTTCGCCTCCAGTTTGCTTAAATTTCTTCACTTATTTGATGAGGTTCTGGAGCATATGTCCGCTGCTTGGATGAGTAGTGAAACATTTCAATTTCACAAGAAAAGGAGTCCAGCTGCCATGACTCAACTTCCACATAGCCTTTAAAGCACGCTCTGGGCAGTTTGCAAGTAATTATGCAGGGTACAAATCCCCCCGCCCCAGGTACTCATTTTACCAAGGAAGAATGGAAGGCTGAATGAATCTTCAGCTGGCTACCTGGGTTGTGGGCACAGTTATGGCTGCAGTGCACCATGAGGCACCTCATCAGTTAGTTGCTGCAAGTTAAGCAAGAATAATGCTGATATCAGTAGGATTCCGGCCACTGTTGGTGTTGTTGTCGTTGTTGTGGCGTTTCCCTGTGGTAATGAATAATGCATGAGAGGCGTTTGTTCTGATTGGTGGGTTTGTGGACCAATGGGAGAGTCTGGGAAGTGGCCTGAGAGGATTTAAGGCTCTGCTCAGCACTGTTTGATCAGATAGGGACTGGCACTGTCTAAGAGAAAGACAGATAGGGCTAAAGAAGAAATAGGATATGTAGAGTGTCTGTGAAGAAAACTGAGTGTCTAGAGTTTATAAACTTAAGAACTGGGTGTGCATGTATCAAACTTGAGTGGGTTTGAGCGATATTCTTTTTTTGTTTATACTTCAACATGTTACGATTAATGATTTTGATTCTACTTTGTAATCAATAAACTTTTATTTTTATTCAACTTAAAAACTAGATGAAGGCTTTAATTTACTAGCGAAGCTAGTTGGTGACAGCAATAGAAGAAAATCATAAGCGGTGTTTGTCAATAGCTTGTGAAAGGGCCAGGGGCAAGCACATTAATGCTACAATTGTTGCCATTGCAACTTTCAGTCACGGGGAAAGTGAAGGCATTTTGGCTTCCCTCACAAGTGTCGGCCCCTTTTATCACTTGTGGGCCCTGCCCCATTCATGCCTGAAAGGCAGAGCTTTGTCAGCCTTGAATTGGGGTTGGAAATTTGCAGGAGAAGGTAAAATGGGAAGCAAATGTGAGGGAGATCTATGCATATGCATTCTGTCCTTTGATGCAGTGTGTGCACTCCCCTTTGTGTTAGAGCGAAAGAGGGCTTCACACATATATACAGATAGAAAGGGGGCTTATAATTACCACTAAGCTTCCCCCTCTTAAGACCCATGCTCCTTTGTTTGAAGAACATGCGTGTGTGTGTGTGTGTGTGTGTGTGTGTGTGTGTGTGTGTGTGTGTG
>JAHTLZ010000017.1:345112-370824 GCA_023846285.1 Phrynocephalus versicolor
CTTCTTCTTCTTCTTCTTCTTCTTCTTCTTCTTCTTCTTCTTCTTCTGTTGTTTTTATGTGCCTTCAAGTCACCTCTGTCTTATGTTGTTGCGATGAATCGGTGATCTCAATTTTTTTTCTGTTTTCAAGAGGACTTAGCTGTAGTGATGGGAAAAGTCTTGAGAAGTGTTTAACTATCGACATTCAATCTTTATTGCCTCTTTCTCCAGCATTATCCTTCAGAAGGTTTACAGAGCTATTGAAACACTGGCACTGTGAACTAACTCTGTCCACCATTAACAGTCTGCCATGGAGGTTATTTCTAAACAGAGCTCAGGCAAGTTGAGGAAGATTTAAAGACTTTAATTTTAAGGACCAAACTACAGCTCTATGGGGCGACCTTACTTAAATTTTTCATTGTACTCTTTTTTAAAGTCTTTCTTGCCTCTTTCAAGTTTAATTTGGTGAGAGTTCCATAGGGTCCTTACCAGCTCAG
Organism: Phrynocephalus versicolor; assembly: GCA_023846285.1. Taxonomy (NCBI): domain Eukaryota; kingdom Metazoa; phylum Chordata; class Lepidosauria; order Squamata; family Agamidae; genus Phrynocephalus; species Phrynocephalus versicolor. The sequence goes on from JAHTLZ010000017.1 coordinate 345,589, forward strand.
CAGTTCCTAGATTATTATTAAAACAACAGTATTTACTACTGCTATTTTTTTAATTTGAATTTTGGTCCCTTTTGATTAATTGCTCAGCCCTTAGTTATTAACTGAATTCACTGATAGGGTCTCAAAGTATAACATATCTAATGTAACCAAAATTAATTTAAAAATCATTTAATGTAAATTAATTTATTCTTTTAATTCCCAATTTTTAATGGGCCTATTTTGCTTAAAGGGACTTCTTCTGAGATGGAAGTAGGGATGGGCTAATTTAGTTTAGTGGGGAGAGAATTAGGGCCTATGGTTTGTGTCACTGGATCTATTTATAACCCAGAGCAGTTATTAATTAGGTTGATTATTCAATTTATTTAATTTAAAGGACTAGAAATGGATTAGAGGGAACCAGCCATGTTTAACTAGGACAGGCCTGCCCAACAGGTAGCCCGTGGGCTACCGCTAGCCCGTGAAGGGTTCAAAAGTAGCCCATCGGGCACCAATAAAAATGTGAGCGGATAAGTCCTCCACCTCATCCTCCCCCACCCAAAGGACCACCACTGTCCCAGCAAAGTTCTGGGTCTGCCAGCCCACTGTCTCAGCCGAGCAGGGCAGTTCAAGGGCCATGGCACAGTCCCTTGCTCCCCCCCCCCACTGGCCAGATGATTGAGCGGGGTGCAAGGGAAGTGTGTGCATGGTCATCCTTCCCATAGGAATGCATTGAAAATCAATCCATTCCAGAGGGAACGGATTTCAATGCATGCCTATGGGAAACCGCTGCTCTACTTACAATTTTTTTTATTTACGAACATGTGCTTGGAATGGATACATTTCGTAAGTAGAGGTATTAGTGTAGTAGCCCTCAGGCACTTTGGGCCAGAAAAAGTAGACCTTGGCCTGTTCAAAGTTGGATCGTCCTAGGAGATTTAGTTTTATATGGTTGCTGCCTTGTTTTTGTATTTGTATATTTTTTGCACTCACATCTGGAGGGGATTTAAGTCCAATAAACTTGGTAGCTGAAGGGAGGGAGGAGGAAGGGCCAACTATTAACTAATTGTGAATGCGGGGATCAGAAGCAAGGTAATATTTGGATATGGGCATGAATAATGGTTTGACTGCACAGTTGTTCTTCCCTTCACCCGCCTTCTCCACCAGGTGCCCACTCAGAGGCAGCGACATAGATTCCCAGCCCTTCCTCCTCCCGGTGCTGCCTCTTATTGGGCAGCCACTGCAGAAGGCGGGGCAAGGGAAGCCAGAGCCCTCACAGAACAGTGATGTCACTGAATTGCCGAACTGCAGTTCGTGCCCATTTCTAGTCCTATGAGTGATAACAAGTAAGGAGCCAGGCCATTGCAGGAGAGCCTGCTCCAGATATCTCATATCTGTTCCATGCTCTTGTCACCTTGGTTGTCTTTCCCAAAACAGGCAAGGACCTTTCTCTTCAGACAAGCTTTCCTTATATGAATCTATCAATCATGATTACACAGACTTTGTGTTTATAACCACTTATAACTTTGAGTTTATATTTCCCTTTTGTGATTGCTTTGACCCTATGTTTTCACTGTCTCCATCCCCCATAACTTTTGGATGGTCTACCATGCATGAATACATGGATTTTTTACTCTCTAACTGCTCATGTTCTCTTGTAACTTTAATCTTGTCTTTTAATGCTGCAAGATGTCCCTCAATTCCCTATTCTCAAACTTGAATATGTCCTAATTGTACTGGTACATTGTCCCTCATTACTGTAAGCTGCCTAAGGTCCTTTTCCAAGGAGAAAGGCAGGGTAAAAATACTCTAAATAAATTAATTAAATAAGTAACCGGCAGAACTGAGGTAACCTTATCAGCCGATTGTATTATCTGCTTATACAGTGGTACCCTGACGTAAGAGCAGCTCGATTTAAGAGCAATTCGACTTAAGAGCAGAAAACTGTTCACCTTACAACTTTTAGCTATGGTCTGCTCGACTTACATTTTTTTCTTTTCTTTTCTTTTTTTAACTTAATTTTTCCGTTTTTAGATAGGTACCCCGATTTAAGAGTAGTTCAACTTAAAAGCACGCGTTCGGAACGGAATAAATTCGTAAGTTGAGGTACCACTGTACTTCTGCTAAACACTAGGTCAATCCAAAACAGATCAGAACAAATTTGTGAAGTTATAGCAGAGGAAAAGCCTGGCCTAGTCAGCATAACTGAAATCTGGGTGTGGTTGCAAGGTGAGGTCACCCTTTCTCAGATATGCCTCCGACTTCCCAAAGATATTCCATCTACCATCATGGCAGACCAGAGAGGAATGGATGGGGTGGTGCCATACTCCATAGGTGATGTGTTAAGCTCAGCAACATATTGATTGATGTCGGTCTAGCAGGGTCAAGTAGGATTCATATTAGTGTATCACCCGCAACCTCCACCCCCCTGACACTCCAGCTCTTTCCCGATCAGGGAACTAACTCCCCATAGATTCAGTGGGCCGACCCAAGTGGGGCCTAGTACATGATGCAACAGGATTCCAAACAATGTCTCTCTGTGTGTTGCATCATTACAGTTGTGACCAACTCTTCGTGACCACATGACCATGGAGTTTTCTTGGGAGGAATACTGGAGCGGTTTGCCAGTTCCTACTCCAGGCACCTACAGCACTAGGTATTTCCTGGTGGTCTCCCATCCAAGAACTAACCAGGGCCGACCCCCATTAGCTTCCGAAATCAGGCAAGATTGGACGTACTTAGGGCATCTAGGCAGCTGCCCTTCCAGACAATGTAAGTTTTTTTTTTTAATGAATGAGGGTTCCAACAAGCCAGTCTCATTGCTACCACTGTTGTTGCTGCTGCAGCAACTGGGGAACATTGCACCTGGCCCCCCAAATACATTATCTACAAACATTTATGCCAGTTTTCACATCCTGCTGGAAAAGTAATATCAGTTTAGCTCAGCAGAGGCTATATATTAATCTGCTTCCGAGAACTAACCAGCCCTTTCAAAGAGAGAGGGAGATAAGTAATTGAGATTTATACCACCATTCTCCACATCTCCTGCCTTGCAATCTCTCTCTCTCTTTCTCTCCCCCCTCCCTCCTTCTATCTCTGTTAAAGATTTGTGCCTCCTTCCACTTTCGCTCTCAGTTCTGAAAAAAGGAAAAGAATATCTGCAGGGTAGATGTCGGGGAGTGAAGACATCCTGAAACCCTAAGCCAACAGCAAAAACAAGTAGTACCTGTGAACGGGATCTGGGAGTCTTGATGGACCACAAACTGAACAATTACAAACTGATTTGTAATTGGTTGACTTATTGCACCCAAAGGGTGATCACAGATGTGACACTGAGCAGTGCAGTTCCACCGGATTCTGTTCTGGGTCCAGTGCTATTCAATATCTTTATTAATGACTTGGAGGAAGGAACAGAGTGTATGCTAATTAAATTTGCAGATTAGGAGGGGTTGCTAATAGACATGGGCATGACTCAGCGAAATTTTTGTTTCCGTTTCCGTTTTTTGTTTCCGTTACGTAACGGAAATGGTAACGATAATTAAGCCGTCAGAACTCGAACTCAAACTGAAAAAAAGAAAAATTTGGTCGGGTTTTTCGTTTTCGTTTGTGGCATCGCAGCAATCGCGCAATGCGAAGCACAGAAAAAGGTTTTAAAAGTTTTTTTTTTAAAAAAAACCCGACTCCCGGCCAAAAAAGCAGGCAAAAATATGCCTGCCTGAGGCTTTGCCACCTACCAGAGGGGTGGTTTCTAGGGGGTCCCTGACTCTCTCCTTGATAGTTTCCTGTCTCTGTTGACCTTGAAGCATCTTCTCCTGTGGGCAAATGCCTTGATGGATGGTGGTATAAGGCAGGGAGCCGATAGATCAAAAACTGCATGTTCCGTGCTGAGACTGTATATATAAAATGTATTTGTGGTGCTGGTGGTACATGCTCTTTGTTGGAAAGGTTTCCAGGACAATTTTGAGGCAATTGAGGTATTTTCCTTCTTCTGTATGTACTTATACAAACATACACAAACATATGCACGAAATGCCTACACGGTGAGACATGAGTTGTAGAGATCTGGGCAGGATCCACAGCTTGATAGTGGCATGCATTGCTTCAGTCTATGCCATCTCTATTTAAAATAATATCAGGGTGTGATTTTATCTCTGCCTGAGCTAGTTGTCTCTCTCTGTGTGTGTTTGTGTGTCTCTTTCTGTGTACCTGTAGTTTCTAATTGTAATTAGAGTTGGGCATGAACCTCTGGCTCAGTGGTTTGTATAAGTTCGGTTTTTGGCCAAACAGGTGTTTGATGCTACCCAGCTTCACCTGGGTAGTAGGATAGATAGTGCTACTGTTAGGTGGATTTGTAATTGGTTGATTGATCGCACCCAAAGGGTGGCCCAGTGCTGTTCAATATCTTTATTAATGACTGGGAGGAAGGAATAGAGAGTATACTAATTAAATTTGCAGATGATACCAAATTGGGAGGGGTTGCTAATTCCCTAGAAGATAGGATGAAAATTCAAAAAGAACTTGACAGATTAGAGTGCTGGGCCAAAGCCAACAGAATGGATTTCAATAGAGGGAAATGTAGGGTGCTATATCTAGGTAAAAAGAATGAATTGTACAGATATAGGATGGGGGATACTTGGCTGGGGAACAGTACCTGTGAAAGGGATCTGAGAGTCTTGGTGGACCACAAATTGAACATGAGTCAGCAGTGTGATGTGACAGCCAGGAAAGCCAATGCAATTCTTGGTTGCATCAACAGAACCATAGTGTCTAGATCAAGGGAAGTGATAGTACCACTCTATTCTGCTCTGATCAGACCCTACCTGGAGTACTGTGTCCAGTTCTGTGCACCTCAATTTTAAAAGGATGTTGACAACCTCGAGCGGGTGCAGAGTAGGGTGACCAAGATGGCTGAAGGTCTGGAGGAAATGTCTTATGAAGAACAGCTTAAGGAACTGGGAATGTTTAGCCTTTCAAAAAGAAGGCTGAGGGCAGATATGATAGCTATATTTAAATATTTGAAAGGATGTCATATTGAAGAGGGAACTGGTTTCTTTTCCATGGCTTCAGAGACGAGGACTCAGGGCAATGGTTTCAAACAACAGGAAAAGAGATTCAATTTGGACATTAGGAAGAACTTCATGACAGTTAGAGCTGTTCGGCAGTGGAATATGCTGCCACAAAGAGTGGTGGAGTCTCCTTCTTTGGAGGTTTTTAAGCAGAGGCTGGATGACCATCTGTCGGAAATTTTGTGATGAGGTTCCTGCACGGCAGGGGGTTGGACTAGATGGCTTTTGAGGTCTCTTCCAACTCTATGATTCTATGATTCTATGATTCTATGAAACAAAACCCACCTATGAACATTGCTGAGTTTTAAAAAACAAAAGCTGAAGTAGCTGGCAGAAAATAACTATCATTAAAGATTACTGGAGCACAGCATTATGCCAGTTGGAGGATCTATTTCTTTTCTGCTTGACATGCTGGGCAGTAGCAGATATTCCACCCCCACCCCACCTAAATTGCTATGCAAATCTTCCTTTGGTCAGGTCTAAGGGGACCAGAGGCAGCTGGTCTTCCTTCCCTGCTCACTCCCTGCTTTCTTTCCTTCCATTAGTTATCAGAGCGATCCGTAATAATAACCCTCCAAATGAATTGAGTCCAGCAAAGCAGGCCCCAGGAGAGATGGGGGCAGCGGAATAATTTTGCATGTTTTCAGGCAAGAACATTTATTATCCAACCCAAAGCAGAGACGGCCGTTGTTCATCTCCTGGTGGCATGTGCAGTTGCGTCTCGCTGAGGTAGGGAGGGAGCCCCTTTTTTCGTTGTCATTTAAGGTTTTCTGGGTTGTGGATACGGATGGCACTGCAAACATTTAAAAGCTGCTGGTGGTGTTTTTCCCACCAGGCTTGATTGAGGGTGGAAAGGAACTCTTGGGTGTTGCCATGGGACCAGAGTGGCAGCGAGGAGAAACTGCTAAAGTAAAGGTTACTTGAAGCCAGCAATTCCCCAAAGAATTTATTAGAGGGGGCGAGGAATTAATTCAATTCACAGGCAAATGCAAACTTGCCACACTCACCCTTCCCAAACCTTAACACAAACCAGAAAATATTTCTATTTTGAAATAGTTGTCTATTCCAGATTTGTGATGCAAGTTTCTTTTAAAGACGTTCATTAAAACAACATAAGAACAGCCTTGCCGGAACAGGCCACAGCCCATCCAATCCAGCATACTGTCTCACACAGTGGCTCACCATTTGCTTCAGGGTATTCCCGAGCAGATGTCTTCACCTGGTTAGGATTCCCCACAAATGACATTGAGAGAGATTCTGCCTATCTCTCCAACCCGGAGGTTGTCCTTAGGCATCCATAATGATAGCCATTGATACCCCTGTTCTCCATGAACTTGTCCAATCCTTTCTTAAAGCTGTCGAGGCTGACAACTGTCACCACTTCTTCTGGCTGGGAGTTCCACAGACCAGTGATCCTCTGGGTGAAAAAGAACTTTCTCTTATTTGTTTGAAATCTAGTACCCAAAGGTTTCATGGAGTGCCCCTAGTTCTAGTGTTGTGCAATAGGGAAAACAGTTTTTGCTTATCTACTTTGACCACACCATGTATGATTTTATAAACTTCAATCAGGTCACCTCTTAGGCGCCGTCATTCAAGAGTGAAGAGGCCCAGCTGTTGCAGCCTCAGATGGTAAGGAAGGTGTTCCAGTCCCAAGAATCATTCTGGTTGCCCTTCTGCACTTTTTCCCTTTCCATAATATCCTTCTGGAGGTATGGTGACCAGAACTGCACATGGTACTCCAGATGGGGCCTCACCATAGATTTATAAAGGGGCACATAGATTTATAAATGACACACTGACTTATTTTCTATACCCTTCTTAATGATCCCTAGCATTGAGTTTGCTTTTTTCACTGCTGTGGCACACTGGGTTGACACCTTCACTGAGCTGTCCACCAGAACACCAAGGTCCCTTTCCTGGTTTGTTGCAGAGAGTTCAGAGCCCATCAGTTTATAAATGTAACTGGAGTTTATAAATGTAATTGGGTATAATTCCTGCATCACTCTGTTGAAGCTCATTTGCCACTGGTTTGCCCACTCCCCCAGTGTCAAGAGATCCCTCTGGAGTTCACACAATCTCTTTCAGTTTTTACTACCCTGTATAATTTAGTGTCATCAACAAATTTGGCTACCCTGCTATTTACTCCTTACTTCTAGATGATTTATGAAGAGGCTGAAAAGCAGGGGTCCAAGCACTGAACCTTGGGGGAACCCTATTCTTTACCTCCCTCCACTTGAAGAAGTGTCCATCTAGTGCTACCCTCTGTTTCCAGTCCCTTAGCCAGTTGCTTATCCAGGACAAGACCTGCCCCTTGATTCCATGACTGGCAAGTTTATTCAAGAGCCTTTGATGCGGGACCTTCCTTTTTTAAAAAAAAAAATGCACGTGACAAATGCATATCTCAAAAACTGGTTAAAACTGGAATAAATAGATAAATATTTATTCAGCAGAAGGAAGGGGTGTTTTCTTTGGGGTGCACCTCTCTCAAAAGCTTGCAATGCTCCTTAAGCCAGAGGTGAGCAACTTTGGTTGGCCCATGGAAGGAGTTGTTCCTAGACTGGACCGGGTTGGTTCCATTCCCAATCACTATGTGCTCAGCTGAACATCTGAACAACCATTATGCTCGTAACAGTTGTATGACTCCGCAGTGGTAGATGCATGCAGGCATACCTCACTGCCTTCATCCGTAGCTTTCATCAACGCATGCAGATTAGTTGTCTAAACAGAAAACCTCTCGTTTTAGATATTAATTGCCTAATGCAAATGCATGAGTGGGAAACAACAGCATCCAATCAGAATCTCCCCCTCACCTGCTCACCATAAATATAACTGTTGGGAATGATTCCTTGAGACCCGTTAAGGCAATTTTACAGGTTTTCTTGCCAACCTCCTTCACTATAAGGAGCTATTTATAAACCAGTTACAGCAGACTGAAGCCCCATTACCACACCTTTCTCTCCACCTGAATTATTCCCCCACAGCAGAAAAGGGCAACCAGGGCCACCAGCTGCTGAAAGAACTCTGTTCTTTCTCTCTTGCGGCACTTTGTTGCAACAAATTAACAGATGCCAAATTAAGATGGATCAGATCAGCTATTTCAACCAAAATTACCTGTATTTTGTCATCTGTAAGACACTGCCATTTATTAGATACCCTCCTACTTTTGGGGCCCCTAAATAAATAAAATTAATAAATCCTCCTTGAGTTCTCCTCCACCCCCACCACCCCTGCTGTTTTCTTTCATTTCCCCATTCTGAACACTCTTCTCTGTTTTGGTGGGGTGGAGGAGAACCCAAACTGACCTTGCTGCTTCCCTCCTTTGTGGTTTGGTTTTGGCAGGATTAGCTCCCTCCAGGGAAAGCTCAAGCTTTAGCAGCCCATTAAGAAATGACTTTTCATACTAAAAAAAGTGTGGCTTTTTTCTTTTCTTTCCTGGAGCTCATTTCTTAATGGGCTGCTCAAGCCGGAGCTTTCCCTGGACAGAGCCGATCCTGCAAAAACCAAACCCACCAAAGCAGAGATGAGTATCCAGAACAGGGAAATGAAAGGAAACAGTGGGGATGGTGGTGGGGATGGAGGAAAACTCAAGGAAAGATGGATCTGATCCTGAAAAAAAAAAAACCAAACCATGGAGGGAAACAGCAAGGTGAGTTTGGGTTCTCCTCCACCTCATCCCCACGCCCACCCCCCGGGAAAGACTTCCTTCCATGTATATGACGTCCCTTAATTTTTTGTGTCATGATTTTAGAAAAATGATAGTGTCATATATATGGAAAAATACGGTAAATGTGGGGTCAGGAAGGGAAGGATGGGGTTGTAGTGTTTCCCATAATAATCCAAACTCTGGGAGGTCAAAGACAAAGAATACGATAATGCCTTCCTTCCAAAACCACCAGACGAAATGAAATTCTTTTTCTCTAGCTTCTGGTTCAAACAGATCCCTGCAAAAATCCTGGTTTTATTATCTCCAGTCTTTCTTAAGGGTTATCCCAGAGGTCTGCTCCCAACTCTGTAGCTAAAAGCTGATTATTAATGCCCCCCCCCCCATATGTAGGCCAGTGCTCAGTAAAAACAGAGTTACCCTCATATCAACAAGCATCATTGGGCTGTGCAACCTGAATGATAGAAAAGAGTCACACTGCTGAAGGGCTACCAGAGAACTTTCCTCTGATGGAAGCCTTAGAAGAGCCTTGTGGCGTGATGGTTAAACTGCAGAACAGCAGTCAAGACACACCACTCACAACCTGAGTTCACTCCTGGGCTCAGGTAGCTGCTAGAGGTTGATGCAACCTTCCATCCTTCCAAAGTCAGTAAACTAAATACCCCGCTCACTCAGGAGCAATGTGTAGCCTGCTTAATTAAACTGCAAACTGCCCAGAAAGAGCTTTAAGCACTGACATGCAGTAGAGACGGGCACGAATAAAAAAAATGGCATTTCGTTTGTCGTTTGTCGTTTGGAGGGTCCGTTTCGGTTCGTTTCCGTTTTTCGAGAATTTTTGAAAAAAATTCGCTTTTGTTTTCATTCGTTTCATTACCATTTCGTTACCATTTATTTCAATTTTTTGTGATTTTTTAAGGATTTTAAGCAATTCACTTGTATTGCAGTAACGGAAATGAAACGCACAACAAAATTTGTGGTGTTTCTGTTCGTTTCGTTTCATTTTAGAGACAAAAATTTGATTGTCGTTTTGTTGCGTAACAAAACGAAAAAATGGAAACAGAAACAAAAAATTGTTCGTTTCGTGCCCATCTCTAACAGGCAGTACAAAAGCAGCACACTTTGCTTTGTTTTAAAGGGCTGTCCGACCAAAGTATTATTTAAAGAGGAGGAGCAGAGCCATTGAATTTACCCATCAATGCTTCTTAAAACTATACCTGGATGCAAGTATTATGTGCTAGCGATCACAATTTAAGCACTATCCATCTCAGAACTTGAAAAGTAACAATTGCCATTACTCATGACAATGTGTGAAAATGTAAATGTTTGTTAAAACGGCTGTATGGTTGGTCTCTGTTTCTCTTTCCCAGGGTGCCATAAAAACTGAAAATGTTCAGAGAGAATGCCTCTAAGAGCTGCCTTAAATGCCCTCTAAAAGTAACTTTTGAAAGGAATTATACAATGTTACGCCTGATACTAGGTATGGAAAGGAAATGCCAAAATGGCATTTCGTTTCATTTTTCATTTCTTCCCCGTTTCATTTCTTACAAAATTGAAACACTGAATCATGTCCTTTTTGTATGTGATTTTTATAAAAATGAGCGTACTAAATTACTCAAGCCCATAATGAGTGTCTTCCCAGGTAGGACGCTGAACTGGTATTTAAAATATTTATTAAGTGACACAAACAAGGGTACCACTGAATCTGTGGCCAAGTTTCTTTTCTTGGCCCAAAGAATACGGAAGACAACCTTGGCCTCTGTTAGCTCTTAATATAATTATGAATTGCATAATTTTTGTATAATTCACTTTTACTACCTAAACTGTTTTAACTATCTTAAAATTTTGTAATGGTTTTACTCTTTTATCCTTTTAAAACTTTATGTATGTATTTTTACCTTATTGGTTGGGCCTGTGGCCACAAATAAAGATTGTTGTTACAAAATGATTTTTTTAAAAAAAATTCATTTCGTATTTCGTTTTGTTTTGTATTTAATTTTTTTCTCTTTTTTCCCCTTTTTCTTGCGCCGACCAGCTGGCCCGCTGGCGAGGTCAACACATTTTTTTAAATTTTTAATTTATTTTTCTTGTGCCAACTAGCTGGCTCATGGGCTGGGTCAGCACATTTTTTAAATTTTATTTTATTTTTCTCGTGCCGATCCGCTGTTTTCAGCTTTATGCAATCCTCACCTTAAGAAAGTTTAAAGATACTGAGACCAGTTATTGAACGGATATACTGTACACAACTTTTATTCCAAACAGGTATACTTCAGAGATTCAAAATCATGCTGAGATGTACGTGAAGCCCCTCCAAAAAGGCTTATTTGCATGTGCAAAATTCAACCACATACCACAGTCCTTTTCACTGTGTGATCTCCGTACTCCAGTTTATTTCCCTGAACAAGTGTGTGAAGAAGTTCCATGAACACTTACATTAAAATACACCAGCCTTTAAGGTGCCATTGTGTTTTTGTCTTTTTGTCTTCATTTTTATTTTATTTTTTTAAATGTTCTGCTTATGTGGAAGTGTTCACAAACCAAAATTCAGGAAGTAGAAGCAAAAACAAAACAGAGAAAGAACTGCAGGTCCCATTAGACTTGAACACAAACTACAGACATGTTCCAATGTGCTTTGCGTGTGAACAAGGCCATAATCTCTTGTAATCTGGAATGTTTTGAAATCAGGTATGGGCGAATTTACAGGAAATGGCAGCCTGGGAGCACATGTGGGGAACAAGGGACCCCAGATAACACAGAGAGAGAGAAGACACAATGCAAGGGTCCAAGAAGTTAATTCCCCCGCTGAAATCCTGCTGAGAACCTGCAATGACTGATAGCCTTTTTTTGGAGAGGCATTAAAGCACTGAATTGGATTCGGTTTATGGAAGAGTAATTTAATCCCCTTTGCACCTCCTCCTTCTCGTTCTCTCCTTAATCTCAAAGTGTGCAGGCATCGTTTTGTCCGGAAAGATTCTCCTGAGCCACACTTTGATATGTGAAGTCAGATTTCCTCTGCGCCGCGCATGTGTGCACGCACGCCTGCGCACACACTCTGCTCTGGCCTTCTCCCCCCTCCCCTCCCTCCCCCCCACCACCAACGCCATCCTGCCCCTTCCCTTTGATTCCTTCTGCCTGCTTGGACTTCACCCTCACTCACCTTGGAAAGGCCGCCAACCTCCAAATAAAAGCAGATGATGAAGATGTTCCAGGTGACCCAGGCGGCCGTCCAGATGGCATACTGGAGAAAGGGGGGAGGGCAAAGAAGGGAGAGAAAGAAGAGAGAGGGCAGTGAAATTGCAGAATGAAGGAAGGAGTGGTGGGTGGTGGGAATAGGCATAAACTCTTGGAAGCTGGTGTCCCACATGCTGGATATTCAGGAAAGTCTTCCATGATTTCAAACCTACCCAATGTGGTTCCTGTAATCCTGAAGATGGCATGAAGGGTATATACCTGCTGAAAGCTTGATTTTTAAAAAAACTATTAAAGCTTTCTAAAAAGTTTTTACTTGAAATATAAATTCATATATATTTTTTCTGTACATCTTTTCCGTCTGTTAACTGGTAGCCTCGTAGCGCAGTGGTTAAATGCCTGTACTGCAGGTAAAACTGTGCTCACGACCTGGGGTTCAATCCCAGGTAGCCGACTCATGGTTGACTCAGCCTTCCATCCTTTCGAGGTCAGTAAAATGAGTACCGAGCTTGTTGAGGGGGGGCAATGTGTAGCCTGCACACTGTAATTAAAACTGTAAACTGCCAGACACTACCTGGTATGGGGCAGTATATAAGCAGACCACTTCTGGTGTTGGTCTACCTCTGTTATATCCAATGCACTTTCTGTGCACCTGGCTAGATTTTTAACTAAAACCAACTGGGTTTTAAATCAAACTGTTCATCTCAATCAGACTGGAACCACTGAATCAAAAGGAGGTTGGTAGGACATATCAGTGAGTGCCATTGAGTCAGTTGAGATAATCTAGCAGAGAGAAGCCCTTCAAATTAGCCCACGTAGCAAGTATAGTCTACTTGCTTCTGCAACAAGGACATCTGTAAAATGATGCTTCTTCTTAATCTGTCTACCTCCAGTGGTTTTACAGGGCATACATTTAAAAGCATATAGCAAGCACCCTGTTTTGGCCCAGAGGCTCAGGTTTTATGGAGCATCCTCTGGGTCTTAGCTGTTGGATTCGATATATCTGGAAATGAGATGTTTTCAACAGGTGTTGGCATTTCTCCTCATGACCTGACATTCAGAAATGTTATCAAGATATTTATTTTCATTTATGCTCTGCAGCTGTTGCTGCCAGAATTTCTCACAGAGTATTTACCTGCCTCTCTTGGTGAGATAGCCACCATTTTGAAATTGTTGATGAAAGACCCACCCCTTGGCATCAAAAAGGAGTGCCATATGTGACATCCTATAGACCTGCCCTGAGGTCTGGTTGTGGCTATAGCATCTGTGGAAACAGCCCCTTTCCTACTTGAAAACTTCTGGGTCACATTCTGGATTTCACCATCTTCGGCAAGAAACCTCTGAGAAAATGTTTTTCTCCAAATCCACAGAACCATAGGAGTAGTGAGAGAACAAAGGTCTCTTTGAAGCTTTGTGCACCAGACCGGGCGGATCTATTTCTGGACTTAGAGATAACTGTGGTGGTAAGCACCTGCCAGCAACTTCCTTCGACTTTAAGGCATTCCAAATGACTCCTGACTAGAGATGGGCACGACTCAAAAAAAAAAAATGGTGTTTCATTTGTCGTTTGGTCGTTTAGGGGTCCGTTTCGGTTCGTTTCCGTTTTCGTGAGGCTTTTTGCAAAAAATGTCGTTTTCGTTTCGTTACGTAACGAACCGAAAACCCGGAAACGAAAATAAAAAATTGCTGTTTCGTTACCATTTAGCACAATTCAATGTATTTGCCGTAACGAAAACGAAGCGGTTGACAAAATTTTTCGTGTTTCGGGTCATTTCGTTTCATTTTGGAGTCAAAATTCATTTTTCGTTTCGTTACGTAGCGAAACGAAAAAACGAAAACGAAAACGAAAACGAAAAATCGCTCATTTCGTGCCCATCTCTACTCCTGACATTTTATAATGAACAACTGGAGACTGAGGTATATCTATTATTGCCCTCCTGCAACGCAGGCACACAAACCCAGAGACACTGAGACTCAGTGATGGGTACCTCGCCTGTCCTGCCTTTTCAATTACAGGCCCAAAGGATGATGTGGCTGGCCTCTTTTCTCAGCCCAAGAGCTGTTGACACCCCACCCCCCCAGAAAAGGACTAGCTACCTTAGCCAATATACTGTAGGCAAGGAGATGGAATTTTATTACTTAACTGACAGAGCTTGTCAAAGGCTATTCACCCACTTCAGTAACTGTCAGTTCTAAACCCAAAGGTTGATGGAGAAGAAGGAGTATGTTTTAATAACCAGTCAGACCAAGAGGTTTCAGAGATTGGGAGTGGATTTCCAGGATCCACCAAACTTCGGATCAACAGTGGCCTTGACAAGACTAAAAATTATTATTAAGAACTTCAGAAGGCAACGAGTTTCACAGAAATTCTCTTCTGTGCAATTTAGGATTCCTGTGCTTACATGAAATCATGCAATCACTGAACATTAGAATTGGAAAGGACCCAGGGTCAAAAAACCCAACCCATTGACAGTCAGGGGATCCATTGCTGAAGGAGGTCTGAATGGTGGCCCCTAGCCTCTGTTGAAAAACCTCTGATGAAAGAGACTCTGCCCAATCTCCAAGGTGGTCCATCCCATTGCTGAAAATCTCTTACTGTCAAGAAAATATTTCTAATGTTTAGGCAAAATCTCCATGTTTGAATGCATTGCCTCAGGTTCTAGGCTGAAAACCAACTTCTTCAAAAGGGTGTTTTTCCAAGGTAAACATAGCAATTTCCCTCAGTTATTTTTCACTGCCTTCCACGCCATTGCCATCCTAGTGTAGTCACTTTATCTGTAAGTCAACTTCTGGCAAATGACTCCCCCCCCCCCCGCCAAGTCAGGAAATGTAGAGGTTCAAAGAAGCCACAGACTGATGGCAAGATGTGTAATGGAAGAAAAAAAGTCAGCATTGTAGGCCAACCTGAAATATTAAAGGAATCTTGAGAAAAGTACCAGAAAGGTTTTGCCAACGAGACTGGGGGGAAAAATGAAAGACTCTTTTGTCAGAGAATCAAACTCTTTGAAATTAGAGCAGAAATCACAGCACAACGCTAGGTTCATCTGGTGGAGGTCTGTCGGGGAGAACTCCCAGAATGGAGAATTATGGAATTTGTAGTCCAATACTGTGTGTATACTGATACCAGTGGACATGTGCCATTTCAGAAGAAACAAATGCTAGAAACAATGAAATATGCTTGCTGTTTGAAACAGAGCAATGCTGCCAAGATGCTGGCGTTTTATTTCAGGGTGCAAGGGGCAATAGTGGTGCCGCACGAGCGGTTAACGTAATAGAAAGCATTTACCAAAGAGCATGGCTCGGCAGGCTGGCAATTAGAGCAGCAGCCGCTTGTACTATTAACAACATAGTAATTTAATTTATATCCGAAAGGCTGCGTAATAAAGTGACACGGGCTGATTAAAATAAATTATGCACGCTCTGTCAGAAGTAGCAGATGAAAGGGGAAATTTCTTCATTAACTGAAGAACTGTCCTCTTCTCAGCCAACGTTTCCCTTATACAAAGGCCTGGGTGGGAGAAATCTTTATGAGGCCACGAAATAAATCACAGACAAAAAGAAATCATGAAGGTGGGCATCACAGAACTGTGAATGAGGCGGGGGGGAAAACAGGGAAGGTTTCAGAAAGCACAGCCAGGATCTTGGGTGAAAATCAAGTCTCAAAATGGAGGGTGCAGACTTAAGCCAGGGGGTCGGGCTTCGGAACCCACCTGTGGGGCCGTGAGCTGGAAGGTTTCATAGAATTACAGAACAAGGAACATGGGAGGGGTCTGTAAGGTCATCAAGTCCAAATCCCTGCTCAACACGGGAATCCAGATCAAAGCAGATCTGGCAGATGGTGGTCCAATTTTCTCTGGAATGCCTCCAGCGTTGGAGCAGTTCTCTACCTCTCAAGGTCAGTGGTTGCACTGCCATAGCGCTGTAGCAGTTAGGAAGCAATTTCCAGATAGTCAACCAAAATCTAGCTTCCTGTAATTTGTGTGCATTATTGTGCATCCTGCACTCAGGGATAGTCAAGAACAGATCCTGACCCTCCTCTGTATGACGGCCTTTCAAATATTTGAAGAATTCTATCATGCCTTCCCTTGGTCATTTTGTTCCCTCAAAATTAAACATGCCCAGTTCTTGCAGTCTTCCTGCATAGGGCTTGGTTTCCACGCCCCATGTCATTCTTGTTCCCCTTCTCTGAACTTGTTTCAGTTTGTAAGCATCCTTCTTAAAGTGCAGTATCCAGCACTGGGCACACAGCATGTACTCAGGATGAAGTCTAAAAATTACTGGATAGAGGGAAATTAGTAACTCAGGGGATTTACATACTATACTTGTGCTAACACAGCCTAAAACAGCACTGGCCTTTTTTATATAGCCATATCGTCTATCGGCTTATGTTCCGCTTGTGATTTTTAAAATTTATTTATTTAAAGTATTTTTACCCCACCTTTCTCCTTGGAAAAGGGCCCAAGGCAGCTTACAGTAACGAGGGACAATATACAGTCCAGTACAATTAAGACATAATGGCCCTGGTCCCACGTCCCTTTAAAAGCAGTTTAAATTACCAGATAACCTGTGTCTAAAAATGCCGTCCCCACGGCCACCGGGCTTTTTGAAAAGAAAAAAGAAAAAAGAAAACCTGGTAATGCTCCCTTAAGCGAGGTTTCTGTGACTCACACAGGAGGTAGGGAAATTTTTGCCTCACTTTGAAAATCCAGCTTTTAAGGAGGCAGACGCCATGAGACCACACAGATGATCTGGGTTTCTTTTTCTTTCTTTTTTCATAGCACCGACCGGCTGTTCCTGGGGCCGATCGGCACTGTTTTTGTTAATTGCTTTTCACCTTCGGAGAAACAGGAAGCTCTATCCGGTCCTACAAGCATTAATTTCCCCCAGCCAAGTGGTCCATTTTTTTTTTCAAATGCTAGTGCCACCTGCTGGCCCAGGGGGCTGAACTGCACTTTAAAATAAGAAAAACAGCTTTTGACGTGGGAACTCTTGTCCCACATTTAAATCATGTGATGGGACGAAGAGGAAAAGCTGGACCTTCAGAAGATCAGGATCAAAACCCAGGTGTGACCACGGCCTAATATTCAGGTTTGAGAACAAGGAATTGAGGGACATCTTACAGCATTAAAAGGCAATGTTAAAGCTACATGTGATCTAGACTAGGGATGGGTACGAAACGTCAAACTAGTGTTTCATTTCATTCTTCGTTTCTCCCCTTCCTGTTTCTGTTTGTCTATTACGAAATGAATTTTTTTAAAAAAAAATTATTTCGTATTTTGTTTGTTTTGCTTTGCTTTTTTTTCTCTCGTGCCGACCAGTTGGCCTGCAGGTTGGGTCAGTGCCTTTTAAAAAAAATATTTATCTTTTCTCACCAACCAGTTGGCCTGCGGGCCGGGTTGGTGGTTTTTTTTTTTTTTTTTTAGTGACGGACCAGCGCCATTTTACAAAGGAAATGAAACAGTTCATTTTAACAGAAAAAAAATGAACACTTTGTTTTATCTGTAATGAAATGCTGCTTCATTGTTTCGTTTGGTTTGGTTTGGTTTGTAACAAAACAACGAAACAGCATTTCATTTTTTGTTTTGTTCCCATCCCTAATCTAGTTCCTTTTGCTCATAGTTTCTCCCAATCATGTGAGATAAAAGGGTTGTCGGTCATGCAACGTTTCTGCCCCATTTGCCTTATATTGAAACAGCCGTTTAGCTGGGAAGAGGAGCACACTGAATTATGGTAGAGCCCAAAATCAGAGAGTTGGGATACAATTTCGTCTGCACACACGTTGAGCCCATGGCAGCCCTATTAACAGTATTATCTAGTGACTGGAGGAGAATGGGCCCCATAATTTTCAGTTCCATATGGGTGATGGTAAGTGAACATGACTGCTTGCATCTCTGGTGAGCAAAAATGGGTGGGGATGAGCCAGGATTTTAAACTGAGGAAAATAGCATCTTATCCTAAAGTATTTTCATACAGGATAAGGAGGTCCTTGAGCTTTGGTTTTTAACAACATTATACAGTCTGTTTTAGGGGGTGGTGGCTGCAGCCAACAGTTTCTGAGCCTAGGGCCTTTTCACATGACCCCTAAGATCCGCTGGCCACTTAAACTCGGACCAGAGATCTTGGGGGTTCGTTGCTCTTCCTGCTCTTCCTACATCCCCACCCCTCCGCACTTCCTTGCTCCTGTCTGCGTGAGGGGAGGGGGGAAAAAAGAGAGGAAAAAATGCAGGGTTGTCGTCCTGATTCCTTCTCTTCTGTTTATTTGTTTTTGCCTCCCGCCCCTTCTCTTAAAGGGGTGGGAGACAAAAAAAACAGAAGCGAGGAGAGCCCCGCACTCACCAGATTAAATCCGGATCTGGGGATTTTCATCCTCCTAGAGCAGGTACAAGAAAAGTGCGCTGGGACGCGCTTTGGTGGGTGAGGTCGCACTCCGGAGCTGGTGGGGAAACAATTGTAAGCTCCAGAGCTGGCAGCCATTTGCTGCGGAGTTTAGGGGTCATGTACAAATACCCCAACAAGGCTCAGAAACTGTTGGCTGCAAAGTCGGCAGCTTGGTGGTTCGTCTCCCAGATGCCACGCAGCGGAGCAAGCTCCTGCTGATAACCCCACCCAGCTCCTGCTAACCTAGAAGTTCAAAAGCATGTAAATGCAAGTAGATAAATAGGTACCACCGTAAAAAGCAGGAAAGTAAAACAGTGTTTCCTTGCAGCCATGGCAGCCACATGGCCACGGACTTGCACAACACTGGCTCTTTGGCTTAAATACGGAGATGAGCACCGCCCCTAGAGTCAGACATGACTAGCATGCATGTGCGGAGGGGAACCTTTACACTCTGTTTTAATCTAACTGATTCCCTTATGCTTTCAATGTGTTATTTGTTATTTTTAATAGTGCCTGTTTTTAAAGGGCCCTGGGACCCAGTTTGGAGGAGAACAGTGGGACAGAAGTAAGAAAATTAACAGAAAATGAGCTTCTGGTATCCTGAGCCATGGGGAGGTTTGTTGGTTAAAAGGAGTGTTGCAATACAGAGAGGAATTAGCAGCCAGTGCAGGTGAGGACTGCTGTTCCAGGGCGTTCTGGGGCCAGCTGCAGCTTTGGGACCAATAACAAAATCCTTTAAGTACTTACCACCACAATGTAGCGAGGCCTGTACTGGATGGTGCCGAAAAGCCCCAGGATAACGATAATGATGTGGAGGAAATTGGCAAGAATCGGAGCCCACTGGTACCCCAGGAAATCAAAAACTTGTCTCTCTAAGGCAGCAATCTGGAGGGGGGAAGGAGGAGGAGATGAATAGCACAATTGAAGCTTTGGGTCGTGAAAATTATCCTTTTCTAATTTCTTCCCTGCCTCTGAATTCAAAGAGAGCCCTGCCACTTTGCTCAGTGCTTTGCCGCCACCCCCCCCCCCCGAGTCTGTTGGAAGCAATAAGTTTGTTATGGCCTGTAGCTGCAAGCAGTCGTGTTTGTTCTGTTGGCTGTTGGTTGATTTGTAAGTAATAAAAGCAATTTGTTTTTTTCCCCTCTCTCTTTCCCAGTAAAGCCTTAGAGTAGAATTATTGAGACTGTAAGTGCATGTAAATGAGAAAACAAATGTTTTTTCCCCCTCTCTCTTTCCCAGTAAAGCCTTAGAGTAGAATTATTGAGACTGTAAGTGCATGTTAATAAGAAAACAAAAAGGGATGAGCTACCCTGGGGAACTTGAAGCTGTTGCACTCACTGGATCCCTGCTCTTCTGCTGAGCAGATCCAGAACTCGGCAACACAGTATGTCACACATGCACATGATTATGTGTGGTTAAAGAACAGAGGTTCATTTTCCAACTGAGTGGCAATTTTATTGCGTGGGTACAGTTTTTATTCACAAAATACTAAATTCAATTACTGTAGAGCAAAACATACTTTTCTTCACTTTAACATAGAAGCTTTATTAAAATTATGATATTCCATGCAAGTAAATGACACATTAATGTTTACAAACATCAAGAGGCCACACCAGCTCCGGGTCCAGGTGGACTGAGGGGGGATATGATTGAGATGTACAAAATAATGCAGAGCATGAGTAAAGTGGATAGAGGGACACTCTTCTCCCTCTCACAAAATACCAGAACTAGGGGACATACACTCAAATTGAGGGCTGGGAGAGTAAGAGCAGACAAAAGAAAAAAAAATTACCCAGTGTGTTGTTAGTCTGTGGAACTCCCTGCCGCAGGATGTGGTGACTGCATCAGGCCTGGATGCCTTCAAAAGGGGATTGGACAGATTCCTGGAGGAAAAGTCCATCACAGGTTACAAACCGTGATGGAGATGTGTAATCTGCAGGCTTTAAACCAGGGTACTTCAAGGGCCAGATGCAGGGGAGTGGTATCAGGAGACAGAGATCTAGTCTCATGCGTTCCCAGACGCATCTGTTGGGGCCACTGTGAGATAAAGGAAGCTGGTCTAGATGGGCCTTTGGCATGATCCAGCATTGCTCTTATGTTCTTATCTTATGACTTCTGTGGACCGTGGCATGTGCCCTTAGGGATGACGTCCGAATAAATCCTCAAACCACATCATTAGCACACACACTGCCACTCTCAGTTTCAGCAATAGATGGTACAGTAGTATATCTTGCATAAGCTGCCTAGGGATGCATTTTGGTTCTTCGGAGGACCCTCGTATAACAAACGTTTTGTATAACATAAAATCTGTACAACATAAAAAATTCCGGAGATAGGGGAAATTTGCTTAACAGAATTGCCTATGGGGTGAATGCGTACAACATAAAAATGGTCGTGATTAGGGATTACTCCATTTTCATTGCATTCCTATGGGAAATTTGTATAAAGAAAAATTTGCTTAACATCATTTCATTTGGAACGAATTAATGAACCCCTGTACGTATTAACCACTGTAATTAACTTATGAAGCCATGAGGCAGTTTTATCATGCGGCTTGTCTACATGGGGTTTCCTTTCCCACTTAGTTCCTCTTTTCTGCACTCCATACCAAGCTGCTAAGCAAGCAGAAGGCTAAGGAAACTCTTAGCATTTATAATAGATGGTCGCTTTCATAACAACTGAACCAAAGAATCACGGCTTACTTTGCTTTGTCCACTATGGGCAGCTATTTCAGACGCTGTGTCGACCCATAGGAGACCATGAAACCTGAACTGTCTGTGGTGATATAAGAACATAAGAACATAAGAAGAGCCATGCTGGATCAGGCCAACGGCCCATCTAGTCCAGCTTCCTGTATCTCACAGTGGCCCCACCAGATGTGTCTGGGAGTGCATGAGACTAGATATCTGTCTCCTGATACCACTCCCTGCATCTGGTCCTTGAAGTACCCCGGTTTTAAGCCTGGAGATTACACATCTCCATCATGGTTTGTAACCTCTGAGGGACTTTTCCTCCAGGAATCTGTCCAATCTCCTTTGAAGGCATCCAGGCCAGAGGCCATCCCCACATCCTGTGGCAGTAAGTTCCACAGACTAACAACGCGCTGGGTGAAAAAATATTTTCTTTTGTCTGTTCTTACTCTCCCAGCCCACAATTTGAGTGGATGTCCCCTAGTTCTGGTATTTTGTGAGAGGGAGAAGAGCTTCCCTCTATCCACTTTACTCATGCCCTGCATTATTTTGTACATCTCAATCATATCCCCCATCAGGCGCCTTTTTTTCCCCAGACTAAACAGCCCCAAATGTTTTAGCCTTTCCTCATAAGGGAGGTGCCCCAGCCCAGTAATCATTTTAGTCGCTCTCTTCTGCACTTCCCACAGTTTGTGACACAGGTAAGTAGGGGGTTCCCCCCCTCCAAATTGCAGGTAACTCCCCTCCCCAGTCCCCAACATGCCCCAGCAGGTGCTTTTATTAAGGTCAGCTGTAAGTGCACAAAACATACAAGCTTTCAAGTTCTCCGTAGCTCTTCGCCAGGCTGGACAATTTTAAAATGGGGGGGGGGGAGAGACCATGGAAATTTCATAGGATAAGAATAAGAATGCAGTCATTCAGAAAGCAGGAGGTGTGACACAGGAGAAAGAATATGGCAGTGAAATACAAACTAATCCCCTCCTTCCCCCAATAATAAACATGTACCAGGCAGTAGCTGGGTAGAATAATTGCAACAGGCAGCGCTAAAGGGAAGAGAACAACTTACAGCAAGCAAGGGATGAAAGCAGAAGCGACAGCTTAAGTATTTATATTATGTATTATTTATTGTTTGATTTCTAGGCTGCCTTTCTCTCAAGGCCACTTGCAAATGATAAAAAAGACATGGAAGTAAACAGACAATTTAAAAACACAGCATAATGCAATAAAAGAAAAACATATATTTTTAAAAAAAATTAGAACATGTTTTAAAACACATGTG
Source organism: Phrynocephalus versicolor (assembly GCA_023846285.1). NCBI lineage: Eukaryota > Metazoa > Chordata > Lepidosauria > Squamata > Agamidae > Phrynocephalus > Phrynocephalus versicolor. The sequence goes on from JAHTLZ010000017.1 coordinate 367,825, forward strand.
CGAAGCAATCACAAACATACAATATCCAGTAAAAAAAAAATAGCTGTCCAATAAAAGCCTGTTGGGAAAACAAGAAAGTTTTTTTGCCCACTGGAATGATGGCAGGGAAAAGGCCAGTCTGGCTTCCTGTGGGAGGGAGTTTCACAACCCACAGCACCATTAAGAGAAGGATCTTTGCTTCAGATCGTAAAAGCTGTGAAGGTTTGTATCGTGGATCCTAGCTGTGAAGGATTTCTTCACCTGGCACCTTCCAAATGTGTTCGAGGACAACTTGTCGAGGAGGGCAACCAGGATGGTTGAAGGTCTGGAAGAAATGTCTTATGAGGAACGGCTTAGGGAACTGGGGATGTTTAGCCTTTCAAAAAGAAGGCTGAGGGGGGATATGATAGCTATGTTTAAATATTTGAAAGGATGTCATATCGAAGAGGGAACGGATTTGTTTTCCATGGCTTCAGAGACTAGGACTCAAGGCAATGGTTTCAAACTACAGGAAAAGAGATTCTGTTTGAACATCAGGAAGAACTTCATGACAGTTAGAGCTGTTCGGCAGTGGAATATGCTGCCACGGAGGGTGGTGGACTCTCCTTCTTTGGAGGTTTTTAAGCAGAGACTGGGTGACCATCTGTCAGGTCTCAGAGTCCTGTGATGGGGGTTCCTGCATGGCAGGAGGTTGGACTGGATGGCCCTTGAGGTCTCTTCCAACTCTATGATTCTACAATTCTATGATATCATTAGTCCCCACCAATTTATGGTGACCCCGTGAATGAGCAATCTCCAAAATTCCCTGGTCTTCAACGATCTTGCTCAGCACTTGCAAACTCAAACCTGTGGGTTGAGTCAATCCATCCCATACATGGTCTTCCACTTCTCCTGTTGCCTTCAACCTTTCCCAGCATTAACAATCCTGTCTTTTTATGATGGGCCCAAACTACATCATGCGGTGAATTAAAACCTTGCTTCTGGCTTAGTAATTCCCCACCCCCCAGGTGTGTGTGTGTGTGTGTTGCATTGTTACAGTTGTGACCGTCTCTTCGTGACCCCATGTCCATGGAGTTTTCTTGGCAGGAATACTGGAGTGGCTTGCCAGTTCCTACTTCAGGCTCCTACAGGAACTGGTATTCCCTGGTGGTCTCCCGTCCAGGTACTAACCAGGGCCGACCCTGCTTAGCTTCCGAAATCAGGCAAGATCGGATGCGCTTAAGCTGTGTTAAGGGGTATTTGTACATGACCCCTAAACTCCGCCGCAAATGGCTCCCAGCTCCGGAGCTTAAAATTGTGTCCCCACCAGTTCCGGAGTTTACAGATAATTAAGTGCGACCATGCCCACCTAAGCGTGTCCCAGAGCACTTTTCAGGTACCTGCTCTCCGGAGGTGAAAATTCCTGATGCGGATATAACGTAGTGACTGCCGGGCTCTCCTAGCTTCTGTTTGTTCTTTTTTTTTGCCCCCCACCCCTTTAAGAGATCTGAATGCAGTGCCAGGACGGCAGAACAGAGGTGAGCGCCATTCTTTTCTTCCTTTTTTTCTCCCTCCCCTCACGCAGCCAGCAGCCATGAGTGTGGAGGGGGTGGGAATGCAGGAACAGCGACAAACCCCTAAGATCTCTGGTCCGAATTTAAGTGGCCAGTGGATCTTAGGGGTCGTGTGAAAAGGCTCAAGAATAGCTTCAATATGAAAATTATAGTAGGACCCCAGTATCTGCTGAGGATCGGTACCAGGCCTTCCTGTGGATAACGAAAACCATGGATAAGAGAGAATGTCAAAGAATGCCCCCAAAACTGCTGTTTTATGACGGTAGCATACGTTACAGCTGCTGTTTGTGATAGTAACTTGCTTTGTGGCTGCTGAATTATTTACATGTATTTAATTTTTTCTTCTGCCAACCGTGCATAACTGAATCATTGGTTAATGAATCAGTGACTACAGGGATGCTACTCTTTTGTAAACCCTGGAAACACATCAATCTGCAACTCCTCTTCCTTTCTTTTCGAAACAGAGTGCACTGACGGATGTCAGAGGGGTACCTGTCTGTTCCTTCTTGTTTTCAGTTAACACCCATTCTTTGTTCCTCTTCCTTTTGACACCTTTGAAGGCGATATTCTTCAAATCCAAGGGAACCAATTTAATTAAGAAGCCAGGCCAAGCTCCCATCAGCAATCTTTGTGGGAAAGTGCAAAAGCTACCGACGGACTACGTCCCATACCTGAGAAAGTAGAACTGGGAGGCTAGTCTTCATTTCAAAATCAATTTTCTCTGCATCACCAGAGCCGGTGGCAATGCGTTAAGCCGTTAATCTTTCATTAGGAACATCAAAGCACCCAGTAGAGTGAGATTTAGAAATCTTGGATCCCAGTTGGCTGGCCAGAGGACACATGGCCCCAATCAGTTTACCCAATCAGGCACTGAATTGGTTTTGTTTATTATGTTAAAAAATGCAGATAAAGCACCGGCACCTTAATACTGCATATTGGCTTAGTTATTAAATAGAAAAACCCTGAAGCGGGTTGTGTTGCAATGAGATAACTCCAATAACCACCGGGTATTGTGACAGGGAATTTGACTTTGCTTTCTCTCTGCAGTCACTGGAAGAAAAAGGCAGACATGTCAGATGTGACCCAACAAGCATAACACACAATGGATAAGAGGATGGGAAAGGCTTAGAGAATCCTAGCCCAGAATACAATGGGTGATTTACACTGGTGCAAGTCCAAGTGGGTAGCTGGCTTTAGCTGGTTGGATAGCCCAGTGGTTTAGGTATCTAGCTATGGAGTCAGAGGTTGGGAGTTCGATTCCCCATGGTGCCTCCTGCCAAGCAGAGACAGCCTGTGCAACCTTGGGTAAGTTGTACAATTCCAGAGCACTTCCAGAAGAAGGGAAGGGGAAAACGCATCTGAATATTTTGTCCCTAGAAAATCCAAAAAAGGGTTGCCATAAATCAGAATTGACTTGACAGGATGATGATGATGATGATGATGATGATGATGATGATGATGATGATGA
>JAHTLZ010000017.1:384017-401095 GCA_023846285.1 Phrynocephalus versicolor
TCTATCTATCTATCTATCTATCTATCTATCTATCTATCTATCTATCTTCTTCTTCTTCTGCTGCTGCTGCTGCAGAGTTGGAATGGACCCTTTGGATCATCAACTCCAGACTCTTATTCTTTTATTGGTTCTGTATATTTGTATTTCTTATTTATATGTTTGCTCACCGCCCAGAGTTCCCTGTATGAGGCATAGTGGGCAATTGAAGTCCCGTCCTCTGATACCCAAACTGCTGGATGCCTATCTCTACCCTTTTCCATCTGACACTCAGAAGCAATATCTGTATGCAGGCCTTGTGCAAGACTGGCAGGAGTGAAGGGAGAGAAGCCAGGAGTGAAGCAAGACAATGGATGAGAGAGCCAATGGATTCTTGTGCTTGAGCACGAGTGCCATTTAGAGAAAAGCAAGGCACAGAATGCTAATGTCATCATTTATGACCCTCTTTGAACAACAAGATCGACGGCACAGAGTTCCAAGCTGCTGCCAGGGCATGAGGGACATTTAGCATCAGCCTCCAGAGAATTTGGGGGACAAACTCTCTGAAAGTTGGTGTTGAGCCTTCCTAAGGGGCCTTTTCACACGACCCCTAAGATCCGCTGGCCACTTAAATTCGGACCAGAGATCTTGGGGGTTCGTTGCTCTTCCTGCATCCCCACCCCTCCGCACTTCTTTGCTCCTGCCTGCGTGAGGGAAGGGAGAAAAAAAGGGACAACAGAATGCAGTCTCACCTCCGTCTGCCAGTCCAAGCCGCCCCAAGCCCCGTCGTCGTCCTGATTCCTTCTCTTAAAGGGGCGGGAGGCAAAACAACAACAACAACAAACAGAAGCGAGGAGAGCCTGGCATTCTAGGTTACATCCGGATCTGGGATTTTTCACCCTCTGAGAGCAGGTACCTGAAAAGTGCACTGGGACGTGCTTAGGTGGGCGTGGTCGCACTTAATTTTCTGTAAACTCCGGAGCTGGTGGGGAAACAATTTTAAGCTCCGGAACTGGGAGCCATTTGCGGCGAAGTTTAGGGGTCGTGTACAAATATAAGTCCCAGGAACAGCATGAAACCTGGAAGATTGCCTCATGCATCACGTAGACATGTCTGTGTTGGATGTGATTCCTAGGTTTCATAATGACAACAGGTATAGCTACAGGTGGTTTTAGCTGTCTGTCAGGTTATCAGGTTTCCATTTATACTCTTTGTGAAGATTCGCACTCATCCAGGTGAGCTTATCTGGAAGTTGAGTCATGGCAGCTGGACTTATTTTCTTGAGAGACTGGAACATTTCACTACTCATCCAAGCAGCTTCGTCAGACTGACAAAACTGCTTGGATGAGTAGCGAAACATTTCAATCTCTCAGGAAAAGAAGTCAAGTTGCCATGACTCAACTTCCACATTTATCCTCTCAGTCTGGCCTGTGATCTTCCCTGGTTAGACAGATTTCACTTGAATTCTGGGCCACTGTAACTGAATGACCTTCTTGTCATTTTCTGCGGATCATTCTGAAGGATCAGTTGGACAGACCTGGTTTGAGTCAGGTTCTTTCTGTCAAACCCTACGAACCATGGAAAACCTGACTGGTTGGCAAAATGTTTGCTTCTCATAAATTAGCCAGAGACTGGAAAAGATCATCATTCAAAGGTTATGACGAGTCACACTGCTGGTAGCAATTCCGCAATCAGGGTTTGGATTTCAGCTTCGGGGTTTGTGGTTTAGTTTTGGCAAGCGCAAAGAATGAAAGGGAGGGTGAAGGGCACAGCAAAAGACAATACTATTGGCAGGAAAAGAGGCTGAGCTAAAGAAGAAATGTTACTAAACTATTTTATTTTTAAAGGCACAGACATGGGAATCATTCAAACAAGAGAAATGCTGTGGAATACACTGGCACCCATTGATATTTAACACTTCATTTCCCCAAGGGAAGAAATCTACTGTAGTTGAATATATGATTAGGGACTGTAGTTGGAGCAGGTCTAATTTTTCTCCCTTGTCTCTACCCACAAGCCTCTCCTTCATAAACCAGCTGAGAGCTCAATTAACAGGGATGCAGACTTATGACCCACACTGGTGCCTTGACTCTATTCAGGGGTATCTTGGGGGGCTGGCAATTCGACTCACATCTCAGATCCATTTGTCTGAGTTATGTTCTCTTTATCAGCTGGTCAGCACATGCCCAGTCCAAGCCCAGTGCTCCAGGGTAGGGTCAGAGACTTGGGGGGTTGAGACTCATGACTTGAGTTGGAATTTGAGACTTGTGACTTGAGTTCTGGAGCTCACACTCAGACTTGGAGCTTGGTCTCGAAAACCCTGTGGATTGGTGAGCTCAGGGATTCTGGGAGTTGTCATTTTTAACTCAGTGACCCAAGGTGTTCCTTCCAACTCTGCAGTGTTTGGTGGTCCAGCATGTAAAATGTTTGGAAGAGAGGGTTGACATAAAAGACCAAGAATTTCTGCCCTGAAGAGAAAGAACCAGAAGGAACTTAATAGATACTTTTAGAAATATACAGAACATCTGCAGTCAGTTCCATTTGTTGGAAATGATGGTTCAAAACACACAAAGAGCCTGTATATCAATCCAGGAATTAGGTTCTTGCCAAAATATGTCTACAGTTATTGCTGAACCATACATGTAACTTGGCAAGTAACTTAATTCCCTGATATATGGCTACTTTGGGAGTGGGAGACTTTTTTCCTGAAGCATTTCCAGCAGGTTCCAACTGCAGATGTTCTGCATATTTCTAAACATATTTATTTTGGCATTATTAACTATATACATCAAATACCATGATATCGTCCATATATATACAGGGCATGCATGGCAAACCCAATAGGTCCACACACGCTCACGGTCTCCCCTTCTCTCTGAAGGACTCAGGGCAATGGTTTCAAACTACAGGAAAACAGATTCTGTTCGAACATTAGGAAGAACTTCATGATGGTTAGAGCTGTTTGGGTTCCAGTGAACCGGAAGTGACTTCCAGGCTTACTGGAACTTCCGGTTCACTGGAACCAAGTGGGTTCCAGCGAACTGGAAGTGACTTCCAGGCCACCAGAAATCACTTCTGGGGCCTCCGACAGGCCCAGGAAGCCCGTTAGAGGCCCATTCGGGGCAACACCAGACCTAAGGTAAGTGTAGGAGGCCCCAAACAGGACCCCCAGGCCCAATCTCACCCAGCATCTGCATAACACAGATTTTCCCTTATTGTAGGTCGGGTCCCTAACCCCTGCAATAAACAGGGGATTACTATATTTAGAAGTGGTTCTCTTGCTAGTGGCGAAAGATGTCTGCTTGACATTCCCTAGCTAAAAAGAAATTATTTGAGTTTCAAAGAATTTACACCACCTGGAGTTGTTTTTTGAATTAAGCTTGGCAGTATATAAATCCCTAAATAAATAAATAAATAAATAAATAAATAAATAAATACATACATACATACATACATACATACATACATACATACATACATACATACATACATACATAAAAGGCAGAAAGGGGGAGCAAAGGGGATTTTTAAGGAAGAGACCATCAATTCCAAACTGCTAGCAGAGGAGATTCTAACCAACTGGCACATTGCAGCTCTCTCCATCTAAGAAGCAGAGCTGGCCTCAACCTCAGCCATGCAACTGTGGGACATTAATAACAAATAATTTTGGAAATACCCACAAGAACTTGATGCCCAGCCTTAAAGAAGAAGAATGACAATCGAAAGTGTGATTTATTTATTTTTTGATTTTATATTCTTAATGGTCAAATAAAGGTTTCACCTGTTCTTGCATCTGTATTGTTTCAATGACCAGCAGCTTTTTCCTGATTTTTCCTGCTTGTCATAGAATTATAGAATAGTGAAGTTGGAAGGGGCCAAGAAGGCCGTTAAGTCCTACCTCCACACCCCCGCTCCATGCAGGAATACAAATCAAAGGATGTCTGCCAGATGGTTGCCCAAACTTTTCTTGAAGGCCACCAGTGTTGGAGCACTCACCACCTCTCGAGGTCATTGGTTCCATTGTGTACTGCTCTAACAGTTAAGAAGTTTTTTCCTGATATTCAGCTGAAAGCTGGGTTCTCTTAATTTGAACCCATTGTTGTACACCCTGGGTTGATCGAGAACAGATCCTGCCTGTCCTCTGTAGGACAGCCCTTCAAATGTTTGAAAGGTGTTATATCATCCCTCAATCTTCTTTTCTCTAGGGGCGCTTTTACACAACCTCTAAAATCCCGTGTCAACTTAAATTTGGACCAGAGATCATGGGGCCTTATCACTCTTCCTGTGTTCCCACCCCTACGCACTCCATTGTTCCTGTCTGCGTGAGGGGACGGAGAAAAAAAGGGAGAGGAAAAAAATGCAGGCTCACCTCTGTCTGCTGGTCGAAGCCGCCCCAGCTGCCCTGTAGTGATTCCTGTCTCTTAAAGGGGCGGCGGGGACAAAAAAACCAACAGAAGCCGAGGGAGCCCGGCATTCACAGTAGAGATGGGCACGACTAGGGAAAATGACGTTTTTGAGTTGTCGTGTGTCAGAGGCAGCCCGTGTCGGCTCGTTTCCGTTTTTCGCGAAACTTCGCAAAAAATAGTTGTTTCATTTTTTTTTTTTTGTCTGTCGTTAAACTGGTTTAGGGGGGTAGCGGGCTCCTGGAGGCACCTCTGTGTGGTGGGTGCCTCCTCTGGCCCGCTATGAAGGGAAAGCGGGCTCCTGGAGGCACCTCTTTTTTTGGGGGGGTGCCTCCTATCCTCACCCGCTAGGAAGGGAAAGTAGGCTCCTGGAGACCCCTCATGGCATGGGGGTCTCCTCTCCTCACCTGCTGCTGCAAAGGGGCATGCATATGGATATGCATACCAGTTGCAGACTATAGTGAGACTTTGCAGCAGTGGACTGGCAGAAGCCATAGGGTGATGCCTTCTCTCCACCAAGGCTCTCTGCTGCACCCGCTGTGTCTCACTAAGAAGGGAATCGTACTTGCGTAGTGCAATGCAAGTAGATCTGGCTTAGGGGACAGCAGCTTAGCGCAAGGGCTAGGGTTAGGCTAGTTACAGGTGAGGTTAGGGTGGGGTAGTGGGGTGCACCTCTGGGTGCCTCTCTGACCCACTAAGAGGACAGTGTACTGTGGCATATGGGTAAGGAATCAAGGATTAGGGTTAGGGTTAGGGGGCTAGGGCAGGGTTTAGTGGGCTTTTTGGCACATCCCAGAAGTCTCAGTGGCCAAGTGGCCATGCGATTGGTGGGATGGCTCCAAAAATTTGCATGGTCCACTCCCACATGGCCACTTGGCCAGCCCATCATTGTGCAGATGTAAAAAAAATAAAATAAAATAAAATAAATGGAGAGAGGACAGGGGAGGAGACATTTTGTTGCAAGAAAAACCCACTGCTACTGTAAAAATTCTGGCAGTTTTAGCAACAGCATTAGCAATTTTCGCATGTTTCTGTGGTGCTTGTGTGTTTTTGGACCACGATTTCAAAAAAAATATTGCGGTCGCCGCCCCATTTTGGATCCCCCGCCCGCACCGCATGGCATGGCGACTCGAGTCCGGCTGCCCAGGACAGGAGAGGGGGGGAGGCCGGGGACCCCCTTCCAGAAACCACCCCTCCGGTAGGTGCCATGACTGAGCCCTCACTCAGGCAGGCATATTTTCGCCTGCTTTTTGGCCCGGGAATGGGGGGGGGGAGTTTAAAACTTTTTTTCTGTGCCGCTTCCGCTTGAATTGCGGCGGCCGACGGCGAGACTCCGGGTTGTTGCTGCGAGCCTGTGGTGAGTCCCACCACCACCAGAGCAGCCCAGGACAGGACAGGAGGAGAGGGGGGGAGGCTGGGGACCCCCCTCCAGAAACCACCCCTCTGGTAGGTGCCCTGAGCCCTCACTCAGGCAGGCATATTTTCACCTGCTTTTTGGCCGGGAATCAGGGTTTTTTTTTACTTTTAAAAACTTTGTTTCTGTGCCGCTTGGCATCGCGGGATCGCTGCGATGCCAGGAACGACCACGACAAATCAGACCCAATTATTCTTTAGTCGGTTCGAGTTCGAGTTCTGGCGGAGTAATTCCCGTTACCGTTTCCGTTCCGTAACGGAAACGAGGAACAGAAACGGAAACGGGAATTCCGCCAAGTCGTGCCCATGTCTAATTCACAGCTTTACAATGCGCATCGGAAGATTTTTTTACCTCCTGGAGGCCAGCCACTTGAAAGTGTGCTGAGACGCGCTTAGGTGGGCATGGTCGTACTTAATTTTTTTAAAAGTCCGGAGCTGGTGGGAAAACATTTTAAAGCTCCGGATCTGGGAGCCTTTTGCCTCGGATTTTAGGGGTCGTGTAAAAGCGCCCTAGGACAAATATCCCCATTTATTTCAGTCTTTCCCTATAGGGTTTGGTTCCCAGCCCCCTGATCACCTTTGACACCCTCCACTGGACTTGTTCCAATCTGTCAGCATTTTTTCTTGAACTGTGATGTCCAGAACTGGACACAGTCCTCAAGATGCCTAACCATACCAGTGCCAAATAAAGGGGGGAATGAGCAACTCATGGGATTTGAACATTCTACTACTGTTAATGCAGCCTAAAATAGCACTTGCCTATTTTTTGTGGCTACATCATACTGTTGGCTCATCTCCACGATCCATACAATTTCTCTCCAGGGCACTCTGCTTTGTGACTGATCACGGGAAGGTAAACCCAGGCTTAATCTGTAAATCTGATTGCCAAGGCACATATCCCCGAAGCAACTGTTATTGATGGAGAAGTGGGATGGGAAATGCACACTCAGCTTAATATCCAGTTTGAGTAAATGCCACTGCTTATATACTAAAACAGCCTGATGCAACTGGGTATTCTCCAGAGGTGTCAAACTCCATAATTCCCAGCCAATGCAGCTCTTTTGGATAGAGTGGTGGGCGTTGTAGTCCAATGCACCAGGAGAACGCCCAGTTGGGGAAGGCTGATGTAGCCAGCACTGGGCAAAACAAACCAAGGTCACATGGGCTTCCTGTTTTCCCTGGAAGCCCAGTAGGGAATCGAACTCTCAAACGTTGCCTCCACAGCCAGAGACCTAAGCCACTGAATGCCCAATATTTATGTAGCATTGCTTAAGCACTGCTGGTTCTGTGGAGACCACCATTCGTCTCATGCTCTCTACGATTTGTTTTGGTTTCCTTGGTTCCTCAATAGCAGACTCAACTCTGGAGTCCTTTATTATGCATGCTTTCCTGGCCTCCGACCAACAAACACTCCACAATTAAGTTTCCACGCACAGCAGTCCCATATGCAGATCCGTGGCACGCATGTCCCGTTCCATGTGCCACGGCTAAGAGCCCCCCCAGTAATCTGCCTTATGTATTATTCAAAACGGCTTTATGCAAGGGCAGAAGGCCAGCAGCATGCCACGGGGAGTTTGCAAAAAGGAAAAAGTAGTAGTAGTGGTAGTATAGCAGTAAAAGTGAAGAGCTGGAAAGATTAACAAAATGCAGAGACCTGGCAACAGAAATAATTTGCTGGAGGATGAAACACATCCTCGGTGATCCCCATAGCCACTGGGGCATTGGGAACGATGCCATGGAAGTTTATAAAATATTATTATCAGCTGCAGTTCTCTGAGATAGCATAATCAGAGATGCAGAAAAACCAACAATGTTAAGAACAGCATACATATTAAATTGCTGGAGGGGTTTGATTAAAATGTGTATCTATTAGATAAAACCAATGAGTCTTGTATAATAATAATAATAATAATAATAATAATAATAATAATAATAATAAGAAGAAGAAGAAGAAGAAGAAGAAGAAGAAGAAGAAGAAGAAGAAGAAGCAATTACCACTGTGATACCAGTGAGGAGGCCATGAATATCATTCAGGTTATTATGGGCTGAGTATGATATGGAGTTGGTCCCATACTGTGTATTATTATTATTATTATTATTATTATTATTATTATTATTATTATTATTATTATTATTATTATTATTATTATTATTAACCACACAGCTATCTACGCTGGATTTTGTATTACAAATCACTAGTCGAATGCTTCCCAAGCGTTTAGGACTCAGTGATGTATCGACGAATTATGCGAGCAGATCCCAGTAAAGTGGCTTTCTGCATCTGACTGATGGCGACTTTGTCAAATCCAATTTCTTCTAAATACTTGCTTAGCTCTTTAGGCACCTCACCCAGCGTGCCAATTACCACTGGGGCCACCTGTACCGGTTTATGCCAGAGTCTCTGAAGTTCAGTTTTGAGATCCTGATATCGGGTAGTTTTTTCAAGTTGTTTCTCAGTGACTCTACTATCACCTGGTATAGCAACATCAATGATCCACACTTTTTTCTTCTCCACAATCACAATATCTGGGGTATTATGCTCCAAAACCCTGTCTGTATGTATTCGGAAGTCCCAAAGTAATTTTGCATGCTCATTTTCAGTCACTTTTTTCAGGCTTATGATCCCACCAGTTCTTTACTATGGGCAGATGATAGTTCTGACACAAATTCCAGTGGACCATTTGAGCCACTACATTATGACGATGTTTGTAATCAGTCTGAGCAATTTTCTTGCAACAGCTCAATATATGGTTGATAGTTTCATCTGCCTCTTTACAGAGTCTACATGTGGGGGAGTCAGCTGATTTTTCTATTCTAGCCTTAACTGCATTTGTTCTGATAGCTTGTTCTTGAGTTGCAAAAATCAGGGCTTCTGTCTCTTTTTTCAGTGTTCCATTGGTGAGCCATAATCAACTCTTTTCCTCATCTACATTTCCTTTGATTTTTTCAAGGAACTGCCCATACAGTGCTTTATTATGCCAGCTATCAGTTTGTATTTGCATTGTTGTTTTCCTGTATTGACCCTTTGTTTGCTTTACTTTAAACATCTCCCTGTTCTTAACCTCCAATAATGCTGGCTCTCTACTATTTTTTATGTAATCTGCCAATGCATGTTTCTCTTCTTCAACTGTCTGCTTCACTTGCAGAAGACCTCTACCACCTAATTTTCTAGGTCAATACAGCCTGTCAACATCACTGCGTGGATGTAATGCAGAATGAATAGTCATAAGTTTTCTTGTTTTCCTATCCAGACTATCTAGCTCCATCTCAGTCCAGTTTATAATGCCAGCAGTATACCTGATGACCCATGAAAACATTCTGGCCTAATTTAATTATGTCCTCCAGATAAATTCCAGGTGCAGCTTACCAAGAACCAAAAGGGCAGATTAAAAAACCCCAAACATACAAACATGGCAAAAGCTGTAACATCTAGAATCAAAGAATTGTAGAGCTGAAAGGGAACACAACTGCCTCTAGGCCAGCTCAATCCTAATGAAGAAAATCCACAAGGAGGGCTATCTTGATAAAGGGCCATTTGACATGTATTCTAAAACCTCCAATGGATGAAAGAAGCATAATGAAACATCAAGAAGGTTCGCGGCCCCCGGTTAAAACAGAGCAGCATACTTGCACGGATGAAAGCCAGCTCTTGAAACCCCCGCTAGCAAAGACAGTCGTTCCTCCTCTACAAAACTTAAATGGATTCTGTAGCCAACGAACAATATGTTCTCCTTTTGTCTAATGCAAGTCTAAAGAATGATTCGTTCTCATCAACAGCCACACGCTTTGCACTAGTCCAGTACTCCCCTGCTAGGAAAAATACCAAATGTTATGAAGAAACAGGTAGTCCTTCAGGGAACCCAGTCTAAATATGTGACAGGTTGGAAAGGTTAAGAAAAGCAACTGGAGCGCTGAACCTGGCAACACAACGGAGATCAAGCACAGCAAGGGAAGATGTCTGTGAAGATTCTCAGTCATCCAGGTGAGTTTATCTGAAAGCTGGGTCATGGCAACTGGACTTCTTTTCTTGAGAGATTGAAATGTTTCACTGCTTGGATGAGCAGCGAAACGTTTCAGTCTCTCAAGAAAAGAAGTCCAGTTGCCATGATTCGACTTCCAGACGCAGCAAGGGCAGTTCCCACATGATATGAGCCATGCACATGCTGAATCATCAATCTGTAGAGTGACCACTTATACTTCAGCAATAACACCATCACCAAAAATGAAGCTACAAGAGGACACAGGTTAGCATAAAATGCCAGCGGCTGGTTTATGTGAATAGATACAAAACCAGAAATTATTATGATTATAGAATTACAGATTTACAATACGTTTCACCCATGTGGGGAAGATTTGGTGATTTTTCTTCCCACTGGACCTTCCATTCTGGTGCTAACTCTGGATGGTCAGGGTCAAGATCCTGATCATCTGCCGCATTGGTTTTCACCTTTAAATCAAACGTGGACTCAACGGGGCATCAAATGTGGGCTGTACTCCATTAAAAACGTGGCCAAGCAAATGTTGCTCCATATATAAACGAGCAACACGGAATAAGGGGCTCATAATGGAGAAGAGGTAGAGAATCACTGTCTCTGTTATTTGTGGAGGAGAATCTGGTCAACATACTCTTTGCACACACACACACACAAACACACAAACACACACACACACACACACACAATTACAGAAGCGTCACCATGTGACCACCATAGTAATGATGGGAATTAACACCGACTCTGAGATTTCTTGGCCTGACCCCCCTCAGCCCATTCAGAACAGTTCATTCATGCTTTCATTCCATTTTAGTCCACAGACTGTATATTTGGCAACAGCAGAGATCCTTCTGGTTGCGGAGTCAACTGTCATCTAGAATATGAAACAATAGGGACATTATACATCTGTGGCAGGCACACAATCCCTTTCTTGTCCTGGCCACTTGCCGTAGGCCATATTCTATTACCCTGCTTTTTTCTTCTGGGTGCTATCCCCCAGATTCACAGCCAAGTGTTATTTTCGTTGAGGCCTGAATTCCCCCATTCATATCCCCCAGATGGCCCAGATCCAGAACACATTGCTGCGGGTCACTTGAACGCCATAAAATGCATAAAGCTTGGCCATTTTGTGGAGTTTGGGACTCAGGCTTTGATATGTTGTATGAATGAGGTCAACCGTTATTCCCAGGTTGCTAAAACCTGGGTCTCCGGACATTACTGGATTTCAGCTCCAAAGAGGCACACTGTTGGCATAGCCAATGGTCAAAGACACTGGGAATTGGTTGGAGGTCCCAAGATTGGGAACAGCTGGTTGAAACATTCTTAGGGAATAGTATTACGATCCAGGATGTCAATCGTCACTTGTTATCCCCAGATATAAAAGCCAAAAAAAAAAAAGGCACAAGATTCGCACAAAAGTTTATACATCTCTCAATTTTCTCACTTTCAGGCATTATTGTTTTGTACTTTTTTTTCACGGAGGGGGTAAAACTAGAACAACCACTACTGAGAGTTATGCAAATTAAACTACAGTAATACCTTGCATTAAGGAATTAATTCATTCCAAATGAAATTATGTTAAGCAAATTTTCCTTTATACAAATTTCCCATAGGGATGCATTGAAAACAGAGAAATCCCTAATCACAACCATTTTTTTGTTGTACGGATTCGCCCCATAGGCAATTCTGTTAAGCAAATTTCCCCTATCTCCAGAATTTTTTATGTTGTACAGATTTTATGCTATACAAGCTGTTATATGAGGATCCACTGTATTTATAGTCTTGAGTGAATTGTTGGCCTCTTGCTTGATAATTGGCTGATTCTTCAGGCATCTGTTTTTCAGATTTTTTGTACAATTCATGAAAATTTTAGAGGGGGCATGTGGAGGAAACCACTTTGTGTCTCACTCTTACCGGGAAATGAGGAATCTTGTTTTGTTTTGAAAATATGATCAGGGCAAGGCATGTTGAGACTAGAGATGGGCACAAAATGGAAAAAATAGAGTTTTGTTTCATTTTGTTTTGTTTCTACCAGTGGTTCATTTCATTCTGTTTTTAAATGAATTTTTGTAAAAAAAAATCATAACAAAATGAAACAATAATAAAACGATTTGTTACTCCATACAATGGCTCCCTTGGGTCCTAGAGAGTTACCAAATTTGGTGGATAGATTTTTGCAAGGGAGCCATTTTACAGAATAATGAAATGTTTCATTTTCAAAAGGAAAAATAAGTATTTCATTTCATTTCATACCGAAACACTGTTTCTCATTTCGCTTCGTTTCATAATGTTTTGAAAGGCTACAAAACGACAAAACGGTGTGTCGTTTTTCGTAAGGTGCCCATCTCTAGTTGAGACTATTCATAGCATCATAGAATAGTGAAGTTGAAAGGGGTTTATTAAGCCATTGAGCCCAACCCCCTGTTTGAAGCAAGAATCAAAATCAAAGTCAATTTGAGAGTTGGTTGTCCAATTTTCTCTTGAATGCCTCCAGGGCTTGAGCACTCTCCGCTTCCAAGATAATAGTATCCATTGTTGTACTGCTCTAACAGTTGAGAAGTTATTACTTGTCAAGATTACCTTTCAAGGCTATCTGTTTGGAAAGTGCTCTCATCTCTTCTGTCAGTCTTCTTTTTCTGAAGGCTAAACATGCCCGGCTCTTTCAGATTTCTCTCAAAGTGCTTGATTTCTAATCCCCTGGGAATAACCCTAACACAAGTCTCACAGAAGTACCACTGATCTGCATTCTAGTTTTGGGCTAGAAGGTGCCTGCTTCTCCTCTTCTGACACAGCACACACTGTGTGAGTTGCTAAGGGATTGCAGTGTACCAGGAAGGTGGACTCCAGTCTCTGTACCCCTCCAGGAAGCAAAGGCTTAATGCAGTGGTTCTCACCCTGTGGGTCCCCAGATGTTCCTGGACTACAACTCCCCGAAGTCTTCATCACTAGCTGAGCTGGCCAGGATTTCTGGGAGTTGTAGTCCAGGAACATCTGGCAACCCACAGGTTGAGAACCATTGGCTTAATGCAGGCATGTCCAAACTTCAGCCCTCCTTATGTTTTGGACCACAGCTCCCAGAATTCCAAGCCTGTATTTCCAATGGCAAAGGACTGTGGGAGCTGTGGTCCAAAACATCTGTAGGGCTGAAGTTTGGACATGCCTGGCTTACTCTATGTTATGTGATGTTATCAAACCAGTTGTGCTTACTATAGCAAAAAAAGCAAAAGAAAAAAAAAGCAAAGTGTTCTGCTTATATACCGCCCCATACCACTTAAGTAGTCTCTGGGCAGTTTACAATTTCTTTAATTACAGTGTGCAGGGTACACATTGCTCCCCCCCGCCCCGAAAGCTGCGTACTCATTTTACTGACCTCAGAAGGCTGGAAGGCTGAGTGAACCTTGATCCTGCTACCTGGGATTGAACCCCAGGTCGTGAGCACATTTCACCTGCAGTACAGGCATTTAACCGCTGTGCCACAGGGCTTGGAAAGGTTCCTAGAATCTGCCCCCCCCTCCCCGTGGTAACATGACCAGTGGTAGGACAAAAATGACACGAACAATCCTCCTTTTTGACAAATAAAATCATTGTCAATACAAAGGAGGGTAGTGGAGCCTTGTGGTGCAGTGGTTAAATTGCAGTACTGGAGTCGAGACTCTATCTATGAAGCCTAGTTCAGTCCCCACAGGTTCAGGTACCCACCTCAAGGCTGACTCTGATTTCCATCCTTCTTAGGTCAGTAAAATTAGGACCCAGCTCACTGGGGCAGGGAAGGAGAGCAATGTGTAGCCTACATAATTAAACTAGAAAGCACCCAGAGATGTTTTAAGTGGTGTGTCTTCCTGCACAGAGCAGGGGGTTGGACTTGATGTCCTTCTAGGCCCCTCCCAACGTCACTGTTTTGTGATTCTCTATAAGCAGCACATTTTGAAGATGGCAGAAAGCACTGGGTTGAAAGAATGGGGGGGGGATGATTGTCAGCTCTAAATGTTAATGAGAGTAACCATATGTTGCTCTGCTTCACCTGAGCCTTCTGGGATCCTGAATATCATAGTCATTATTTATTTAGAATCTTAAATGTGGTGTTACAGCACCTTAGAGATCAAGAAGTCTCATGAGCAAAAGGATTGCAATTCCACCATGACCTGATATTTCTTGAACCTTCTCTCTCTCTCTCTCTCTCTCTCTCTCTCTCTCTCTCTCTCTCTCTCTCTGTGTGTGTGTGTGTGTGTGTGTGTGTGTGTGTGTGTGTGTGTGTGTGTTTTACAGGAGGCAAGTGCCTTTCTGAAAAACAGAGGGAAAATGTAGAGCGTTATCCTACTGGCTAAATCAATGTACGCTCACCCATGCCTCCCTACACTGTTGGCCAGAATCCTCCTGTGGATTTATCCCAATTCCAGCGTAATTGCATAAATCACAGCAACCAATTGTCCTTAATTAACAAGTCGCGGCCCGGCTTCCCCAGTCACCTGCCAAGTTGCCCAACTGGCACCCATCTGGGAATGTGAGCAATAACATTAATTAACAGTCCTTTGCCAGCTTGGTTTACAGTACAACTGCAGGTACACTGGCTTGAATCCACAGTAAGATTTTTGCCATTATCTCTGAGACAACTGGATTTTTATCACCTCACAGGGATGCTTTTTGAAACTGCTTATGCCGCCAATCCCTGCAAGAATGTAACACAACTGGATTTACTGTTCGCTGACAGTAGCATCAAACAGTCTTGCTGCCTGAACAACTAAAGCAAAACATCAGATGTACAGAGAATGGAAATAATGTTTTGCCTTAGGTACTATTATTAAAACAGCTACTTTCATGTTATGCAGGAGGCCTGCATCCAATCTTTGAAGAATAACATGTTGAACCATGTTATTCTTTAGACAGTGGCTTGTCCTCCGCCCTATGCAAAAGTAATGCTTTTTCATGTTCATGGATTCAATCTAACTTGTTATCTCCAACCTCTGGGTATCAAATGCTTACATTACACAGTACATTAAAAGTGTAGCTAGCTTTATGTTCTGAAAGTCAGGCACAGACAGTGGAATATAAACACCCTTAGCACTTGTTTATTAGTTTGCTTCTGCTTCATTGACATCAATTGCATTTTGTGTCTCTCTTTCTCTTCCTTTGACCTATGAATGTTGCATGCTGGCACAGAAAGGAACCTGATAACAGGTGAGCAGCCCCACTGGGCACCAGGAAATCACCCACTTCCAGAACTCCACTATTCACAATCATTGCCTCACTCAGTCTCATGTTAGGATTGGCCCTTCCCAGCTCAATCTTAGTACAAACAACATATTCAGAACTACACACATGGTTCCCTGAAATACTAACGGAATTGCATTTGTTTCTGGCGATTACAAAATGTCCGACTGAGCAGCCAGCAAGGGTACACCTGTCCAACATCCAGTTAGAATTTACATGTGGGCAAGAAACAGTGTGTACGAGGTGTTTTGGGGGAGAGGGTATTTCACCCCATGCAAAATGTGTTGGCTGTTCTAAAAACAGTCTAGGTGCAGATTATTAGTGGCTTTTTGTGACTTGTTTGTCCAGCCATCCCACCTGGTGTTGCGGTGTTCATCAACTCCTGGTCATCAAGCAAATGGACAATAGAGAATTTGGGGGGGGGGAGAGCAGATGAAGGTGGCAGATGGGGCCCTCTGTGGGAAAGGGGTCACTCGCTCACGGCATCTGGAAGACAGTCCATTTAAATCTGGATTATGAGAGCCATTCAGAGGAGGGCTTACCCCCTCCTTCTCTCTCTTTCTCTCTCTCTCTAGCACAAAAGAAACCATTAGTAGGCATCAATTAAGAGGCAAAGACATGTCGGCCTTAGGGGTCCAATGGAAACATGTCTAAATAAATATGATGGGCGGGGGAGAGATAAGCAGCACAAATTGTGGAGATCTCCATTACGGAAACTCAGAAGATAACCATATACAGTGAAGAGAGAGAAGGGGGGATTTTGCTATTATATCAAGGTAGCCAATGAATGGCATTATAGCAAAATTCTAGTGATGGTGTCCCTCAACAAACCATGGGAATCTTCCATTGTCTTAGTAGCAGAGAAACCCGTACTTCCCTTCCTTGAAGAAAGATGTGCTAAAACAATAACATTCTCAGATTGGGACACCGATTTAATTCCCTTCGCAGTTAGGACGTGATCTTTTACTGCGCAGTTCGCTGCAGCAAAACTGCGCAGAAAAGGCGGGTAAGACCGCAAGCAAGCTTCCTTCAGCAGTCCAGAAACGCAGGTCTACTACCACAAGGCAGACAAGCTTCTGCTGCCAAAAATATCCCATGCCCTGAGATTTCCAAAATCTTAGAACAGACAAAGAGACCTCATGATCCCACGATGGAACAGCCAAGTTGTGGGAACAAGCACAAGTAGAATCCAAGTCTTTGGAGGGAGAACACAGGGAAACCCAGTTAACTAACTGTAACACATTGTAGTCCAGAATCAGTAAGAGAGGGGCATTGTTGTTGTTATTCCTATGGCCCTGTTCAGATGCGGGTATCTTTAGTATTGGTTATTCTAGCTTCCAATGTGTCATCTTTCCCTCTCCCTGGTGCTGGCCAATCAGGAGCTGTGCAAGGACATGCATCATCCCGCTTCCCTGTCTGATTGGCCAGCACCAGGGAGAGAGAAAGATGATGCATTGGAGGCTGCTTCCTGGTTGGAATTTCACCCAGCGCTAACTATAGCAAAGTAAAAACTCTGATTTTGATTTTGTTCCAGAGGGTGAGACTTGGTTCCAAGCACCAGCTGTGCTGGCATGTTTCATTTCGGAACCAGCCCCCTTCTGAAACGAAACACCCATCTCTACTGGTGGTATACAAGTGTCAAATAAAGAATAAAGTACAATAAAAGTTCAGAGACATTGTTTTTTGGGGGGGCTATGGAACCCAGAATCCCCCAGCCAAGGGCTGCTGGGAGCTGTCGTCCCCAAAGCTTAAGAAACCCAGGACCTTTGGCTATCCTTACCATTCCTCCTGACGTTTGCCTCCCACGTATGGCTTTACCTGCAGTACACCTGCATGAGAGGTTTTTCCAGGCTGTGCACCGCTATGAAGCTAATGGGAGGCTCACAGCCAGCATTCAGGTACTTGCACCCACTCCCCACTCCCCATTTCTGCCCAACTGCTGTCATAGCTTGTGTAGCAAGAAAACTGACAAGCTGCAATGCTGCTGCAGCTCCTTTCCTTCCTCCGAGAGGATATTATTATGGTTATTGGTATTCTATTTTCTTTCTTTCTTTCTTTCTTTCTTTCTTTCTTTCTTTCTTTCTTT
>JAHTLZ010000017.1:401105-412485 GCA_023846285.1 Phrynocephalus versicolor
TTTCTTTCTTTCTTTCTTTCTTTCTTTCTTTCTTTCTTTCTTTCTTTCTTTCTTTCTTTCTTTCTTTCTTTCTTTCTTTCTTTCTTTCTTTCTTTCTGTATTTGTATTGTGATGGGGATGTCTTGGGTTTGTAGCTATGGTTAGTTGATGTTATGTGTAAGATGCTGTACACCGCCCAGAGTTCCTGCGGGAAAATTGGGTGATCAATAAGTCTAAAAGTAAATAATAAATAAATATTCCCAACCAATATCTGTTTCTCAGTCCTCTCTTTCTCTCCTGGTTTGCTGGCGTGCCAGCGGTGCACGAGGGCACGCATTAAAACACCTCTGTACTCAGCAGGTGAGCTGTGGTGACAGCTAAAATTGGATAAAAAGGGAAAGCCCACACTTGAAAAGCTCCTGCATGCAAGCAAATTAAACGTTCTCCTCCTCCAAGAGCTTTCTTGCCAGCCTTTGATGAGCGGTAATTTCCACCCACAGTACTTGGCCCCAACTGAACTGGGGTGGGGGGTGGGGGATTCATTGGCTCTGGTAAAAGAAGAAAAGTTGCTAGATCCATAGCTCAGTCACAGAACACATTCTTTGTGGAACAGAAGGTCCTGGCAGAACACAGGTCTTAAGGCACAAGAGGTGGGATGGACACATCACCATGGACTTGAGCTACAGGAAGCTAGGTTCAGGCGGTATATCTGGGAAAACATCCAAACTGTTACAGCCATATGACAATGGAACCAATTACTGTATATACTCGAATATAAGTTTAGTTTTTCAGCCCTAATTTTGAGCTGAAAAAAGGGGCCCTCGACTTATATTTGGGTCAATACTTTTAGCCCCTGAGGCAAGTGTTTGGGTCAGTGGCTCACAGTCATTTTAAATATCGTGCACTGCTTCTCCTGACCACCACCGCCCTGTTGTGAGGGAGCGGCATGCAATGTTTAAAATGACTTTTAGCCACCGATGCAAGTGCATGCCTCAGTGGCTAAAAGTCAGTTTAAACATCACACACCGCTCCCCCAGCTCACAAAGGAGTTGCTGCCAGGCTCTGCTGCATTTCCCACCCTAGACTTATACTTGAGTCAATACGTTTCCCCAGTTTTGAAGGTTAAATTAGGGACCTCGACTTATACTCGGGTTGACTTATATTTGAGTATATACGGTACTTTTGGAGATGGTGAGCGCTCCAGCCCTGGAGGCTTTCAAGAGAAATTCAGACAACTGTCTGTCAGATCTACGTTGATTTGGATTCCTACATTGAACTCAATAGCCTTACAGGCCCCTTCCAACATAATGATTATATGATTCTATGAATCTATGATCTGGATGACTTACTAGTAGAGATGGGCACGACTCAGAAAAATTTTTTCGTTTTCGTTTTCATTTTCGGCTAGGGTCCGCTTCGTTTCGTTTCCGTTTTCGTGAGCTAATTTCAAAATTTTTTCGTTTTCGTTTTGTTACATAACGAAAACGAAAAAACGAAAACGAAAACAAAAATTTTTTCGTTTCTCCCCATTTAGCTCCATTATGTGTTTTTCCAGTAACGAAAAACGAAAATTGGCTCAAAATTAGTCGTTTCGTTTCCGTTTTCGGTCCATTTTGAACCGTTTTTGTTTTCATTTCGTTACGTAACGAAAACGAAAAAACAAAAACGAAAACGAAAATACCGCTAAGTCGTGCCCATCTCTACTTACTAGCTTGAAAAAGATCAACCAAGAGGTGATGGCAAGCCAACCTATCCATTTCGGTCTTGGATTAGGGTTGCCACCTGTCCTACTTGAGGACAACCTAGCATCTTTTATTTGAAGGGTACAAGATGCCCTAAGCACATCCTATCTGGCCTGATTTCAGAAGCTGAGCAGGGTCAGCCCTGGTTAGTACTTGGATGGGAGACCACCAGGGACTACCAGGTGCTGTAGGCGCCTGGAGTAGGAACTGGCAAACCACTCCAGTATTCCTGCCAAGAAAACTCCATGGACATGGGGTCACGAAGAGTCGGTCACAACTGTAACGACACAACACACACACACCAATAAAAGGATGTGATCAGACAACAAGAAAGCACCAGAAAATGTCACTTTGTAGGAAGTGATCTCCCTCAAAGTTATCTTTCCATCCATGTGGGACTCACTCCAACCTGTCCTTCCCCCACACTAAAAAAATAGTAGCCCTGTCACAGGCCCAAAAATGTCCAGCCTGAGCGCAGATTGGTTTTGGACTGGATTGCCATTGTTCGTATGCCATGTGACTACCAGGAAATGTCCTGCACCAGACCATGTCACAATCAAGTCCGTCATTGCAAGTTATTTCCCAGTCAGACTGCACCCCAAATCTGGTTTAAGGCTAAATAAAGATTAGGATGAAGATTAGGAGGCTCCACTCTACCCTTCTGCAGTTAGGACCTGGAAAGCAGGCAGTCAGGTCACCCAGTCATATTTATGTCCCTTCAGGTCAGTTGTATTGCAAGTAAATTAAATATTTCTAAATGGGTGCATGTATAAGTAGCCACACATAAAGTGATATGAAGTTCAAAAAGTTTGTTTCTCTCCTTTTCTTTTTCTAATTGGTTGAGGTGAAGTCCACAATCCAGAGACCTTTGTAGTAGTGGGCGGCATATATATTGTATAAAATAAATAAATAAATAAATAAATAAATCCCATGTATACCATAGAGATGAGAACATACAAGAGGGACAAATTCACATACTCAAAATCTAATATTTTGTTTCTGCTGCCAAGAAATCTTTTCCCTCATTCCTTCTTATGAATCTACCATATAGTGATAACACTATGTCATCAGTTGTTAGCCCTAATGTTGCCTTATATTGCTGCAAAATGCCCCTCAATTGCTTAATTGCAATGGACTGCACATTACTGTAAGCCACCTTTCCAAGGAGAAAATACTCTAAATAAATAAATAAATAAATAAATTGCTACAGTACTGACACTAAAAATGGCACACTTGTCCTTTTGGGGCTCCGAGTTGTAATTCTTCGGAATCTGAGCACTGAATCTTTTATAGATTTCAACCGATCCCTTACCTTGCGCTGGGCTCGCACGGGGTTAAACTCCAACAAGGGAGAAGCCTCCAGTGCATCATCGTTCCTTCTTTCTGGCCCTGGTCAATCAGACAGGCAGGCGGAATGATCCATTTCCCTGCACAGCTCCTGATTGGCCAGCACCAGGGAGAAGGAACAATGATGCTTCAGAGGCATCTTCTTCATTGGAGTGTATATATAGTAGTTTCAAACCTTAATCCATTTGTTTTAACTAATGGTTTGCTTTTATTTTATTTTTATTTTTTTGTATGCCACCTTGGGGCAAGGGCAGAAAGGTGGGATAAACGTGAAATACACAAATGCAGTCTTTTTCCGTGTATAAAACTATATTTTTGTCTAAAATTGTTACACATCTTAAAATTAGAAAAATTGGGTAAATAAAAATATTCATCCATGTTGGTGATGCAGAACCAGAGTTGCCCCCCCCCCCCAGACTTTTCCCACCCATGGCAGAGGGACAGGAGCAACACCCCTTCCCAATCAAGCAGAAAACCTCTCTGCCCCTCGTGGTCTAATTCCGTTGGGAATTAGGCTTGGGAGCCTTCTGCTATTTGCTCCACCCCTCTGTTTGTGAGGCTCCTCCCCAGTGTACTGAATCAGTACATTGTGCTCTAGGATATGAGCTGGGAGTTGGGGACCGTTGATCATGCAAATGCCATTGCATGAAAGTGGGCAGGATTATAGGACAGACAGGAAAGTGATTGGACTGCAGATTTATCAAGTCCCTGCCATGAGCACCACTCTCCCATTCTTCCCTCTGGTGCTACTCTGAAGGTGAAGCATATGTATACATTTCAACTGGTACATAATAATCTGATCCACTTAAAAAAACCTTGGAAACAACGCTTGTTGCACTGCCAAGCAAGAGGTTTAACTTCTGGAGGTGATTTGCCTCACTATAAGAAATCTTCGTGGACATCACCTGTTGCATATTAAGTAGCATGAACTCAGCACACAGTGGATAATGTTGAGCATAACAGAAAATGTCTATAGAGATTCCTTAACTAGAGGCAGTTTGCCTCCACCTTTTGCCTGTGGGGGAAGAGGGTTACAGCTATTATTTGGGGTGCCACACATCTAAGAATTCCCAGGCGGCGTAGCGTAGCTGTGCTAGTACACTGATTTGGGGAACTGTGGTCTAAAAAAACTCATCATTCCAAGTTCTGCCAACATTAAGCTTCCACAATACATTCCCTCTTGGGGTACAACATCTTTCTACGGGGATCAGGAGGAAATCTTTCAGTTTAGCTTTCCCAAGTTCCCAAACTTCTTAAAGTTGCAATTTGCTACTTCCTTGGCTCTATCTCAGAGCTTCCCTGGTACAAAAAGTGGACTGCCTCCATCTCTTTTCCTGTGCAGGCACAGCACTGGGCATGATTCTGGCTGGCAAGCAGAGAGATGCACCAACCAAAGAGAAGAAAAAGGAGGAAGCAGCAGAGGATGAAAGGATTCTACAGTGTCCCTGGCTAGTTTGGTGGTGCCCTAGGGTGTTGTGGCACATTGTGGCACAAATTTGAAGAGGACTAGTTTAAAGGATATATGGAATTGAGAGCTGGACTATAAAGAAGGCTGATCACTGCAGAATTGATGCTTTTGAGCTGTGGTGCTGGAGGAGAGTCTTGAGAGTCCCCTGGACTGCAAGGACATCAAACCTATCCATCCTGAAAGAAATCAACCCCAAATGTTCACTGGAAGGACAGATTTTGAAGATGAGTCTCCAATACTTTGGCCACCTCATGAGAAGAGAGGAGTCCTTGGAAAAGTCCCTGATGTTGGAAAAAATGGAAGGCAAAAGGAAAAGGGGATGGCAGAGAATGAGATGGTTGGACGGTGTCATCGATGCAACCAATATGGATTTGACCAAACTCCAGGAGGCAGTGGAAGACAGGAAGGCCTGGCGAGCTAGGGTCCATGGGGTCATGAAGAGTTGGACATGACTGAACGACTGAACAACAACAGCAAGTTTAAAGGACCTGGACAGGGATCCCTTATAAGGATGGTTCATATTACAGAGACTTTTGGCTGCCAACGAAATGTCTGAATGGATTCTGTGGTTGCAAAGGCATCCATTCCCCTTTTGTAAGAACATAAGAACATAAGAAGAGCCATGCTGGATCAGGCCAAAGGCCCATCTAGTCCAGCTTCCTGTATCCCCACCAAATGCATCTGGGAGTGGCCCCACCAAATGCATCTGGGAGTGCACAAGACTAGATATCTGTTTCCTGATACCACTCCCTTGCATCTGGCCCTTGAAGTACCCCGGTTTTAAGACTGGAGATGACACATCTCCATCATGGCTTGTAAACTGTGATGGACTTTTCCTCCAGGAATCTGTCTAATCCCCTTTTGATGGCATCCAGGCCAGATGCCATCACCACCTCCTGTGGCAGGGAGTTCCACAGACTAACAAAAGGTCTGGCAAAGTTTCTTTAAAAAACAGCAACACACTTCAACTTTTAGTATCCTACAAGTCATACCGGCTGAGAGATACTCTAGTGGACAAGGGGGAGGTAATTTTCCAAGGAAGCTCTAGAATAAAATGTCATGCTACAGGTGTCCCCTTAAAAATAACCAGAAATATCATACTAAGACCATGGTTTTTATATATATTTCATGGACTCATTGGATTTTCGCCATTCCCTTTACAATTTCTGGAAACTATGAGATCCTTTTCTTGGCAATCTCTGACCCAGTTATATGTTATAAGTAAAATTAAATTCCTACCTTGGGAGGAAAGTTGTGGGGTGGGGGAGGGGGAAAACTGAAGAAAACAACATCAAATCATTCCTCCTATTGAGTGGGAAGGTAGAACCATATGAAATGGGTCCAAAGCTCCAACGCTGGAGGCATTCAAGAGAAAATTAGACAGCCATCTGTTTTATCTGCTTTGACTCTGATTCCTGCATTGAGTAGTGGCTGGAGACTGATGGTGGGTCTGAGGGCCTTTTCACACGACCCCTAAGATCCGCTGGCCCCTTAAATTCGGACCAGAGATCTTGGGGGTTCGTTGCTCTTCCTTCCTCCCCATCACTCCGCACTTCCTTGCTTCTGTCTGCGTGAGGGGACGGAGGGAAAAAAAAGCCTTAAAAGGGGACAAAAGAATAAAGCCTTACCTCCGGTGCCGGTGGAAGTTGCTCTGAGCCCCGGTCACTTCCTGGTTCCTCTTAAAGGGGCGGGAGGCAAAAAACAACAACAAAAAGAAGCGAGGAGAGCCCGGCACTCTCCGCATCAAAATTTTTCACTCTCCCAGAGCAGGTACTTGAAAGGTGCGCTGGGTCGCGCTTAGGTGGGCGGGGTCGCACTTAATTTTCTGTTAGCTCCGGAGCTGGTGGGGAAACATTTTTAAGCTCCGGAGCTGGGAGCCATTTGCAGCAGAGCTTAGGGGTCATGTATAAACGCCCTGACTCTCTGTGGGTTAAACTACCAGGTCCAAGGAGTGATGTGATAGTGGGGGGTCTGCTATCATCCACCAGATCAAAAACTTGAAGGGGACCTTGAAATGAGGAGACAAATCAGAGAGGTGTCTAAGAGGGACAGGATAGTAATGCATATTGGGGCGAAAAATCCAAACTTTATCTATCAACTCATGGGCTCTGAGTTATCCGTGACAGATCAGGAAAGAGATCTTGGTGTGTTGGTGGACAGCTCCATGAAGGTGTCTACCCGGTGTTTGGAAGAGGTGAAGAATGCCAATTCCATGCTAAGGAAGGATTCTCAAAAAGGGGATTGAAAAAGCACAGGGAGCCTCCCAACAAAAACCACATACAGGACAGAGACATCTCAAATGCGATAAAATCACGTTTAGTGCTAGAAGATATATGACACAATTCAGCTCGTTAATACATTAAGCCCTGGGAGTCTGAAGAGAACAGGCAATAGAAATGTATATTGAGTCTCCAGTCAAGGGGACCAGTAAGTTGGAATGGAAACTTTTTAAATTAAAATATTAACAGGTTAGAACATGTCATCTTCTTCTAGCCATAAACATCCTTTTTAGAGCATTGTGAAATGTGTCCATCCTATAAGTGGCTTTCTCCAAATTCCAGTCACATTCCCACCCCCATCCATGTTCACAGTGGGTTTTGAAGCTTTTCCATTTTTCTTGCATTTCAGTCTGTGGATATTTCCTTCCATTTTCCCTTAATGCATGCATTGTTATATGCTTCCTCATCCCGTTTGTCAGCTTTTTCCAAATACATATCCTTTTAGCAATGTGCATCCACTTTTGTATAATCAAAAGTAAAATAAAATAAAATGTATGCTGCAATGCTCATTTTCTTCCTGTTGATCAGGTATACACATGCTTTAGATAGGTTTGCAGTCAAATTGCTTGAGGAAACGAAATTTAAAGGGCCTTGCAATCTACAGGTGAATCTGCTGTTAAGTCCCAGGAAACTAAACAATAAGGGCCCCCCACTCACTTTACTCCCCCCCTTTTTTTAAAAAAAAAGGTGCATATTTTTTCTTGTGGAATGAGGAAGAATCCCATGTTCTCCTCCTCCTCTCTCATGCCTGCTGGAAGAATTGGTGAGAGACTATGCCACTTGCCCCTGTGAGCAGTATGTCAGAAATATATACTGTACAGTGATACCTCTGATAACTAATTTAATTCATTCTCAGAGGCAATTTGTTATCCGAAAAATTTGTTATCCGAAATGTGGATACCCATTGAAATGAATGGGAAACCGATTAATCCATTCTGGAGGTCCGAAAAAAAGGCAAAAAAGCTGGGGGTGGGTAGGTCCAGACCTCTTTATAAAAATGCACTTTAAAGGCTTGCATGCAGTGCTGGAACACCCTGCAGAACATCCCCCTGCAATTCAATGCAAAACATTGACAAGAGAAATCATCATGACTACCCCAGTCTGTTCCCACCCAAAGTGCAATGAGGAAAAAATGCAAACAAACATATGCAGGAAGAAAAATCCAGCCCATTTTTGGCCTGCAGAGCAATGAAAAAAAAGACTGCAAACACGGAGAAATGAAATCAGCAAGACTGACTCTTCCAGCCAAAAATGCAAAGAAAAGCAGTGCAAAGATTAATAAAAGCTAGTTCTCTATCTTACCAAGTTCAAAAGGCCCAAATCCCTCAGCAAAACATGTCCAGAATGGCCCCAAAACACCATGAAAAAAACGCTCTAACTCCTCCCAACCCTCCATAAACTATGCAAGGCATTACGAAAGATTTGTTATCTGAGGCAGTCCATAGGGAACATTGGCTATCCGAGGCAGGCCTGTACCTGGAAATTTCCATTTGTTATCCAAAAAATTTGTTATCTGAGATATTCTTTATCCGAGGTATTACTGTATTGGACAATTTCCCCTGTTACTGATGTTTTGGTCCATCTTGGACTCTTTCTATCTGAACTGTGCATAGCCCCACAGACCCTCAAGGGAGGGGGGACTTGCTTTTGCAAACTGTGGAAAGTCCCGGGTCGCTCTGTACCTAAGCAAAACCACAGAGGCTGCGAGGGATCATCAAAAAAGGGATTGAAAATAAAACAGCCAACATTATAATGCCATTGTACAAGACTGCACCTGGAGTATTGTGTACAAGTCTGGTCACCGCATCTCAAAAAAGACATAGTGGAACTGGAAAAGGCGCAGAAGAGAGCGACTAAAATGATTACTGGGTCGGGGCACCTCCCTTATGAGGAAAGGCTAAAACATTTGGGCCTCTTTAGTCTGGAAAAAAGGCGCCTGAGGGGTGATACGATTGAGATGTGCAAAATAATGCAGGGCATGAGTCAAGTGGATCGAGGGAGGCTCTTCTCCCTCTCACAAAATACCACAACTAGAGGACATACACTCAAATTGAGGGTTGGGAGAATGAGAGCAGACAAAGAATTTTTTTTCACCCAGCGTGTTGTCAGTCTGTGGAACTCCCTGCCACAGGAGGTGGTGATGGCATCTGGCCTGGATGCCTTCAAAAGGGGATGGGGCAGATTCCTGGAGGAAAAGTCCATCACAGGTTACAAACCATGATGGAGATGTGTCATATCCAAGCTTAAAAAACAGGGTACTTCAAGGGCCAGATGCAGGGGAGTGGTATCAGGAAACAGATATCTAGTCTTGTGCTCTCCTAGAGACATTTGTTGGGGCCATTGTGAGATACAGGAAGCTGGACTAGATGGGCCTTTGGCCTGATCCAGCATGGCTCTTCTTATGTTCTTATGATCTTAGGCTCACTATAGAGCCACTTGTCTCGACCATATCCTACAGAAATTTCTTGGAATTGCAGGGGTGGAACAGCTACCCCACCGTCTTGGCTAATCAGGACTATGTAATGCTAATGTATCCTTCCGCCGGCCAAGGGCAACTGATCTATTATATGTATAAGAGGTTGTCCTCTGGTGTGCTTCAGGGTATTCCATTTGGGAGGGCGCCTGTGTGCACATGCTGTGTTCCCTTTTTGTCATTCCTTTTTGTCTTTTTGATACCTCTTTGAAATAAAACCAAGTTTTGCTTTCATCCATTGGGATCTTGAGTCACTCAATATTAGTACTTGAGAGTATTTGGGCTATCTCCAGATTCCAATGTCTGGGTAACACCCCAGATGCCAAAATGGCTAGTTTTGGTCTCCATGAATGTACATCTCTCTCTCCCCCCCACACACTTAATGTGGGATTTTCTATGGTTTGATCAACAGACACAGGGTTAAGACAAGCAGAGCTGGTGCTTACCATGGCCTTACCTGTGCTTCCTCAAACTTGTTTGCATGCTTTTGAAAGTCCCTACATGTTGGGAGTTGGAAAAACTTAGTTTTAGACTACAGATCCCAGATTCCCCCCACCAGGCAAGGCTACCAGCTGTGCTAGCTGAAGGATTCAAGGTGATGTAGTCACCCTTCCTCATTCTCGTGCACCTACCCAACTTTTACATGCATCTCCCAACTGCTATGTTGTACTAAATTCTCTGATTCTAATGGAAAGTTTTTTTAAAAGGAGGCCCAAATGTGGAATGGAAATCATCACACAGAAAAAAAGAACTGGAACTGGAAAAGGTGCAGAAGAGAGCGACCAAAATGATTACTGGGCTGGGGCACCTCCCTTATGAGGAAAGGCTAAAACATTTGGGGCTCTTTAGTCTGGAAAAAAGGCGCCTGAGGGGGGATATGATTGAGATGTACAAAATAATACAGGGCATGAGTAAAGAGGATAGAGGGAAGCTCTTCTCCCTCTCACAAAATACCAGAACTAGGGGACAAATTGAGGGCTGGGAGAGTAAGAACAGACAAAAGAAAACATTTTTTCACCCAGCGTGTTGTTAGTCTGTGGAACTCCCTGCCACAGTATGTGGTGATGGCATCTGGCTTGGATGCCTTCAAAAGGGGATTAGACAGATTCCTGGAGGAAAAGTCCATCACAGGTTACAAACCATGATGGAGATGTGTAATCTCCAGGCTTAAAACTGGGGTACTTCAAGGGCCAGATGCAGAGGAGTGGTATCAGGAGACAGAGATCTAGTGTCATGCGCTCCCAGAGGCATCTGGTGGGGCCACTGTGAGATACAGAAAGCTGGACTAGATGGGCCTTTGGCCTGATCCAGCATGGCTCTTCTTATGTTCTATATGTATGACATTCCCAGGATCAATTCCCAGGAAGCAAAGCAAGGGAAAAGGGGAGGACCTGGCACTTCTACATGTTAAAGGGCATGCCATAACCATTAGTCAACGCTACTTGGCACCTATTAGTAGGATGCGATTGAAAAGTCTCCCCTCTCTAGACCCTTCAGAGAGCTCACGTTGCTGCCAGGGGAGCAGCTGAAGGACATTAAACGGGGAGGGGGGCTTTAGGGTACTTCGGCAAAACAGACATGGTGCAAAACAATGGAAGTTCAACACCACCTCCCTGTAATTCATGGACGGGCTTGGTCATCTTAACAGTTCCTTTTTCATAATTCATCAGGTCTGTCTTCATGCGCTGGATCTCACTCAGGAGATTCTGTTGAAGTCACACAGCAAAACCAGAGCCACTGGGAGCACAGCAAGCCAGAGAAGAGAGAGAGAGAGAGAGAGAGAGAGAGGTTTGCACTCCTTCACCCAGTAACTTACTGGGAACTGAGCCAACAACTTGTGATCTCAGTCTTTGGAAAGAAGACTGAGGGGTGGGGAAAGGGGGGTAGAGAACTCTACAGAGTGTTTTAGAAATGCATAGACTTTTACATTTTTGACCTCCCAGTCTTCACAATGCCGTGGGAAGTCTCTAAGGTGAGGGCATTTAAAATTGGCATGAGAAAACCCGCAAGCAGATTTTTTCAAGGAGGAGAGGAGGTCTGGGTCTCTCTCTCTCTCTCTCTCTCTCTCTCTCTCTCTCTCTCTCTCTCTCTC